>OX328110.1:9446515-9461515 GCA_946811185.2 Hippopus hippopus | reverse complement strand
AGTGAGTGAGTGAGTGAGTGAGTGAGTGAGTGAGTGAATGAGTGAATGAGTGAGTGAGTGAGTGAGTGAGTGAGTGAGTAAGTGAATGAGTGAATGAGTGAGTGAATTCAGTGAGTGGAGTCAGTAAAGTAAGTGGACTGATTGAGTGGACTGATTGAGTGGAGTGATTGAGTGAGTGAATTAGTGAATGAATGCTTAAGTGATGGACTTAATGAGTGAGTGAGTGAATGAGTGAGTTGACTAATGGGTGAGTGTGTGTGTGTGAGCGAGTGAGTGAAGTTGTGAAGGTCTGAGTTAGTGGGTCAGTGGACTAGTGAGTGAGAACCTGCGTGAGTCACTACGTGAGACACTGAGTGAGTGAGTCAATGGAGTGGGTGAGTGAGTGAATGGAGTGGGTAAGCGAGTGAACGAGCGAGCGAGCGAGTGAGTGAGTGAGTGAATGGAGTGAGTGAGTGATTGATTAAGTGAATGAGTTTCTGAGTGAGTGAGTGATCGAGTGAGAAAATGAATGGAGTGGGTGAGTGTGTGAGTGTGTGAGTGAGTGAGTATGTAAGTGAGTGATTGAGGGAGTGAGTGTGTGAGTGATTGACTGAGTGAGTAAGTGGGATGAGTGAGAGTGAGTTAGTGAGTGAGTGAGTGAGTGAGTGAGTGAGTGAATAGAGTGAGTGAGTGAATGAGTGAGTGAGTGACTAAGGGTGTTAGTGAGTGAGTGAATGAGTGAGTGAGTGAGTGAGTGAGTGAGTGAGTGAGTGAGTGAGTGAGTAAGTGAGTGAATAGAGTGAGTGATTGAGTGAGTGAGTGAGTGGAATGAGTGATTGAGTGAGTGAGTGACTCAGTGGGTGAGTGAATTAGTGAGTGAGTGAGTGAGTGAGTGAGTCAGTCAGTGAGTCAGTGAGTGAGTGAGTGAGTGAGTGAGTGAGTGAGTGAGTGAGTGAGTGAGTGGAGTGAGTCAGTGAGTGAGTCAGTGTGTGACTCAATAATAGAGTCAGTGTGTCAGTGAGCCAGTAAATCAGTCAGTCAGTAAGTCAGTGAGGGAGACAGTGTAGTATGTGAGTGAGTGGAGTGGAGTAATTGATTGAGTGGAGAGGGTGGAATGATTGATTCAATGGGTCAGTCAGTCAGTGTGTAAGGGACTGAGTCAGTAAATTGATCAAGTGAGTGACTTTGCATGAGTGAGTGAGTGAGTGATCGACTGAGTGAATGAATGTGTGAGTGACTGAGTGAGTGAGTGAGTAAGTGAATGAGTGAGTGAATGAGTGAGTGAGTTAGTGAGTGAGTGAGTGAGTGAGTGAGTGAGTGAGTGAGTGAGTGAGTGAGTGAGTAAGTGGAGTGAATGAGTGAATGAGTGAGTGAGTGAGAGAGTGAGTGAGTGAGTTAGTGAGTTGAGTGGAGTGAGTAAGTCAGTGAGTGAGTAAGTGAGTGAGTGAGTGAGTGAGTGGAGTGAGTGAGTGAGTGAGTGAGTGACTGGAGTGAGTTAGTGAGTGAGTCAGTGAGTCAGTGAATCGGTGAGTCAGTCGGTGAGTGAAGGAATCAGTGATTGAGAGAGTGGAGTAAGTGAGTGAGTGCAGTTGAGTAATTCATTGAGTGGAGTGAGTGGGCTGAGTGATTCAAAGGGTCAGTCAGTCATTGTGTATGGGACTGAGTCAGTGAGTGGAGTGAGTGGAGTGAGTGGTGTGAGTGGAGTGAGTGGAGTGAGTGGAATGAGTGAGTGAAGTGAAGTGAATGAGTGAGTGAGTGAGTGAGCAAGCGAGCGAACGAGCGAGTGAGCGAGTGAGTGATTGAGTGAGTGAGTGAGTGAGAGAGTGAGTGTGTGAGTGAATGGAGTGAGTGAATGGAGTGAAGAAGTGAGTGGAGTGAATGGAGTGTGCGAGTGGGTGAGTGGGTGAGTCAGTGAGTCAGAGATTGAAGTATGTGAGTGAAGTGAGTGGAGCATTAGATTCAGTGGAGTAGAGTGACTGGTGAAAGAGTGAATTGAGTGTGTGGAGTGAATGAATGAGTGATTGAGTGAGTGAGTGAGTGAATTCAGTGAATGGAGTGAGTCGGGTGAGTGGAGTGATTCAGTGAGTGAGTGAGTGAGTGGAATAATGAGTGTGTGTGTGAGCAATCGGGTGAAATTTGAAGTTTTGAGTTAGTGAGTTAGTAAATGCACTAGTGAATGAGTCCGTGCATGAGTCACTTCGTGAGACATTGAGTGACTGAGTAAATGGAGTGAGCGAGTGAGTGAATGGAGTGAGTGAGCGATAGAGTGAGCGAGTGAGTGAGTGAGCGAGCGAGCAAGTGAGTTAGTGAGTGTGTGAGTGAGTTAGTGTGTGATTGGGTGAGTCAGTGAGTCAGAGAGTAAAGTAAGTGAGTGAGTGGAGTGGGTTGAGTGATTGAGTGGAATGAGTGCGTCAGTGTGTAAGGGAGTTTGTTAGTGAGTGAGTGAGTGAGTAAGTGAGTGAGTGAGTGAGTGAGTAAATGAGTAAATGAGTGAGTGAGCAAATAAGCAAGTGAGTGAGTGAGTGAGTGAGTGAGCGAATAAGCTACTGAGTGAGTGAGAGAGTGAGTGAGAGAGTGAGTGAGTGAGCGAGTGAGCAAATGAGCGAGTGAGTGTTTGAGTGAGTGAGTGAGTGAGTGAGTGAGTAAGTGAAAGGAGTGAGCGAGTGAGCCCTTGATTGAGCAAGTGAATGAGTGATCGAGTGAGCGAATACTGTGAAGTTCTGAGTAAGTGAGTGAGTGAGTGGACAAGTGCGTGAGTGCATGTGTGGGCGAGCGAGTAAAGTTGTGAAGTTTTGAGTTAGTGAGTGAGTTGACTAGTGAGTGAATGCGTGCGTGAGTCACTGCGTGAGCAAGTGAGCGAGTGAGTCTTACTTATGACACATGTGCATATATAAATAACGTATTGTTCAGTCAATTTTTTACAACCTGGTCCAATCGGTCTTTTGTCACCTTATGAATGAAGTATGTACAATATAAATACTTCGTTAATGACCCATTATTTCTTATCATCTTAATTCGTCAGGACGTGATAAAATTAATATGTATGTCCTATTATTTATGATAAGTTAATATGGGTAGTTCTATTCAAACCACATTACATTTATTTTGTTCCCCACAGTAGAAGATAAGTAAACAGGACCGACACATATTCACCGTATGAGCGAGAAAAGATTGAATTTTTAAACATTTCCGGAATTCTGTATTATCAATATGTTATGTTCTAAGATTAATGATCAGAGTAGATGCATCGATTATTATTATAAAAAAAATAACAAGTATAGAAAAACACCCATGATGTACACATTACATCCCCCTTTTATTATTAATGCATTTGGACGTTTGAAGAATTAGAATGCATGTTATATTCTCAATGATGAGAAAATATGGGGTTGCTTTATAAACCCCACATTATTTTATTTCTTGTTAAATGTTTACATGTATATGTTAAAGTTAATCTGTGAATCCTGGAATTACATGAAATTCCTAAAAATATTAGGAATTTCGTGAAATAACTGAAAATCATGAGGCAATTTACACACATTTACTACATGCCTTTGACGTGATTTAGGTAATGTGTGAAATGATGTGTCTTTAAACAGCTTGTGTGATACCTCATAAATAACCTTTATAACTAGTTATTACTTCGTGCATTGAAACACACTTATTGACTTGCTTTAACATTCTGAACTCATATTGCGTTTTATTGTTAAAACAGTTGACAACCATTGATTTATAATTATATAGATACCATAAGTACGTAAATTAATACAAATAGTTTGATTACTACTATTAAAAGCATATACTTGGCAATAGTTATTAAATTATATAATTTTTACACATAGGTTAATGATTAACGATTAGAAAATAAAACACTTTAATAATTATTCTCATTTAAAATCAAAGGGTATTTTTTCACGTTGCAAACATCTGTATTGTAAAAACCGTGTGTCAAATACTGTACAATTTATGCTTTTATCATAAATCAATATCAACCTTATAATAAAAGCTTTTCAGATGCTTATTTCATAGCATTTTACCTTACTTTTGAGTGGCGACACATTTGGCAATGTACTTGTTTAATGGTCAGGAACCAGTAACAAGAATGGATTATATAAGTTGTGACAAATTGTTCCTTAAAGGCCCAATAGCGGCCAAATAATAATAATAATAATAGTAATATACGTAGGTATTAGGCTCATTCTATTATTTTTTGTAAAAGTCAACCTAACAGGAAAAAGAACACAATATTGCGTAATTTAGTCATACTGGCAGGTGTAACATCAACTAACATCATCCTTGTGCCTAAATAGCTCAGCAATTACGCCAGTGAGTGACTGAGTAAGCGAGTGAGTTAAAGAGTGATTGAATGAGTGATTGAATGAGTGAAGGTGTGAATGAATGAGCAATTGAATGAGTGAGTGAGTGAGTGAGTGAGTGAGTGAGTGAGTGAGTGAGTGAGTGAGTGAGTGAGTGAGTGAGTGAGTAAATGAGTGAGTGAGTGAGTAAGTGAGTGAGTGAGTGATTGTCAATGTGTGAGTGTGTCAAGGAGCGAGTAATTGGGTGAGTCATTGGGTAAGTGAGTGAGTGTGTGAGTGAGTAAATGAGAAAGTGCGTGACTGAACGAATGAGCAGTGAATGAGAGTGACTGATTGTGTGAGCATGTGAGTGAACGATTAAAGGCGTTTCAGCGAGTTATTTCTAGCTCAGAGAATTTCGTTAAATTTGACAAAGTACGTTCTTTCAATATGCGAAGAGATAATCAGACGTTGCCTGATGAACCAAAAAGTTCTGAATCCACGAAGAACATAACCCTTTTTTCAAATATCACCCAATTATTGCGGCATACGTCAGAATTTTGTGATTAAAATCTGTAATTTCAGTCAAATCATATTCTCTGTGTTTTAAATTCATAGTGAACCAATGGATCCTCTGACTTTGATGAGAAATTAACAGATATTTCAAATTAATGATACGCTATCTATGTTTCAATAAAACCCTTAGCCCACAAAAATGCATATTTTATCACAGAAAATCAGGACATTATTTGACCTTTCAAAAAAATCTAGCGCAAAGATTTTTCTCAGAAATATACATGATTATATCCTTTATCAAAAAATGCAAAAAAAAAAAGATAGGTTACCAGGCTATTTTTCCCACTATTCGAACTCAATTACCTCCCTTGGGACAATGAAAATGACACAAAACATCCAAGAGTCAAATTACTTAGTAAGTTGTATATTTTCTAGCACAAAATCATGTCTTTTTCACAATAAAGAGGATATATATACTTGATGTAACATTCTAATGGGATAGTTTTAGAAAACTTTTTTGAAAAAGGTGTAATTGCTCAAACCCTTAGCCCACTAAAATGCTCATTTTATTAGTGAAAATTAGGACATCATTTGACCTTCAAAAATCTCTAGCCCAGAGATTGTTCCCATTTGTCTATGAAATATACATAATTATATCCTTCATTAAAAAAAATGCAAAAAAATGATAGATTGCCTGGCTACTTTTCCCAATATTTGAACTAGATTGCCTCCCTTGGAACAATGAAAATGACACAAAAACATCCAAGAGTCAATTTTATACTCAGTTGTATATTTTCTAGCACAAAATAATGTCTTTTTCACAACAAAGATGATATTATTAATCTTTCCCTGAAATATACTTGATTTAACATCATTATCGGACGGATTTAGTAAAACAATTGGCAAAAGGTGGAATTGCTCATAGGCAATTTTGCATTTCTCCACAATATTTTCTACACAATCATAATTTCAACTTCAATTTGAAGCATTTTTAATTAGTCATTTGTAGCTGCTTTCAATTTTGGAGTTTCAATTTAAAGTATTAAGGAAAGGATCAATGCAAAATAGTACATTTCAATACATAGAGACATGCGCAGAAAAGTTGCGCACTGACAACCCGATAATACGTCATTAAGCGAGTCAGTTAATGTGTGAGTAAGTGAGAGTGTAAGAGTGAATGAGTGATGTATGGAGGGAAGGCGTGAGTGAGTGAGTTAATGGAGTGAATGAAGTGAGTGAATGGAGTGGAGTGAGTGGAGTGAGTGAGTGAGTGAATGAGTGAGTGAGTGAGTGAGTGAGTGAGTGAGTGGAGTAAGTGAGTTAGTGGAGTGGAATGACTGAGTGAGAGACTGAGTGAATTGAGTGAGTGGAGTTAGTAGAGTGAGTGAGTACATGTGTGTGTGAGTGAGTGAGTGTGTGAGTGAGTAAGTGGAGTGAGTGTAGTGAGTGGATTGAGTGAGTGAGTGAGTGAGTGAGTGAGTTAGTGAGTGAGTGAGTGAGTGAGTGAGTGAGTGAGTGAGTGAGTGAGTGAGTGAATGAGAGACGATTGAGTGAGTGAGTGAGTGAGTGAATGAGTGATCGAGTGAGTGAGTGAGTGAGTGTGTGAGTGAGTGAGTGAGTGAGTGAGTGGAGTAAGTGAGTTAGTGGATGGAATAAATAAGTGAGTCAGTGTGTCAGTGAATGAGTAAGTGAGTGGTTGAGAGGAGTGAGTGGAGTGATTTAGTCAGTGTATAAGGGAGTGAGTCAGAGAGTGGAGTATGTGAGTGAGTGGATTGGAGCGAGTGATTGAGTGGAGTGAGTGGAGTGAGTCAGTCAGTGTGTAAGGAGTGAGATTGTGACCGAGTAAGTAATTATGTGAGTGAGTGAGTGAGTGAGTGAGTTAGTGAGTGAACGAGCGAGTGAATTTGTGAAGTTTTGAGTTAGTGAGTGAGTGAATGGACTAATGAGTGAGTGCATGCGTGAGTCACTGTGTGAGCCAGTGAGTGAGTGAGTGAATAGAGTGACTGTGAGTCAGTGAGTAAGAGAGTGGATTTAGTGGAGTGAGTGAGTGAGTCAGTGAGTCAGTGAGTCAGTAAGTGGTGCGTGAGCGAATAAGTGTGTCAGTGAGTAAGTGAGTGGTTGAGTCAATGAGAAAAAGACTGGAGTAAGTTACACAGTGGAGGGGAGTGAGTGGGTGAGCGGGTGAGTGAATGAGTGAGTGAGTGGTGTTTGAGTGAGTGAGTGAGTGAGTGAGTGAGTGAGTGAGTGAGTGAGTGAGTGAGTGAGTGAGTGAGTGAGTGAGTGAGTGAGTGAGTGTTTGAGTGAGTGAGTGAGTGAGTGAGTGAGTGAGTGAGAAGGTCAGTTAATGGAGTGAATGGAGTGAGTGGAGTGAGTAATTGAGTTGGTGAGTGAGTGGAGTAAATGAATAAATTGAGTGAAGTGATTGAGTGAGTGAGTGAGTTAATTGAGTGGGTTGATTGCGTGGAGTGAGTGAAGTGAGTGAAGTGAGTGAGTGAGTGAGTAAGTGGAGTAAGTGAGTTAGTGGATGGAGTAAATAAGTGAGTCCGTGAGTCAGTGTGTCAGTGAATGAGGAAGTGCGTGAGTGAGTGGAGTGCTTGAGTGAGTGAATATGAGATTGAGTGAGTGAGTGAGTGAGTGAGTGAGTGAGTGAGTGAGTGAGTGAGTGAGTGAGTGAGTGAGTGAGTGAGTGTGAGTGATTGAGTGAGTCAGTAAGTCAGTGAGTCAGAGAGTGGATTAAGTGAGTGAGTGGAGTGGAGTGAGTGGAGTGAGGGAGTCAGTGTATAAGGGAGTGAGTCAGAGAGTGGAGTATGTGAGTGAGTGGAGTGGAGTGAGTAATTGAGTGGAGTGAGTGGAGTGAGTCAGGAGTGGGTTATGAATGGAGTGAGTGGAGTGACTGGTCTGATTGAGTGAATAAGTGATTGAATGAATGAGTGAGTGAGTGAGTGAGCGAGCGAGTGACGTTGTGGACTTTTGAGTTACTGCATGAAATAGTGAGTGAGTGAGTGAGTGAATGGAGTGAGTCAGTGAGTCAGTGGAGTATGTGAGTGATAGAGTATGTCAGTGAGTGAGTGAGTGAGTGAGTGAGTGAGTGAGTGAGTGAGTGAATGAGTGTGTGAGGAGTGAGTCAGTGAGTCAGTGAGTCAGTGAGTCAGTGGGTCAGTGAGTGAATGGAGTGAGTGAGTCAGTGATTGAATGGAAGTGAGTAAGGAAGGGAGTGAGTGAGTGAGTGAGTGAGTGAGTGAGTGAGTGAGTGAGTGAGTGAGTGAGTGAGTGAGTGAGTGAGTGAGTGAGTGAGTGAGTGAGTAAATGAGTGAGTGAGTGAGTAAGTGAGTGAGTGAGTGATTGTCAATGTGTGAGTGTGTCAAGGAGCGAGTAATTGGGTGAGTCATTGGGTAAGTGAGTGAGTGTGTGAGTGAGTAAATGAGAAAGTGCGTGACTGAACGAATGAGCAGTGAATGAGAGTGACTGATTGTGTGAGCATGTGAGTGAACGATTAAAGGCGTTTCAGCGAGTTATTTCTAGCTCAGAGAATTTCGTTAAATTTGACAAAGTACGTTCTTTCAATATGCGAAGAGATAATCAGACGTTGCCTGATCAACCAAAAAGTTCTGAATCCACGAAGAACATAACCCTTTTTTCAAATATCACCCAATTATTGCGGCATACGTCAGAATTTTGTGATTAAAATCTGTAATTTCAGTCAAATCATATTCTCTGTGTTTTAAATTCATAGTGAACCAATGGATCCTCTGACTTTGATGAGAAATTAACAGATATTTCAAATTAATGATACGCTATCTATGTTTCAATAAAACCCTTAGCCCACAAAAATGCATATTTTATCACAGAAAATCAGGACATTATTTGACCCTTCAAAAAAATCTAGCGCAAAGATTTTTCTCAGAAATATACATGATTATATCCTTTATCAAAAAATGCAAAAAAAAAAGATAGGTTACCAGGCTATTTTTCCCACTATTCGAACTCAATTACCTCCCTTGGGACAATGAAAATGACACAAAACATCCAAGAGTCAAATTACTTAGTAAGTTGTATATTTTCTAGCACAAAATCATGTCTTTTTCACAATAAAGAGGATATATATACTTGATGTAACATTCTAATGGGATAGTTTTAGAAAACTTTTTTGAAAAAGGTGTAATTGCTCAAACCCTTAGCCCACTAAAATGCTCATTTTATTAGTGAAAATTAGGACATCATTTGACCTTCAAAAATCTCTAGCCCAGAGATTGTTCCCATTTGTCTATGAAATATACATAATTATATCCTTCATTAAAAAAAATGCAAAAAAATGATAGATTGCCTGGCTACTTTTCCCAATATTTGAACTAGATTGCCTCCCTTGGAACAATGAAAATGACACAAAAACATCCAAGAGTCAATTTTATACTCAGTTGTATATTTTCTAGCACAAAATAATGTCTTTTTCACAACAAAGATGATATTATTAATCTTTCCCTGAAATATACTTGATTTAACATCATTATCGGACGGATTTAGTAAAACAATTGGCAAAAGGTGGAATTGCTCATAGGCAATTTTGCATTTCTCCACAATATTTTCTACACAATCATAATTTCAACTTCAATTTGAAGCATTTTTAATTAGTCATTTGTAGCTGCTTTCAATTTTGGAGTTTCAATTTAAAGTATTAAGGAAAGGATCAATGCAAAATAGTACATTTCAATACATAGAGACATGCGCAGAAAAGTTGCGCACTGACAACCCGATAATACGTCATTAAGCGAGTCAGTTAATGTGTGAGTAAGTGAGAGTGTAAGAGTGAATGAGTGATGTATGGAGGGAAGGCGTGAGTGAGTGAGTTAATGGAGTGAATGAAGTGAGTGAATGGAGTGGAGTGAGTGGAGTGAGTGAGTGAGTGAATGAGTGAGTGAGTGAGTGAGTGAGTGAGTGAGTGGAGTAAGTGAGTTAGTGGAGTGGAATGACTGAGTGAGAGACTGAGTGAATTGAGTGAGTGGAGTTAGTAGAGTGAGTGAGTACATGTGTGTGTGAGTGAGTGAGTGTGTGAGTGAGTAAGTGGAGTGAGTGTAGTGAGTGGATTGAGTGAGTGAGTGAGTGAGTGAGTGAGTGAGTTAGTGAGTGAGTGAGTGAGTGTGTGAGTGAGTGAGTGAGTGAGTGAATGAGAGACGATTGAGTGAGTGAGTGAGTGAGTGAATGAGTGATCGAGTGAGTGAGTGAGTGAGTGAGTGTGTGAGTGAGTGAGTGAGTGAGTGGAGTAAGTGAGTTAGTGGATGGAATAAATAAGTGAGTCAGTGTGTCAGTGAATGAGGAAGTGTGTGAGTGAGTGGAGTGCATGAGAATGTGTGTGTGAGAGTGACCGAGTGAGTGAGTGAGTGTGTGACTGCGTGAGTCATTAAGTCAGTGAGTCAGAGAGTGGAGTAAGTGAGTGGTTGAGAGGAGTGAGTGGAGTGATTTAGTCAGTGTATAAGGGAGTGAGTCAGAGAGTGGAGTATGTGAGTGAGTGGATTGGAGCGAGTGATTGAGTGGAGTGAGTGGAGTGAGTCAGTCAGTGTGTAAGGAGTGAGATTGTGACCGAGTAAGTAATTATGTGAGTGAGTGAGTGAGTGAGTGAGTTAGTGAGTGAACGAGCGAGTGAATTTGTGAAGTTTTGAGTTAGTGAGTGAGTTAATGGACTAATGAGTGAGTGCATGCGTGAGTCACTGTGTGAGCCAGTGAGTGAGTGAGTGAATAGAGTGACTGTGAGTCAGTGAGTAAGAGAGTGGATTTAGTGGAGTGAGTGAGTGAGTGAGTGAGTCAGTGAGTCAGTAAGTGGTGCGTGAGCGAATAAGTGTGTCAGTGAGTAAGTGAGTGGTTGAGTCAATGAGAAAAAGACTGGAGTAAGTTACACAGTGGAGGGGAGTGAGTGGGTGAGCGGGTGAGTGAATGAGTGAGTGAGTGGTGTTTGAGTGAGTGAGTGAGTGAGTGAGTGAGTGAGTGAGTGAGTGAGTGAGTGAGTGAGTAAGTGAGTGAGTGAGTGAGTGAGTGAGTGAGTGAGTGAGTGAGTGAGTGTTTGAGTGTTTGAGTGAGTGAGTGAGTGAGTGAGTGAGTGAGTGAGAAGGTCAGTTAATGGAGTGAATGGAGTGAGTGGAGTGAGTAATTGAGTTGGTGAGTGAGTGGAGTAAATGAATAAATTGAGTGAAGTGATTGAGTGAGTGAGTGAGTTAATTGAGTGGGTTGATTGCGTGGAGTGAGTGAAGTGAGTGAAGTGAGTGAGTGAGTGAGTAAGTGGAGTAAGTGAGTTAGTGGATGGAGTAAATAAGTGAGTCCGTGAGTCAGTGTGTCAGTGAATGAGGAAGTGCGTGAGTGAGTGGAGTGCTTGAGTGAGTGAATATGAGATTGAGTGAGTGAGTGAGTGAGTGAGTGAGTGAGTGAGTGAGTGAGTGAGTGAGTGAGTGAGTGAGTGAGTGAGTGAGTGAGTGAGTGTGAGTGATTGAGTGAGTCAGTAAGTCAGTGAGTCAGAGAGTGGATTAAGTGAGTGAGTGGAGTGGAGTGAGTGGAGTGAGGGAGTCAGTGTATAAGGGAGTGAGTCAGAGAGTGGAGTATGTGAGTGAGTGGAGTGGAGTGAGTAATTGAGTGGAGTGAGTGGAGTGAGTCAGGAGTGGGTTATGAATGGAGTGAGTGGAGTGACTGGTCTGATTTAGTGAATAAGTGATTGAATGAATGAGTGAGTGAGTGAGTGAGCGAGGGAGTGACGTTGTGGACTTTTGAGTTACTGCATGAAATAGTGAGTGAGTGAGTGAGTGAATGAAGTGAGTCAGTGAGTCAGTGGAGTATGTGAGTGATAGAGTATGTCAGTGAGTGAGTGAGTGAGTGAGTGAGTGAGTGAGTGAGTGAGTGAGTGAGTGAGTGAATGAGTGTGTGAGGAGTGAGTCAGTGAGTCAGTGAGTCAGTGAGTCAGTGGGTCAGTGAGTGAATGGAGTGAGTGAGTCAGTGATTGAATGGAAGTGAGTAAGGAAGGGAGTGAGTGAGTGAGTGAGTGAGTGAGTGAGTGAGTGAGTGAGTGAGTGAGTGAGTGAGTGAGTGAGTGAGTGAGTGAGTGAGTACATGAGTGCATGAGTGAGTGAGTGAGTGAATGGAGCGAGTAAGCGAATGGAGTGAGTGAGCAAATGGAGTGAATAAGTGATTGAGTGAGTGAGTGAGTGAATGAGTAGGTGAGTGAGTGAATGAGTAAGCCCGAGTGTTAGCCAGTGAATGAACCCGTGATTGAGGAAGTGAATGAGTGAGTGATAGAGTGAGTGAGTGGGTGTAAGTGAGTGAATAAATGGACTAGTGAGTGCGTGCGTGTGTTAGTGAGCAAGTGAAGTTTTGAAGTTTTGAGTAGGTGAGTGAGTGAGTGGACTAGTGAGTGAGTGTGTGCATGAGTCATTGCATGAGCGAGTGAGTGAGTGAGTGAATGCAGTGAGTGAGCGAGTCTTATTTAAATGACATGTGCATATATAAATACCGTAAAGCTAGAACAATTGTTCAGTGAAGGTTTTACAACCTGGTTCAATCGGCCTTTTGTCACCTTACGAATGAAGTATGTACAAAATAAATACTTCGTTAATGACCCATTATTTCTTATCATCCTAATTTGTCAGAACGTGGTAAAATTAATTTGTATGTCCTATTATTTATGATAAGATAATATGGGTAGTTCTATTCAAACCCCATTACATTTGGGCCGTGCTCTGTAAAAAGGCACCTTAATGAAAAAAAATTCGAATTTCACTTGAAGTATTACATTCATTTCTCTCTCGGAACCTGAAAGCAAAATACCCCTAACTTATCAAAAAGTGGAGATATCAACGAAATTGTAAGTATACCCAATACAGAGAACGTCAACTTTTTAACAGACGTTGGTGACGTCGTTTTATTTTTACTCTGTTTAACGTCGTTCTTTGTTACCCAAATCAGTGCTTATATTTACACTGTACAGCAAGGGATTTCAGATGTAGTTCTTGCATAAAAGACTTCATGCAAAATTGGTAAAGAAGATGCATTAACAGTAATTCAACTTTGCCGTCATATCAAAACTTAACCCACTACATAATACGAGTAGATCTAATAAAAAAGAATTTTCCCACAACTGTTACAATCAAAATATAGCGTCAAACAGTTCTTTTTGCCGATAAGATCTCACCACATAGGACAATGTATATCTAAAATCAGACTGCTCTTTCTGTGCAGTCTGATTTTGACCTATGCTGACGGCAAAAGTGCAAAAAATGGCGCTCAGGATTTCGATATTTCTAAACGGCGGGTAGCTGATTAAAAATAGATCTGTATTAACAAATCTACTAACCTCAATTTCACCGTCAATCCCCGATTGAAAATTGTTGATTAAAATTCAGACGTAGTATGACAGTTCCCCTGTACAAGAACTCTAAAATAGACCTAAGGTCTCGTCAAAATAGGTGATAATATTTTGAAATGAACCGCTCTCTTGAAAACCACATGTAAACAACAAAAATAATGACGTCGCTTTAAATGCAATTTTCTCGACGTCATTTCAATGTCATTAAGCCCCCTTTTCACAGAGCACGGCCCATTTATTTTATTCCCCATAGTAGAAGATAAGTAAACAGGACCGACACATATTCACCGTATAAGCGCGAAAAGATTGAATTTTTTTAACATTCCCGGAATTCTGTATAATCAATGTTATGTTCTATGATTAATGATCAGAGTAGGAGCGGCGATTATTATTATAAAAAAATAACAAGTATAGAAAAACACCCATGATGTACACATTACATCCCCCTTTTATTATGAATGCATTTGGACGTTTGAAGAATTAGAATGCATGTCATATTCTCAATGATGAGAAAATATGGGGTTGCTTTATAAACCCCACATTATTTTATTTCTTGTTAAATGTTTACATGTATATGTTAAAGTTAATCTGTGAATGCTGGAATTACATGAAATTCCTAAAATTACCAGGAATTTCGTGAAATAACTGAAAATCATGAGGCAATTTACACACATTTACTACATGCCTTTGACGTGATTTAGGGAATGTGTGAAATGATGTGTCTTTAAACAGCTTGTGTGATACCTCATAACTAACCTTTATAACTAGTTATTACTTCGTGCATTAAACACATACTTATTGACTTGCTTTAAAATTTCTGAACTTATATTGCATTTTATTGTTAAAACATTTGACATCCATTGATTTATAATCATATAGATACCACAAGTACGTAGATTAATACAAATCGTTTTATTACTACTATTAAAAGCATATACTTGGCAATAGTTATTAAATTATATAATTTTTACACATAGGTTAATGATTAACGATTAGAAAATAAAACACTTTAAAAATTATATTCATTAAAAATGAAAGAGTATTTTTTCACGTTGCAAACATCTGTATTGTAAAAACCGTGTGTCAAATACTGTACAATTTATACTTTTATCATACATCAATAACAAACTTATAATCAAGGCTTTTCAGATGCTTATTTCATAGCATTTTACCTTACTTTTGAGTGGCGAACACATTTGGCAATGTACTTGTTTAATACTCAGAAAGCAGTAACAAGAATGGATTATATAAGTTGTGACAAATTGTTCCTTAAAGGCCCAATAGCGGCTAAAAAATAAAAATAAATGTAGGTATTAGGCTCATTCTAATATTTTTTGAAAAGTCCACATAACAGGAAAAAGAAAAAAATTTTGCGACATTTAGTCATACTGGCAGGTGTAACATCAACTAACATTGTCCTTGTGCCTAAATAAATAAGCAATTGAGCCAGGGAGTGACTGAGTGAGCGAGTGAGTGTAGGTGTGATTGAATGAGTGATTGAGTGAGTGAGTGATTGAATGAGTGAGTGAGTGAATGGAGTGAGTAATTGAATGAGTGAGTGAGTGAGTGAATGAGTGAGTGAATATGTAAGTGAGTATGTGAGTATGTGAGTGAGTGAATTAGTGAGTGAGTAAGTTAAGTGAGTGGAATAATGGATATGGAGTAGAGTGAGTTAGTGAGTGAGTGAGTGAGTGAGTGAATTCAATGAGTGGAAAGAGTCAAATGAGTGGAGTGAGTGATTGAGTGATTGAGTGAGTGAGTGAGTGAGTGAGTGAGTAAGTGAGTGAGTGAGTGAGTGAGTGGACTAGTGAGTGAGTGCGTGTGTATGTGAGTGAGTGAGTGAGTGTGTGAGTGAATGAGTGGAGTGAGTGT
>OX328110.1:9436515-9441515 GCA_946811185.2 Hippopus hippopus | reverse complement strand
GTGATTGAGTCAGAGAGTCAGTGAGTCAATGGAGTATGTAAGTGAGTGGGTGAATGGGTGAGTGAGTGAGTGAGTGAGTGAGTGAGTGAGTGAGTGAGTGAGTGAGTGAGTGAGTGAGTGAGTGAGTGAGTGAGTGAATGGAGTGAGGGAGTGAGGGAGTCAGTGAGTGAGTCAGTGAGTCAGTGAATCAGTGAGTCAGTTGGTCAGTGATTGAGTCAGAGTCAGTGAGTCAATGGAGTATGTGAGTGAGTGAGTGAGTGAGTGAGTGAGTGAGTGAGTGAATGGAGTGAGGGAGTGAGTGAGTCAGTGAATCAGTGAGTCAGTTGGTCAGTGATTGAGTCATAGAGTCAGTGAGTCAATGGAGTATGTAAGTGAGTGGGTGAATGGGTGAGTGAGTGAGTGAGTGAGTGAGTGAGTGAGTGAGTGAGTGAGTGAGTGAGTGAGTGAGTGAGTGAGTGAGTGAGTGAGTGAATGGAGTGAGGGAGTGAGTGAGTCAGTGAGTGAGTCAGTGAGTCAGTGAATCAGTGAGTCAGTTGGTCAGTGATTGAGTCAGAGTCAGTGAGTCAATGGAGTATGTGAGTGAGTGAGTGAGTGAGTGAGTGAGTGAGTGAGTGAGTGAGAGAGGGAGTGGGCGAGTGAGTGAGTGAGTGAGTGAGTGAGTGAGTGAGTGAGTGAGTGAGTGAGTAACATAATGGTTTGAGTGAGTGAGTGAGCCCGTGAGCTAACCAGTGAATGACTGAGTTAGTGAGTGAGCGAGTGAATGTAAAGTTGTAAGTGAGTGAAAGAGTGGACTAGTGAGTGAGTTCATGTGTGACTGACTGATTGAGTAATTGATTGATTGAGTGAATGAGTGATTGAATGAGTGAGTGGAGTAAATTAGTGAGTGAAGTAAATTAGTGAGTGAGTGAGTGAGTGAGTGAGTGATGAGTGAGTGAGTGAGTGAGTGAAGAAGTGACTGAAGGAGTGAATGGAGTGAGTGAGTGAGTGAGAGAGTCAGCGGGTGTTTGAGTGTGTGAGTGACTGAGTGAGTGAGTAATTGAGTGACTGAGTGACTGAGTGACTTAGTCAATGACTGAGTCAGTGCATGAGTGGAGTTAGTGGAGTGAGTGAGTGAGTGATTGAGTCAGTAGAGTTTGTTAGTGAGTGAGTTATTGAGTAAGTGTGTGAGTGAGAGAATGACTGAGTGAATATGTGAGTCAGTGAGTTGGTGAGTAAGTCAGTCAGTAAGAGAGTGCAGTAAGTGGAGGGCATGGAGTTAGTTGAGTGAATAAGTGAGTGCTTGAGTGAGTGAGTGAGTGAGTGAGTGAGTGAGTGAGTGAGTGAGCGAGTGAGTGAGTGAGTGAGTGAGTTAGTGGAGCGCATGAGTAAGTGAATATGTGAATGAGTGAGTAAGTGAGTAAATGAGTCACTGAGTGAGGGAGTTACTGAGTGACTGAGTAAGTCAGTGAATAAGAGAATGCAAAGTGGAGTGCGTGGAGTTAATGGAGTGAGTAAGTGAGTGCGTGAGTGAGTGAGAGAGTAAGTGGAGTGCGTGAGTCAGTGAATATGTGATTGAGTGAGTGAGTAAGTGAGTGAATGAGTCACTGAGTAAACCAGTGGAGTGAGTCAGTGAATGGACTAATTGAGTGAGTGAGTGAATGAATGGAGTGACTGAGTGAGTGATTGAGTCAGTCAGTGAGTCAGTGAGTGACTGAGTGAGTGAGTGAGTAAGTTAGTGAGTGAGTGAGTGAGTGAGTTAGTCAGTCAGTCATTGATAGATTAATACAAATAGTTTGATTACTACTATTAAAAGCAGATACTTGGCAATAGTTATTAAATTATATAATTTTTACACATAGGTTAATGATTAACGATTAGAAAATAAAACACTTTGATAATTATTTTCATTAAAAATCAAAGGATATTTTTTCATGTTGCAAACATCTGTACTGTAAAAATCGTGTGTCAAATACTGTACAATTTATGCTTTTATCATACATCAATAACAAACTTACAATAAAGGCTTTTCAGATACCTATTTCATAGCATTTTACCTTACTTTTGAGTGGCGACACATTTGGCAATGTACTTGTTTAATGCTTAGAAAGCAGTAACAAGAATGGATTATATAAGTTTTGACAAATTGTTCCTTAAAGGCCCAATAGCGGCCAAAAAATAAATGTAGGTATTAGGCTAATTCTATTATTTTTTGAAAAGTCAACATAACAGGAAAAAGAACAAGATATTGTGAAATTTAGTCATACTGGCAAGTATAACATCAACTAACATCGTCCTTGTGCCTGAATAGCTCAGCAATTAAGCCTGGGAGTGACTGAGTAAGCGAGTGTGATTGAATGACTGCCTGAATGACTGAAGGTGTGATTGAATGACTGCCTAAATGACTGAAGGTGTGATTGAATGAGTAAGTGAGTGAGTGAGTGAGTGAATCGAGGTAGTGAATGGAGTGAGCGAGTGAGTGAGTGAGTGAGTGAGTGAGTGAGTGAGTGAGTGAGTGAGTGAGTGAGTGAGTGAGTGCCTGAGTGAGTTGGTGAGTGAGTGGGAAAGTGAGTGAGTGAGTTAATGAGTGAGCGAGTGAGTGAGTTGAGTGAGTGGAGTGAGTTGAGGGAGTCAGTGAGTGAGTGATTGACTGAGCCAATGCATGAGTGAGTGAGTAGAGTGAGTGGAGTGAGTGAGTGAGTTAGAGAGTGAGACAGTGAGAGCATGGAGTTAGTGAGTTATAGGAGTGGAGTGAAAAAGTGAGTGAGTGTGTGACTGAGTCGAATTAGTGGAGTGAGTGGAGTGAGTGGAGTGAGTAAGTGAGTCAGTGAGCCAGTGATCGAGGGAGTTCATGAGTGAATGGAGTGCATGAGTAAAGTCAGTGAATGAGTTGAGTGTGTGAGTGAGAGACTGGGTGAGTGTTTGAGTAAGTGAGTGAGTGAGTGAGTATGTGAGTGGGTGAGTTAGTGAATGAGTAAGTCAGTGAGTAAGAGATTGCAGTAAGTGGATTGCGTGGAGTTAGAGGAGTGAGTATGTGAGTGCGTGAATGAGTGAGTTAGTGAGACAGTCGAGTGCGTGAGTTAGTGAATATGTTAAAGAGTGAGTGACTGTGAGTGAGTGAGTTAGTGAATGAGTGAGTGACTGAGTAAGAGAGTGGAGTGTGTGAGTCAGTGGAGTCGAGTGAATGGAGTGAGTGAGTGAGTGAATGGAATTAGTGAGTCTGTGAGTGAGTGAGTGAGTGAGTGAGTGAGTCAGTGAGTGAGTCAGTGAGTCAGTTAGTAAGTGAGTGAGTCAGTGAGTCAGTTAGCCTGTGAGTCAGTGGAATAAGTGAGTCATTTGAGTGGAGTGAATAAGTGAGTCGGTGAATGAGGGAGTGCATGAGTGAGTGGAATACTTGAGTGAATGAGTATGTGAGTGATGGAGTGAGTTAGTGAGTCAGACAGTGGAGTAAGTAAGTGAGTGGAGTGGGTGGAGTGATTGATTGGAGTGAGTTGAGTGATGAGTCATTGTGTAAGAGAATGAGTGAGAGATGGAAGTAAGTGTGTGATTGGAGTGGAGTGGGAGATTAAATGGAGTGAGTGAGTCAGTGTGTAAGGGAGTGAGTCACTTAGTGGAGTAAGTGGAGTGACTGGACTGATGAGGGAGTGAGTAAGTGAGTGAGTGAGTGAGTGAGTGAGTGAGTGAGTGAGTGAGTGAGTGAGTTGGTGAGTGAGTGAGTGAGTGAGTGAGTGAGTGAGTGAGTGAGTGAGTGAGTGAGTGAGTGAGTGAGTGAGTGAGTGAGTGAGTGAGTGAATGAGTGGAGTGGTGAGTCATTGTCTAAGAGAATGAGTCAGAGATGGAAGTAATAGGGTGATTGGAGTGGAGTGGGAGATTGAGTGGAGTGAGTGGAATGAGTGAGTCAGTGATTAAGGGATTGGGACTATGAGTGGAGTGAGTGGAGTGACTGGACTAATGAAGGAGCGAGTAAGTGTGTGAGTGAGTGAATGGAGTGAATGGAGTGAGTGAGTGAATGCGTGAGTGTGTGAGTGAGTCTGTGAGTGAGTGTGTGAGTGAGGGAGTGTGTGAGTGAGTGTATGAGAGAGTGAGGAAGGGTGTGAGTGAGTGAGATAATCGACAGCGTGAATGAGTGAGTGAGTGAGTAAGTGAGTGAGTGAGTGAGTGATTGAGGCAGTGAGTGAGTGAGTGAGTGAATGAGTGAGTGAGTGAGTGAGTGAGTGAGTGAGTGAGTGAGTGAGTGAGTGAGTGAGTCAGTGACGTAATGGAGTGAGTCAGTGAGTGAGTGAAGGACTGAGTGTGTGAGAAGGTGTCTGTGTGAGTGTGTGGGAGTGCGTTAATGAGTAAAGGAGTGAGTGAGTGAGCGAGTGAGAGAATGAGTGAGATTGTGAGTGTGTGAGTGAGTGTGTGAATGAGTGAGTGGAGTGAGTGGAGTGAGTTAGTGAGTCAGTGAGTTAGTGAGAGTGACTAACTGAGTGAGTGAGTGAGTGGAGTGAGTCAGTGAGTGAATGAATGACTGAGTCAGTGCATGAGTGAGTGGAGTGAGTGAGTAAGGGAGGGAGAGAGTGAGTGAAAGACTAGGTGAATGGGGTGGGAGAGTGAGTGAATGAGTATGTGAGTGATGGAGTGAGTTAGTGAGTCAGAGAGTGGAGTAAATAAGCGAGTGGAGTGGAGTGAGTGATTGAGTGGAGTGAGTGGAGGGGTGAGTCATTGTGTAAGAGAATGAGTCAGAGATGGTAGTAAGTGAGTTATTGGATTGGAGTTGGAGATTGAGTGGAGTGAGTGGAGTGAGTGAGTCAGTGTTTAAGGGACTGAGACACTGAGTGAAGTGAGTGGAGTGACTGGACTAATCAGTGAGTGAGTGAGTGAGTGAGTGAGTGAGTGAGTGAATGGAGTGAGTGAGTGAGTGAGTGAGTGAGTGAGTGAGTGAGTGAGTGAGTGAGTGAATGGAGTGAGTGAGTGAGTGAGTGAGTGAGTGAGTGAGTGAGTGAGTGAGTGAGTGAGTGAGTTAGTTAGTGAGCGAGTGGAGT
>OX328110.1:9024015-9431515 GCA_946811185.2 Hippopus hippopus | reverse complement strand
GTGAGAGAGTGAGTGAGTGAGTGAGTGAGTGAATGAATGGAGTGAATGGAGTGAGTGAGTGAGTGCAGGTGTGAGGAGTGAGTGAGTGAGTAAGTGAGTGAGTGAGTGAATGAGTGAGCCTGTGAGTAAGTGAGTGGAGTGAGTGATGGAGTGAGGGACTGAGTGAGTGAGTAAGTGAGTGAGTGAGTGAGTGTGTGAGTGAGTGAAGGAATGAGTCTGTGAGTATGTGTGTGAGTGTGTGTGTGTGGGAGGGAGTTCTCGAATGAGGGAGCGAGTGAGTGAGCGATTGAGAGAATGAGTGAGTGTGTGAATATGTGAGTGAGTGTGTGAATGATTGACTGGAGTGATTGGAGTGATCGAGTGAGTCAGTGAGTGAGTGAGAAAGTGATTAAGTGAGTGAGTGAGTAAGTAACTGAGTGAGTGTGTGAGTGAATGGAGTTAGTGAATGAATGAATGAATGAGTGAGTGAGTGTGTGAGTGTGTGAGTGTGTGAGAGAGTGAGTGAGTGAATTAGTGAGTGAATTAGTGAATTAGTGAGTGAGTGAGTGACTGCATGAGTGAGTGAGAGATTGAGTGAGTGAGTGAGAGCAGTAAGTGAGTTAATGGAGTAGAGTGAGTGAGTGAAGCAGTGATTGAGTGAATAAGCGAGTGATTGATTGAGTGAATGAGTCTATGAGTAATTCTTTGAGCAAGTGAGTGAGTGAGTGGAGTGAGATAGTGGAGTACAGCGTGTGAGTGAGTGAATGAGTGAGTCAATGATTGAGTGACTTAGTGGAGTAGAGTGAGTGAGTGAGTGAGTGAGTGAGTGAGTGAGTGAGTGAATGGAGTGAATGGAGTGAATGGAGTGAATGGAGTGAGTGAGTGAGTGAGTGAGTGAGTGAGTGAGTGAGTGATCAAATGAATAAGTGACTGACCGAGTGAATCGATTAATGCTTGAGTGCGTGTGTGAACGAGCAAGTGAAGTTAGTAGAGTGAGTGAGTGATTGAGTGAGTTAGTGAGTGAGTCAGTGAATGGAGTGATTGAGTGGAGTGAGTGGAGGGGTGAGTCATTGTGTAAGAGAATGAGTCAGAGAGGGGATTAAGTGAGTGATTGGAGTGGAGTGGGAGATTTAGTGGAGTCAGTGGAGTGAGTGAGTCAATGTGTAAGGAATGAGTCACTGAGTGGAGTGAGTAGAGTGACTGGACTGATGAGAGGTGAGAAAGAGTGAGTGAGTGAGAGAATAGAGTGCATGGAGTGAGTCAGTGAGTGAGTGAGAGAGTGGAGTAAATCAGTGGTGTTAAGTGTGTGAGTGAGCGAGTGAGAGAGTTGCGTGAGTGAAGTGAGTGAGTGAGTGAGTGAGTAAGTGAGTGGAGTAAGTCAGTGGAGTAGAGTGACTGAGTGAGTGAGTGAGTCTTTGAGTGAGTAAGTCAGTGAGTTAGTGAGTGAGTGAGTGATTGATTGAGTGAAGTAAGTGAGGTAGTGGAGTAGAGTGAGTGAGTGAGTGAGTGAGTGAGTGAGTGAGTGAGTAAGTAAGTGAAGGAGTGGGTTAGAGGAATAGAGTAGGTAAGTGAGTGTGTGAGTGGAGTAAGTGAGTTAGTAGAGTAGAGTGAGTGAGTGAGTGAGTGAGTGTGTGAGTGAGTTAGTGGATTAGAGTGATGGAGTGAGTGAGTGAGTGAATGAGTGAGTGAGTGAGTGAGTGAGTGAGTGAGTGAGTGAGTGAGTGAGTGAGTGAGTGAGTGAGTGAGTGAGTGAGTGAGTGAGTGCGTGAGTGAGTGCGTGAGTCAGTCAGTGAGTGAGTCAGTGAGTGAGTCAGTGAGTTTGTCAGTGAGTGCGTGGGAGATTGAGTGGAGTCAGTGGAGTGAATGAGTCAATGTGTAAGGAGTGAGTCACTGAGTGGAGTGAGTAGAGTGACTGGATTGATTAGAGGTGAGAAACAGAGTGAGTGAGAGAATAGAGTGCATGGAGTGAGTCAGTGAGTGAGTGAGAGAGTGGAGTAAATCAGTGGTGTTGAGTGTGTGAGTGAGCGAGTGAGGGAGTTGCGTGAGTAAAGTGAGTGAGAGAGTGAGTGAGTGAGTGAGTGAGTGAGTGAGTGAGTGAGTGAGTGAGTGAGTGAGTAAGTGAGTGGAGTAAGTCAGTGGAGTAGAGTGACTGAGTGAATGAGTGAGTCTTTGAGTGAGTAAGTCAGTGAGTTAGTGAGTGAGTGAGTGATTGATTGAGTGAAGTAAGTGAGGTAGTGGAGTAAAGTGAGTGAGTGAGTGAGTGAGTAAGTGAGTGAGTGGGTTAGAGGAATAGAGTAGGTGAGTGAGTGCAGTGAGTGCGTGAGTGAGTAAGTGATTGAGTGAGTGAGATATTGAGTGAGTGAGTGAGTAAATGAGTGAGTGAGTGAGAGAGTGAGTGAGTGAATCAGTTAGTGAAGTGAGTTAGTGTAGTAGAGTGAGTGAGTTAGTGAGTGAGTGAGTGAGTGAGTGAGTGAGAGAATGAGTGAGTGAGTCAGTGAGTGAGTGGGTGAGAGTGAGTGAGTGAGTGAGTGGAGTAAGTGAGTTAGTCGATTAGAGTGATGGAGTGAGTAAGTGAGTGAATGAGTGAGTGAGTGAGTGAGTGAGTGAGTGAGTGAGTGAGTCAGTGAGTGAGTCAGTGAGTGAGTGAGTGGCTGAGAGAGTGAGTGAATGAGTGGAGTAAGTGAGTTAGTGGATTAGAGTGATGGAGTGAGTAAGTGAGTGAGTGAATGAGTGAGTGAGTGAGTGAGTGACTGCATGAGTGAGTGAGAGATTGAGTGAGTGAGAGCAGTAAGTGAGTTAATGGAGTAGAGTGAGTGAGTGAAGGAGTGATTCAGTGAATAAGCGAGTGATTTATCGAGTGAGTGAGTCTGTGAGTAACTGTGTGAGTAAGTGAGTGAGTGAGTGGAGTAAGTGAGATAGTGGAGTAGAGTGAGTGAGTGAGTGAGTGAATGAGTGAGTCAGTGATTGAGTGACTTAGTGGAGTAGAGTGAGTGAGTGAGTGAGTGAGTGAGTGAGTGAGTGAGTGAGTGAGTGGAGTAGAGTAAGTGAGTGAGTGAGTGAGTGGAGTAAGTGAATTACTGGAGTAGAGTGAGTGAGAGAATGAGTGAGTGAAGTCAGTCAGTGGAGTAGAGTGAGTGAGTAAGTGAGTGAGAGAGTTTGTGAGTGAGAGAGTGAGTGAGTGAGTGAGTAAGTGAGTTAGTGGAGTAGAGTAAGTGAGTGAGTGAGTGAGTGGAGTGAGTTACTGGAGAAGAGTGATTGAGTGAGTGAGTGAGTGAGTGAGTGAGTGAGTGAGTGAGTGGAGTAAGTGAGTCAGTGGAGTAGAGTGAGTGAATAAGTTAGTGAGTGAGTGATTCATTGAGTGAAAGAGTGAGTGAGTGTAGTGAGTGAGTGAGTGAATGAGTGAGTGAGTGAGTGAGTGAGTGAGTGAAGTAAGTGAGTTAATGGAGTAGAGTGAGTGAGTGAGTGAGAGAGAGAGTTAGTGGATTAGAGTGAGTGAGTGAGTGAGTGAGTGACTGCATGAGTGAATGAGTGAGTGAGTGAGTGAGTGAGTAATCGCAGTAAGTGAGTGAGTGGAGTAGAGTGAGTAAGTGAGTGAGTTAGAGAATAAGTGAGTGCATGAGTGAAAGAGTCAGTGAGTGAGTGAGTGGAGTAGAGAGAGTGAGTGAGTTAGTGAGTGAGTGAGGGGATTAAGTGAGTTAGTGGATTAGAAGGAGTGAGTAAGTGAATGAGTGAATGAGTGAGTGAGTAACTGCGTGAGTGAGTGAGTGAGTGAGTGAGTGAGTTAGTGAGTTAGTGGAGTAGAGTGAGTTAGTGGAGTAGAGTAAGTCAGTGAGTGAGTGAGTGAGTGAGTGAGTCTGTGAGTAATTGTGTGAATAAGTGAGTGAGTGAGTGGAGTATGTGAGATAGTGGAGTAGAGTGAGTGAGTGAGTGAATGACTGAGTGAATGGGGTGGGTGACTGAGTGAGTGAGTGAGTGAGTGAATGGAGTTAGTGAGTGAGTGAGTGAGTGAGTGAGTGAGTGAGTGAGTGAGTGAGTGATCAAGTGAATAAGTGACTGATCGAGTGAATCGATTAATGCTTGAGTGCGTGTGTGAACGAGCGAGTGAAGTTTTGAAGTTTTGACTTAGTGAGTGATTGAGTGGACTAGCAAGTTAGTGCGTGTCTGAGTCACTGCGTGAGCCAGTGAGTGAGTGAGTGAGTCTTACTTAAGTGACATGTGCATATATAAATAACGTAAAGGAAGACCAATTGTTCAGTCAAGGTTTTACAACCTGGTCCAATCGGCCTTTTATCACCTGAAGTATGTACAAAATAAATACTTGGTTAATGACCCATTATTTCTTATCATCTTTATTCGTCAGAACGTGGTAAAATTAATATGTCCTATTATTTATGATAAGATAATATGGGTAGTTCTATTCAAACCACATTACATTTATTTTATTCCCCACAGTAGAAGATAAGTAAACAGGACCGACACATATTCACCGTATGAGCGCGGGAAGATTGAATTTTTTAACATTCCTGGAATTCTGTATAATCAATATGTTATGTTCTATGATTAATGATCAAAGTAGATGCGGCGATTATTATTATGAAAAAATAACAAGTATAGAAAAACACCCACGATGTACACATTACATCACCCTTTTATTATGTATGCATTTGGACGTTTGAAGAATTAAAATGCATGTTATAATCTTAATGATGAGAAAATATTCGGTTGCTTTATAAACCCCACATTATTTTATTTCTAGTTAAATGTTTATATGTATATGTTAAAGTTAATCTGTGAAGCCAGGAATTACACGAAATTCCTAAAAATACCAGGAATTTCGTGAAATAACTGAAAATCATGAGGCAATTTACACACATTCACTACATGCCTTTGACGTGATTTAGAAAATGTGTGAAATAATGTTTCTTTAAACAGCTTGTGTGATACCTCATAACTAACCTTTATAACTAGTTATTACTTCGTGCATTAAAAACATACTTATTGACTTGCTTTAAAATTCTGAACTCATATTGCATTTTATTGCTAAAACAGTTGACATCCATTGATTTATAATTATATAGATACCATAAGTATGTACATTAATACAAATAGTTTGATTTCTACTATTAAAAGCATATATACTGAACCAAAAAAGAAACTTCCCCTGTGTTTAAGTGCAAATGCAATGTTATTAAAAGAAATCAAAATATAAGATGACCTTCATATATTCGGGCGAACGATTATGTGTCCGATAAAACAAATTTTAACTCGATTGAAAGCATTTTGCAGAAGAAACCCGCTGAAAGCGATTTTCACGTGCATGCACGGACCAGTATAATTCGTGTATATTTTTTGAAACCTTTCAGTCTAATTTTATAGACTTTCATGTCAATAAGAAAAAGACGTTGAAAAAAATTAAATTCTTTTTAGTTTTCTTTATTTTTGATATACCTAGAATTCCGCAAAATTTACGCCAACGTGCCATTGGCATGCTTAATGCTGGTATGACGATGAATGCTGTTGCTATGAATATTGGATGTTCTACTCGTGCTATTCGACACCTTAGGCAACGTTTTCAAGCAACAGGGCGTACGGAAGATCGACCACGTAGTGGACATCCTCGCGTCACGACGCGCGGCCAAGACCGCTATATTCGGAACACCCACCTGCGCAATCGCTTCCAAACTGCCACAGCCACTGCTGCTAACACCCCTGGTAAACATAACAACCGTATATCTGCCCAAACTGTGCGCAATCGCTTGTGCGAGGGTGGGCTACGTGCACGTCGTCCATACGTTGGTTGTGTTTTGACGCGACGTCTCCGCGTAAATCGTGTTAATTGGGCACGTACACACCAACGCTGGCTTAGACAACAATGGAATAGCGTTCTTTTCTCTGACGAGTCCAGGTTTTCCATTCATTGAGGTGATGGCAGGGTTCGGGTATACATACCGTAGGAGAAATGAACGTTATGCCGACTGTTGCGTACTTGAACGAGATCGTTTTGGGGGTGGGGGTTCTGTCTTGGTCTGGGCGGGCATTGCACATGGCTTTCGCACTAATCTCGTCGTTATCGAAGGGAATTTGAATGCCCAACGCTACCGAGATGAAATTCTTGCGAGGCACGTTATCCCACTGTTTCAAAATAATGCCAATATCACTCTTTTTCAGCATGATAATGCCACAAGCCATACAGCTAGGGACAATGTGAATTTCCTCAGGGCGAATAACATTGCATTTATTAATGACTGGCCTGCTAAAAGCCCTGATCTGAATCCCATTGAACACCTTTGGGATAATTTGGACCAGCGTGTTAGACGTCGCCCTATTCCACCGTCAAACATCATTCAGCTAAGACAAGCCTTAATTCAAGAATGGAACAACATTCCACAAGCCGAAATCAATACACTTATCCGTTCTATGCGCCAACGGTGCCAGGCAGTCCTTCATGCTGAAGGTGGTCATACCCGGTATTAATTTGTGATTTTGGTGAGCGACCCCTTCCGCATTTTAACTACCATTTCACTACTTTTGGATAAACCCTCAGCAATAATTTTTTTCACACAAAGTCGCAATAAAATACTCTTTCAATGCATATAAATCTAGTTTAATCCTGATTTTCATATTTGTGTATATCTGCACTTAAACACAGGGGAAGTTTCTTTTTTGGTTCAGTATATAACACTACACAATCTAGAAAATCTGAATAAATACGCTTAATAAAATTGTTCCCTGTGAAATGGTTTTTAACAAAAATACTTTTTTCTATTTTTAATTCAAACCCAAAAATAACAGAGGTTTCAATCAGAAATTCAGAGTAAGAATAAATTTTGAATGTTCTGCACTTTAGCGGAAAAACAAATGTAGGAAATGGGGCAAATGTGGGGAAAAAAAGATATTGCTTTAATTAGAAATATCTCTTAGTTATAAACATATGTGGATCAATTTGATAAAAAAAAAAACACACACACAAAAATCAGGAAAATAATCCAATTAATAATTAAGTAGTAGGAAAAGGAGATTTTTGTTTTTAAATTTCCTATGTATTGTACCTAAGAGTTATAAATTTTTGACCCATCACACATACAGGGACCATCTGGGAACCCCCTAAATGAAATAAAAGAGATCACAGCCAGTGCAGGTATATCTGGATCGATAGTTCTCAAACATGTCACTGTTTAGTAAAGTAGATAGGTAACTATTCAACCTACAGAAAATCTACCTGAAGTGACATTTCAGTCTTGGTCAGCCTACGCAGTCAGTGCAGTCTGACCAGTGTCGATACTTATTGCAGTTTCTGGATGGTCCTTTTTTACATAAAGGGTCACATTTACTTAACTGTGTTTTTTTTTTTTTTTTAATAATTCACAGCAATTAATTACATTGTTCATGAATAATAAATGCTCCAATCATAAAAACAATAATAAAAAAATTAAAAATAAAATGTAAACCAAAGACCAAACTGTAATGATAAACACGCTGATCTTTGTCTACACTTCCTACAAAATATGATTTAAGTTTGGAACTAGACTACAAAAACGAAGAATAAGGATAAATTCATAACTTACAAGCTTTTTTTTTTTTTTTTTTTTTTTTTTCTTTTATCTTTTATATATATGTGTTTACTTAATGTAACATTTACAGTAAAAAGTGTAAATATCAAAATTCAAATGATATAGTTTGCTTTTTTTTGTGTGTTAAAATGGGTATCCACTGAAAAAACTAAAAAGAAAAAGATTCCAATTTGGTCTAGGGAGATCCTGTATCTGCCTAGCCAAACTGGAATTCTAATTTGGCCTAGGCAGATCTAGAATCTGCCTAGACCAAACAAGAATTCTATTTTGGTCTAGACAGATTCCAGATCTGCCTAGGCAGAATCCGGATCTCCCTAGATTCTAATCTGGCCAACGACATATATATGGACGATTGGAATGGAGAACAGCATTTGTAACGAAAAACGGCTACTTGGAAGGAACTTTTCAACTGCACTATATTTCTTCAATATTCTACCGAACCGTTCCAAACTGATAAATATGTATGGTTTGGACCATAAACATATTAGAAACATTGTGAAAGGTGGAAAAAAGGAATTTGAAAAATTATTACAAAAGGCCGCTTATAGCAAAAGAAGGTGAAACAGAGAACAATTAAACAAGAACCGGTTTTTTTTATAACAAACCTCACTATTTTTCTTCGATATTCACCCGTACAGTTAAAAATGGACAAAATGTATGGACTGAACCATAAAGTTGACAAAAACATCACTAATGGTGGAAAAATGCGTTTAAAAAATATGATACAAAGGGCCGTTGAAAGTTAAGATCACAAAGTGATTGTAGGCTCGTATGAATACTCGTCGCCGATAAGACGGTACCTCTGTTTTTTTTTTTTTTTTTTTCATTGAACATTCGTAATCAACTTGCACCTAAATAATTATAATAACTATATAGTCTTTGTAGTTAGTCATAAAGAACTGTCTGTCTGTTTGTCGGTCGGTCACCTTTATGAGAACTCATGAAACCACACTGGAAATGGTTTCAAAAGAAATCTGATTTATGGTGCGGTATAATAATCAAAATATATTCGGGGTTTTGGCGTCTTACTCCGTCTAATCTGCTGTCGATTAGATAACTGCAGCTAGTGCTCCTATTATAGTATCTCGGGTTTTCCTTTAAACATGCACTGACCAATTCAAAGCTACTGGCTGATTACTTTGATAATAACCAAAATACTGCTTAGGGTATATTATATTCAGGGTTTTAACATTGTTTCCATAGTGAAGAATTCGGTCGCTATGACTTCCATCATTTATTCATTCACGCTTTCATTAGGTATAAATCTGACAAATTATGATTTTAGTGTTGCTTTGTACTAATCCAAAAATCAACGTGAGTTCTGCCTTTTTTTACATGTGACCTCCACATAAGCTTCTCCGAGGGTACACCTCGGTACCAGGGTTATTGGCGAGGTCAAGCCAAAAGTCAGTGGGATACCAAATCAACGGTATTTTCACTCAACAAGAAGGACCACTAAAACCTCATAACGGCCTCCACATGATTTAATAATATCATGAACAATAATTAATAAAATAGAGAAAAAAAATGAAAACAATGTCTGATTCGAGCGAAAAGAAAACGCACCGTGGTGTAAAGAGAGTTGTTGGTACTCAGCGGTACATCGTATAGGTGAGTACCATTGTCCTAGCGGACGGGTAGATACAAAACCAGTTTTGCACGAGAGATGTGCGGTAGTTATTTATAGATTGGGCGTAGTCGAGCTTCACTTCTAGGGAGACCTTCGTGGCATCAACACGTACTTCCTTACTGCTTAAGAATTATGGAGAGAGAAGAATTGGTTTCGTTAATAGAAGAGAGACTGAAGTCGTCTTTGACTGAATGCAAGGCGGACATTCTTTCTAGTTTGAATAATGTCATGACAAAGATAAGTGGCATTTCTAATTCAGAACAGGTATCAAAAATAAGCGGTTTATTGAATGGAGGGCATACATTCAAACGTAAATCGAACGAGGAGCAGTTCAAGTATAATTCGAAGGTTAGCATAGCTTTGGAAGAGGCAGATAACCTACTGCAGTAAAAAAAAACAAATCGCAGAAGGTAAAGACTGAAAATGTTTTAATACTTTTATCACGGTTTGTAAAAAAAAAAGAAAAAATGTCTGTATAGTATCGATTATTTATTTACGTCAGTTCTTTTTATCAAAGCACTGACGGTGCTGATAGCAGAACGATTATGTGGCATAATTCTTTCACATAATACAGACGTTGAGAAAAGAGGAATGTATGACATTGATGTAGAGTACCGAGTGTTTAATCATTTTTCAATAAGATAATCATTTGCTCAAAGTCTGAGGGTTGCCTATTTATTAGAGAGTTCTTCGAGAACTATTAACTAGAAATATTCATTTTCAGCCAAGCACCTCATTGCTCACAGACAAAAACTCATAAAATTGGCTGATTTATCTGAGCTTGGATGGCGTGTTGTAAACGAGTACGAAACTAATCCTCTGGCGAGCGACTCTGATGACAAAAAACGCATGTACAAAGCGGAGGATAGGGCATCCAAAAAGCTTAAAGCAGAGAAAACCAAGAAAGTCCGTATGGGGAAAGCATGGCCGTATCGTAAAGGGCAAGCTGGAGTGGCAAGTACAACTGCACTAAGTTTGTCACAGCAAACCGTGCGGAGACCGGGTCTGTGTTTTGACTGTGGTAAGCCGGGCCATTGGCAAGGCGCCGCTGAATGTCAGGCGAATATTTCACAGAATAAGATAAGTATTGGTTCTGTATCAATTGATGAGGTAACTTTAGATAATGTATTGGTTCTGTGTCAACTGATGAGGTAACTTTAGATAATGTTTGATTCAACAGAAAAGTCAGACCTGATATCACCAGCTGGAAGGCTGAAAAGTAGTATAGATAAATGAAAGTTGGCCACAGGAAACCAATACATACATAGTGTGATTGAGCATGGCTACAAATTGCCACATAAAAAGATAGTGTAATACTAAAGAATAGATCTGCTAGAGATAACATGGTATTCGTTTTTGAAGAGATACAAAGGTTGTTAGCAAAACGAGTTGTTTCAGAGGCACAAAGTCCTCCATATGTTGTAAATCCATTGACTGTAGCATATAATAGAAATGGTAAGCCTAGGCTAGTATTGGATTGTAGGCATATAAATGATCACTTGCACCAATTTAAAGTAAAATTTGAAGACATAGCAGTTGCTGAAGGTTTGTTTGATAAAAACACTTTTATGTATACTTTTGATTTAAAGGGTGCATATCACCATATTGATATTTTTAGCGAACACAAAACCTATTTAGGTTTTTCATGTGTCGATAAAGGTGTGAACAAGTATTATGTTTTTAATCAGCTACCATTTGGTATCAAAACCGCCGGACATATATTCACCAAAGTCCTACGAATCGTAATCACATTTCTGAGAAATAATAGCCACAGGGTTATTGCATTTCTAGATGATGGTATCGGAGGAGATACTAATTACGATAAGGCTTTGGCTTCAAGTGTTTTCACAAAGCAGACTATTCTTGAATTCGGATTTCTTTTAGCAGAAGAGAAATGCTAATGGATTCCAACTAGAAGGTTGTTTGGTTAGGCCATACTATAGACATGCATCAAAATTTGTTATTTATTACAGAAGAAAGAATACAAAGGTTATTGAGGAAAATTGGTTCCATTTTGATGACATTGGAAAATAAGGCAATGTTTTTGATTCATGTTAAGGTACTCGCTAACGTTGTCGGTCAAGTTATATCCACGCAGAGTGTTTTGGGTAATAAGGTGAGACTAATGACAATAGAACTGTTTAGTTGCATAAATGCAAGAGCCAGTTGGAATGCCCCGGTAATAGTTACACAGGGTGGTATTAGTGAGCTTCATTTCTGGAAAGATAACATTGAAAAGCTTAACAAGGCCGGAAAACCTGTTAAAGATGAACGATTAAGTTCTTTCAGTATTTATTCAGATGCAAGTGGTACTGGTTATGGCGGCTATATCGTACAAGAGTCAAATGTTGGTTCAGTATCCATAATTAAAAACAGTGGGCTGTTTGATTCTGGAAAAAGTGGTATGGTTTTTTCAGATTCTGTATTTGACCTTTATGAGTCCTCGGAAATGGACTCTGAGAGTAAATTCAAACTGTTAACCCCGGAAGTGGTTATCATTGATGCAGTGACCAAGGAAACAGTCCTTGACTCGAACATGGCCCCGGAAGTGGCTGCTGGTTCTACAGGGACCCCGGAAGCGGTCATGAATTCATGTTCGACCCCGGAAGAGGTCTATATTGAACCCAGAACTGTTAATTGAGTTAAAATCGGCTTCGGAAATAGCCACTATAAAACTCTAGGGGACCAAAAGGTAACTGAGTCAAAAATTAATGTCATATCGGAATATGAACAAAGTCAGGTTTTAACCGACTCAAAAATAATTGGGTCATGGTCAAATTCAGAACAAAGCGAAAGTTCGACCTGGAGAGAAGCTGAATCAATTCTTCGCATTGTAAAGTCAAACGCAGGAATGTTGAAAAAGTCTGTTGTGAATGTTTATTGCGACAACAAAATTGTTAAATCAATTTTGATGAATAGTAGTCGCAACAGTAAGTTGCAGAATATTGCTTTAAATTTACGCAAACTATGCGAAAGTGAAAACATTGTTTTACGCCCACAATGGATTCAGCGCAGTCGTAATGATATGGCGGATTACCTAAGTCGTTGTTTTGATTGTGATTACTGGGAAATAGAATACAAACTTTTCAAAGCTCTGCGTAGCCGTTGGGGTCCATTTTCAGTAGATAGATTCGCTTCTCATTTAAATGCCAAGTGTACAAGATTCAATTCGAGATGGTGGGTACCAGGCACTGAAGGCATCGACTGTTTAACACAGCCATGGCAAAATGAGGTAAACTGGGTTGTTCCACCTCTGAGACTAATACCTCGGTGTATTGAAAAAATATTGCATGCAAAAGACAAATTGCACCCGTATTGTTCCTAAATGGAAAAGTGCGGCTTTTTGGCCTCTAATTGCGAATGATAACGGTACATTCAAACCGTTTGTAATTGGAGTTGTAAATTTTGGGAAGGAAAAATGTTATTGTACCAGGCAGAGGAAATAATGGCTGTGTTGCCAAGAATCCATGAGCCTTTGATATGTTGGCTTTATGAAAATGCTTATAGACTTAAAATGTATGTTTTTTTGACAGTTGTTGGTTTGAAATAGAATTTGAAGCGGAAGTTGAATGATGCGGGCGTATGTGGACACAAACAAATTCGTTTGGTAGATAAAATGTCTAGCTATCTACTTCAATCTAAAGCGGACAACACAGTGAAAAAGTACAGTAACTCTTTTCATTTATTCTGTGTACAGCACGATCTATCATCAAAGCCCGCTTTGCCAATAACTATAGCCATGTATTTCACATCACTCATAGACGAAGGGAAGTCAGACAATGTCATTACAGCCTTGTTTTACGGTATTAAGTGGGTACATAGTATTAACGAGTTCAGTGATCCAACAGAAAGCAACACTGTGAAACAGTTACTTGAATGTGCTAAACGTTTGAACTCAAAGCCAGTGCAGAAGAAGGACGTTTTATCGGCTGAAATGTTACAGTCCTTATGTACAATGTATGACGAGTGTACCAATGTTATTGATTTGAGAGACCTATGTATCATTCTGTTGTCATATTCAGGTTTCTTACGTATAAGTGAAACCCTCGAATTACGCTGTAGAGATTTTTTTTTTTTTTTTTTTTCAAGATGATCATTTATCTATCAATATAAGAAAGGGTAAAACTGACATCTACAGAGACGGGTCTGAAATACTTGTGGCTCAAGGTAGTACCTCTGCATGTCCCGTAATGTTGTTGAAAAGGTACATTGATAAAGCAAATTTGTCATGCGAGTCTGAAGATTATTTGTTTAAACCGGGATTTCGTTCTAAAGAAAAGGTTTCTCTCATAAACAAAAACAAAAAGCTAAGTTATACTAGGGCAAAGGAATGCATTTTAAGCAAATTGAAATTGGTAGCCCCAGGCCTAAAATTAGGCACACATTCTTTGAGAGCAAGCGGAGTCACCGCAGTAGCTAATGCTTCTAATGTTTCAGAAAGGTGCTTAAAAAGGCATGGAAGGTGGAAAACGGATATTGCTAAAGATAGTTTCGTAAAAGACAGTCTTGAGAAGAGACTATCGATAACAAAATCGTTACACTCATAGATTTGTGAAGCTGAATGTTAAAAGAATTCATGTGAATATCGAATTTGAATTTGTATTCATACCCTATACTTTGTATTGTCTATACATGCGTCTCGCCATACGCACAACATTACTGGTGTTGTTTTCTTGGTTTGTGGACCCATTGGGTAGGACTTGTTGGTACTCAGCGGTACATCGTATAGCTGAGTACCATTGTCCTAGCGGACGGGTAGATACAAAACCAGTTTTGCACGAGAGATGTGCGGTAGTTATTTATAGATTAGGCGTCGTCGAGCTTCACTTCTAGGGAGACCGTCGTGGCATCAACACGTACTTCAAATTCAAATTCGATATTTCTTATAGATAAAGTTACATGTATATTTCAGTTGAAATCGGAATATCGAGATTCTAAAAAAAAAAAAAGAGAGAATGAGGCCCAACATTCCATGGCATCTGACAGTGACAAATGGGCACAGGTTTCCAGAGTTTTTTCCTTTATAAAGATAGGGTTTATCTCTGGTTTTTCCTAGGCGAGTCAGGCCAAATTCAGTTATTACCAGTCCTTTTTCATAGAACAGTTCGTAGATAATATTTCTCGTGTACGTATCATAGTCCGCCTTGCACATGTATATATGTATGTACATATAACTATTGATGCCAATACATGCGTCTCGCCATACGCACAACATTACTGATGTTGTTTTCTTGGTTTGTGGACCCATCGGGTAGGACCAATGCTTTTCGCTGGTTCTGTTCAAACTGTGATAATGCCAAACATTGTCATGATTTATAAAAACGTTTGGTCAGTAACCACCGGCCATACTACATTCAGTAAGTAATCACTGGCCATACTACTATTCTAGTTTTAAACTAGAAGACTTGCTAAGTGACAGACACCTCATTAAACATAATTAAATTTAGAATGGGGCTTTTTTCATGCTATATGTGAGCATTCTTAGTCAAAAATTTGTGACATAACTTGTGAAATCTTTGAAACCCAGGTTTTGTCTTATGTAATTCGAAATATTTGGACCGAAGGGCAATTAAAATGAAAAATTATCTCCTTTTGCGAATACAATATAGCGATGATAATTGGAAGCCGCTCGAAAGCGGCTTCAAGTAGGAATGTACCTAAACTATTTACCATGTAGATGATCAGTAATTATTCGATTGGTCATTATTTTTGGAAAATTTCTAATAATGTTCTGTTGTTGTGACAGAATTACTCCACATAACTCTTTCTTAAATATCCTAACAGACCTACATGAAATTCAAGCCTGGTTTTCTTGCAATATATAGTTCATTCCCAATTAATAATAAAAAGTACAGAAAAATAAACATCCTTTAATTGGCTAGTCCCCCGAAGTTTTCAAACATATAGGATTCCTTCTATTTTCCCAAACGAAGTTGTTATGCTTTCCGTTTATCACAAGCTTTCCCGCCTCTCAATGGTTTTCGCATTTGTCTACTGTTTTACAAAACAAAATAATGATAATTATGATATAGAAAGCATCTTAGAATATGATAATCAGAAGCAATTTTATGTACAAGTTTTTCGGCCAATCTTAATCTGTAAAGGATAAAACGGCGCTTAACCTTTGATCAAGGTATAGACTGGTTACCTCCGTACACAACAGGCGTCTACGTCAGCTATTTATAGAATACTTGCGAAAAGATAACCCTTTTCCTTCCCTTCGTCGACACTTTAGCCGAATGGATTTTTGTTACACGGAACATCTACCTTATGAGACCTGTAAAATTTAGCATTTACTGTATTGTGTGTCGAAACTGTTATGATCAGACTGTACGTGCTGTAGGTATAGTGTTGATCTACAGACCCCGTGAAAAATGTATGGATCGTGAGGTACATTGACTACAGTAATTATCATAGTGGTGCCTGGTGCTCTAAGGGTTGAAGCTGCTCGAAAATGACTGAAATAGATGAAGATCAGACAGCACATAGCCCGTGTAATATTCTTTTAATATTCTATAAGATATTTCGTAAACATAAAAAAAATCTTGTTTGTTTTCCTTACTCAGTGTATTAATTTCTTTGTGTAGTCAAAGGGTTAAAGTTATTACAAAACCTATTACTGTGAATATACAACTTTTTACGTCGCTGCTGGTCAAAGGTTTAGAATAGCTCTTGAAATTTACATTAGAAGTTTTACACTAGGTTTGTACAAGGCCTACGCAGAAAATGGTTCAAACTACTGTTTACTAAACGGAAGATGTATTGTAATTGTTATTATGTTGCGGTTGAATAGATCCAGATCTTTAAAGACTTAAAAAATGTGGATTTTTTGTGTGTGTGTGTGTGTGTGTGTGTGTGTGTGTGTGTGTGTGTGTGTGTGTGTGTGTGTGGCTGTCATTTCAGGAATAAAAGAAACGTGGTTTGTGCCAACTGTGCATACTATGATCAGAATAATTTTGGAGATGCCATGCAAAAGTTTTTGTTTCTAGAGTAGAAATGTAAAGATTCACTGTGTTACAAGCATGCTAAGATACTTTTTGACAACCAAAAAGACCATCCTTTAGAAAAAAAGTTGTTGAATATTGTTTTATTCCTTTTTTGTTGTTAAAAAAAAATGAAACACAAAGAAGAGATCACTGATAAAAATTGTAAATACATGTAAACATCGTATGTGAATAATTTTGAATAATTAGTAACTTAAATAATTCTGTAGTATTGCCTTAGATGCCGCTACAGAAGTCTCCTTTCTAAAATCAAAATGGAAAATGATGTATTTGAATGCGCAATTTCTCCATTTTCAAATTTCGAGTACAAATTTAAAAATTGCGATGCTTTTACGTGTTTTTTTTTTTTTTTTTTTTTTTAAATAACCATTATCACCTTATAATAATAATATAATAACAAGATTATTTAAGATTCCTCTCTAAACTTCTGTCGTTTTTTTTTTTTTTTTTTTTCAAAATTAGAATACATGTACATATTATTTTCTGTTTCTTTTTTCCTTGCATTTTAGTATCATTTGTCATGATTTTCCGTTGGTGGGGGTGGGGGTAAAAACAGATACAAAAAAATGTAATCACAATTTCTCAAGAGTGTCAATATTTCTGAAATTGTCCACCAAAAGATTGCGGCTTCTATGATGCTATTCATCATAAATTTGTCTTGTTTTATACATATATGCAACTTCGATTTCGCATCTGTGCTTTCAAAATAAGCTACTTTTGCCTCTTGAATATCTCGGGAAATGTACCAATGAATGTAAGCTATATAAAAGAGATCATGCGATTCGCTGTTTTAAGTAGGCGACGTGGTTAAAGCTCCTCCCCATTTTGTGCATGCTTAAAATTGACTTGATCAGCTTGTGTACGTCGTAAATAGGCCCCGCCTTAATATACCGACGCGTGCAAACTACATGCTTCTTGACCTAGGGCCCGGCTTACACCATATTTATGCCGAACTGTGTGCTCGTACCTTGGTCTGAATAGAGATTTGCGTCTTAGACCGAATACGATAAACGAGGACGGAACACTACTATGTACAAGGGGTCATATCAGCATGTGCGATTAGTATTTATTATCAGGCCAAACGAAATAATGTTGTTTTACTATAGATTTATTCCGAGTCAGTTGACTCATCTGAAGAGTTGACACCCAATTGGCGCAAAAGTCTGGGTATTTTGTGTTTGATAAAAATCATTGTAGAGTTCATGGTTCTCTCTAATTAGATCAGCTAAGGGGCGTTTTTTGCTTCTTCTGCGACCTAAACGAGATGTATTCCGCACTGGATCGATGTTCTCATCATCCGATGAGAGTACTGCTGCCGCTTCGTCCCGTCGTTCATTCGAAGGTCTGGGTTGTGGGTCATGGACATGTAATGGTTGCCGCACTGCATCGTCTTGCTGTGGTTCTGCCACTGCTTGCCGATCTACTTCCGGCTCCTGTGGTTCTGCCACGGGTTGTCGGTCTGCATTTTGCTCTTGAGCATCTATCAGGCGCCGCTCCATGTTCTGAATGTCTACGATTGCTGATCTGAAAATGATGTAAATTTTTACCTGACAGAAATTCTTGAATAATTTTATATCCATATGGACAACGAAATGTTGCTTAAAGTTCATTTCGTCTTTGAACTATGTAATAAAAAGATTTCAATGAGCAGTACAAAAAAAGTAATGAATGTTAGCCGGAACAAGGACGACAAACGCAATAGAAAAAGGGAAAAAATCGATTTCGAAAATAAAAGCAGTTACGGAATCTGTCACGTGATTGACCAGAGCGGGTGACCATATGGATTGCAAGACAGCAACATGCATGGGCTCTCTCTCTCTCATAAGAGTACCTTATGTCAGCGTCTTGTATGTCCCTGAGTCGTTTTTTCACAAGATTTCCAAAGTTATTGGACATTCAGTCTCGAAGTTGTCGAGCGCTACCAGTATTATACAGACGTCTGGCTTCCTCGGGTAGATGATAAAGATTCTGGCGAATATCATCAAGAACATCAGACCAACTTGTTGGATGGGCCAAATAACCCCTTAAAATGAGCAGCGTTTCTTCTTTCCCAACCTTGATGGATTTCCTTCGCCTTTGCAAGAGCGTACTTGAACAATACATTTTAAACAGCAACTATAATTTTTCACTAGGACCTTTAGCTTTTGGTAGATTTTCATATTTAGTGGTGTTTCTGCCTAGCTACTTAACGTACTAGGATTGACGTGCACTAGCTTCGATCTCTTTTTAATTTATTTGATTTCAGGAGCTACTATATGGGCCCCTAATGCTTGATGGGTCGCATATATGCAATTGTACGTTACTGTTTTCGTTACGTTTGACCCGAACTGACCGAATTCAAGTTCAAAGCTCTTGATGGACTAGCTGCTTTTGAAAGGGTATCTGTATCGCTTCCTGGAAGAACAATTAAATGTCCCGGTGTTCGGGAAAGTCAGCGTTATTCTCATATTCTAAATGTTTCACATTGTTTGTGTCGAATATAAGCATGTTTTAAATTTTACATCGCAAGTGAAAGAATGTCGTCACACTACTGTAAATCTGCATCTAGCGATGTACACTTGAACATTATCAACTTATTGGTATCGAACATGTATACATGTAATTGGGTATTCCCAGACTTCGGTTTTCGATACCCAGTTGAAGCAAACTTTCTTTCAGGCGATTTTTCGCCTCTTACCTCTGGTGCATGTGAGAAACGTAGTCAGTGGCTTGGTAAGAAAGCTGTGTCAGTACTAGTGTGAGAAAGCCAGGAAATATATGCGTAGGTGCACTGACCGCCGTTGTATGAACTTAGCTGTTAAAACAGCGTTAAACCCCAATACAACAAACAAGGCAGATTTTGTTTGGGAGTTTAACGCCGTTTTAAATTCTAAGGTTGGTAATTGCACCTATTCATGTTTTTCCGGGCTTTTTTACACCAGGGCAGACACAACATTCTTTCCAGGCCACTGACTAGTTTCTCACATGGATCAGAATTGTGTGGTGAAAAATCGCCGAAAAAAAACAATTACCACAATCTGGTATCGTACCTGCAGACTGAATAAACGACACCTCAATAATAGGCAAGTCTTACTTGATAAACAAACATTATGTCATGGTGGCTGCTTTTGATCAATATTATGTTTTTTGCTTCGAACAGCGATTTCCATTGCCGTTTGTCGACCCGTGACAGAAACATAGAACTGGCAAAAGTCAGTTACCATAGTTAAACGATTTTTGGATTATAAATTAATTCTTATCTTACAGGTCGCTATGGACGGAGATAAAGTAGTTAAAGCCTTTTTACCTGTTCTCGCGCAGCCACCACCAAAAGTCATTTCTTACTTCGGATTGATATGTATGCTATTGGAGCTTGTAAGGCCCCCACCTCACAAAAACTTAAATGTTAGATATCGCTTGTTCGGAGCAACAGACGAAATTTACGGAAGTAGAAATGTGTTTGAACTGCTTGCCTCTCATCGTTTCCAGTTTTGTTCAAGTTACTGGAGAGACACCAGAGACATTTCTTAACTTACTTGGGATAATAAATGTCACAGGTTACAGGCCCCACACTTTGTCCACTAGAAATAGGGTACTCCTAGTGCTGATCTAATTACGTTCCTACCCAACTTACATGATGCTTTCATCTATATTTAATGTTTCTGTTACGACGGTAAAAGAAGAGATACGGCTTTTACTTCCCAGCATGTTCTTGCGATTGAGACTATGTGTCCTGGCCATCCCTCGATGAATGGCTGGACATGAGACATACTTGGATAGAAATTCCTGCAGCAGTCGGTGCTATAGATGGAACATCACATCAGATATACCGGCCGATGAGTGAGCCCCAACAACAGTATTATTCGGGGTACAGGAAGCATCATGTAGTACACACTCAAGTCGTTGTGGACTTATGGAACAATACGTTACATAGAATGTGGTTTTCTCGGACACCAAAATGATGCTCAACAGTTTAGTTCGATGTGTGAAATAGGAATAGATTTACCTTTCCCGGATCAATGTATTTTGTTTGGAGACAAGATTTATCACAATACTAACACAATAATGACCCCCTATACAGCCGCGCAATTACGTCGTAAGGAGGGTTGTGAAAAGAGAAAATGCTTGAAATTGAATCGTTTGATTGGAAAATATCGTGTTTGTGTAGAACATGCTATAGCCGAGCTGAAGAGCTATAAGTCTGTTGGAAGTGTCTGGCGAAATAAACGATCGGCATTACCACGAGTTGTACATATTTGCGGTGCATTGCTGTGCCGGAGAAAGAAAATCGGCCTGCTTATTTGACGGTGCGGATTTATCAAATATTTATGTTTGAGACGACCCCTTGTTTTCATCGAAATCCTAACTCGTTTGTCGTATTCCGTTTACGGCGCAAATCTCTAGTAGACATGTACAGCGAGAGTCGAAAGTCGAGAACGAAAGCCGAAAGCGGAAAAACTCCAGGGGTCGTATAAATGCGCTCTACTGAACGAAGTTTGTAAAACTGTTCAAATAGAGTTACCTTTTTCCGTGCATTATTTCAGGGGATAAGACCTATTTCTATCCTGCAACATACCAGTTCACCATAGATCAACTGTTTTGGAAAAATATCTCTTTGGGTTTCTCCAAACACTGGTGATGGCCGCTTGTATATTTTGGGGACAGTGCGTGGCCCAGAGGTAAAGTGTTTGACTAGTGACCTGGAGGCCCCGGGCTCTAGCCTCATTGGATCCATTTGGTTTTCCATGGGAGTGTCGCTAGGCAAGACACTTCAGAGCCCTAGCTAGTACCAGTGAAACCCAGGAAATACATGAATATGCCAGCTGTCGCCGTGATATGACTGAAATAATGTTGAAAGTGACATAAAACCCCATTCAATAAATCAATTGTATACTTTGATTATGAGAATATACGTTTTGAAAGTGGTGACTGTGTACGGTCTGTGAAGCATGTTAACAAAATCTGCATAGAAAATAACGACTGTTTGACAACGCCTTGCACGAGATATTTTAGGCTAGATGCAAAGGTCTACACATATAAATTCGGTTTTGGAAACGGATTAAATACGGATTTTTAAGTTTTTTTTTTTTTTAATTTTGTTATATATGTTTTGAAAGTGGTGATTGTGTACGGTCAATGCTTTTCCTGTTAATTACCACTTTCAAAACATACACTTTCAAAATCAATGTATATGAATACTCGCAGACACCAATATAGCTTACTGAGGCAATACCTTGTGCCAACCGCCACCCAATTTCGTACAGTATCGTAAATATGCATCGGCTTTACGGCAAATTATGTGCCATTTACCGCCAATCCCATATCTTGATATTCGCAATAGATTGCATTATGATTATGACCGTATTCTGGGAGAAATGTTTCTCGAATGTTATGTTGTCAATAATACGAGTTTTTTTCTAGCAACGGGTGAGATCCGAAAACATTTCTTCAATTAGTCAATATGGTAGAATTACCCGAGTTCCCAAATATTTAGTCGAAAAGCAACAGAGTTCTCATATTTAGGACGTGGTTACGAACATATCAGGTATATACATGTACAATTTATCCTAACAGTCTTTCAGTGATAACTCCATTCACTGCAGCAAAACTATTTAAAGTTCGAGACGCACGCCCTTACAGGAAGTTCCACCGCTATCATAGACGATACTGTGTGGCTGTTGAGCATGCCATTGTACGAATTTTAAGTTTACAAGGCCATCAGCAGTGTTTGGAGAAACCCAAGCAGATGTACAACCGAAACAGTTTATATCCGTGTGGTGCATTGGTATGCCGTAGGAAAAACATAGGTCTTATCCTCTGTCATTCTCTGAAACTGAAATATTATTCGGAAAAGCTAACGCTATTGGAATAAGTTTAGCATACATCAATGGAGCACATAAATGACCCCTTGACTTTTTCCCCTTTCGGTTTTCGTTGTCGGCTTTTGACCATCCCTGTCCAATTTGAATCAGTTTTACATACTCCATAATTGTCGTTGGTAATCTTGAAACGACCCCTTGTGTTTCTCCACTTTCGCCTTTCGTTCTCGACTTTCGACTCTCGCTGTACATGTCCAATAAGAGCAACAACCTTACTGTAATTCGATGCATACTATGTTCCTGCATTAAAAAATACAGTTGACTAATCACCATTATACGTATCTGAATTAAATGATAAGGACTTTTTGGGGATCGATACTTCACTCGCCCGGCGGAACAGTCTTGGGACAAAGGAGAGAGAAAAGAGTATAACTTAATGGATTAGGTGTTAGCAAATGAAAAAGAGAAATCGAATCAGTGGGTTCCCCAAAACGAGAAGAACACTCGATCCAGAAGGCCACCGTCACAGTCAGTCTGTAAACTTGTGTATACATTTGTCTGCGTCTGTCTGTCCAGTATCCTCTGCTTTTATCTGTCTTTCTGTTCATCCCTCTCTCTCTCTCTCTTAAACATGTGACTCGCACAAGACTGGACAGTTTACCATACGGATCTCGTGTCGTCTGAGCATTTTGTGCCTTGTAAAAACAGCTGATAGTAAAATGCGTAAAATAGTGGTTGTAATCCACCTTACGTCACAAGAAAGGAGTGCCATTCAAAAAATGTAAGATTGGCCTTTTGTGGCACAGTCTCTATTCTTCATCATAAAGTCTTTTTTTTTTTTTATTTAATCGTTTACAACCATGAAAAGGAAAGATTCTTAAGGCACTGTGGAAGGACCGGATAACGCTGGTAACCGGAGTTTTATCCTTTTCCTACTGTTTTTTCAACCCATTAAAGACAAATTTTGTCTTTTGTAATAAATTTAGTGTGTTGTCTGTAAGTTATTTTATAGTTTGATATTAGAGCTATGCAAGCGTTTTACTGTGGTAACTGCATGCCAACGACAGGTTGTTCATACGGAAATGTTCATGTACATATTTTGTTATGCTACGGTGTAGAAAAAGGGATGATAACAATATTGTATATATCATGTATGTTATGTACTATGGGCCGGTGACCTTATTTACAGAATAAAGTAAACTGAATCTAAATCTCATGTTACTGTGTTAGATCATGGGCTACGTCATATCGTACGATATTTAGCAGGATATGTAGCCTAAATGACAGGATTTTCAGCATAGAAAGAAGCAGCGGACTTAATAGACCAAGATCAGACATGTACTGTGTAGTATGAACATGGATTGATATTAGATAAAGGCTATCAGTAAATGACCGATGTTGAGTTGCAATTGCTGATCAGTTCGTAATTAAATAGAAATATTATGTAGAAAAGTTGTATATATACTGGAACGCACAACAACGGACCGGAATGGACCTGACCCTTTCATTACCAGATAAGCCTGTACAGAAGGGACAGTCTGACATCTGATTTACACTGTCCACTAGTTTATTCGATACAGTTGTCAAGCTATCGAGTCATCTTTCACATGAAATGTATTTGTAGCCGTTGAAAAAATTAAAATCATTTAATTAGTAGTGAAAGAGTTAACCATGTCGGCACTGAAGACTAAAACAGGAGCTCTCGCGAACTGCATAGATTAAGATTAGACAACACATAACGTGCATTCTGATCTTAGATCTCTACTGTCCGTTTGTTTAGTCAAGCCTGTAAGATAAAATATTAATTTCAGTGGAATATATTTTCAAACAACGACAGAAGTCGGGTTTATATTTTCGTAATGAAAGAATTAATGGATGGGAATTCATTAAAAACAGACTTAAACTGTTTAACAGACAACAATATTTTGGACTTGTCTAGATAGAAAGCTTTTACAAGCGACAAATTAGATAAATAATTATATCAAATATGAATTAATGGCAGGAATCGTCTTCAGAAGGGTTAGAAAACATACTGGGGAAAGGAGATAATGCTGGTTACAAGCATTGTACCCTGGAGAGACCTTACGTTCTTGCTCCAGATCAACGTTACTGCTCCTGCCAATTGAACGTACCCGCTCCAGGTAAAAACATGGCCGCGCCCATAAAATTTTGCAAGGTATGCACAAAAACATAATTTTTTGACATGATAATAAATAGATATGCAGTTGAAGGTTGTCGCACGGAATGTCTGGGATGTCAGTGCACGTTAATCTGTAGTTCTTTTGGTGGTTAATCGTTTGTTGAAGACGTTTAATCCGACAAACTTCCGTCGGCGACTACGATTTCTGGACAATCAATACTTGGAGTCTCCAAAAACCTTTGTAAAACATATATACTCGGTATTCTGAAGTGTGTACCGTGTCCGATGACCTATATAATGATTATTCCTCACAACTATAAACCGAAAAAAAAAAACATTGCAATTATAAAGCGATATTTTGCCATTTTTGCATTACAACATAACATGCTCCTGAATTCAATACGGCGATCCAGCTCCTGAGTTGAAACACGGTAAGCGTAAGTCTTCGTGTTACAGTAAACAATTTTGTCATTTTGGTCTAGATTCTATATTGATTATCGTGGTCACAGTCATAGGTTCGTCATTGTTGATAATAGCAATAATTGTCATTATGAACGACCAACTATATATTCCAAATCAGCTGAACATCTATAGACATCGTTTTAGATATTAGAGGCTAAATAGTAAATTCTACAGGAATATAATACACCCCGAAAGAACAAGTCCAGTGTTCAACACTGTGGCATAGCCACATCTCTAAGATTACATTGTCATCCTTATTTGGTGTTGTGGTTAGTGAACATATTTTACACAGCCTACTGTAAAAACCTGTATGTTTTAACCCTTTCCAAATATTTCCTAATTTAAATAAACTGATGTAGAATACTAAGCAAAACATTTGGGCATTTTTTCCTTTTCTCACATTGTATTCTATCCAATGAGATAAGTATCTTTCAGTTTAGTTACATGTTAAACTGTTTTCTGTAACTTGATTTTTCTTATTGGAGTACAAAATGTCTTTGGTCGCCTTTTTGGCTTATTAAGCCAAAGATTTGTCTTCTTCCTTTTCCCCATCATTTTCACATTTTATCTGAAAATAAAAAATACATGATTTGTAAGTGAGCGTTTTAAATGTACGAAGTATTAACCCTTTGGTTGCCAAATAAAAAAAAGTCGTCTGCGACATGATTTCTATCAGTATGAAAATACCTTTAAAAAACCTGCCGTAGATAATCACATTAATTCCTTTTTTTACCCTTTATCTATAGTAACACTACTCGTAAATAGTGAAATATCTTGATCAGGCACCGCCAGCTTCGATAGTAGCTGATCTGGGACTGCATTATTTGCCTATGTCGTTTTCTGGAGCCAAAAGATTTAAGAATTTACCGGATCTGTTTTCGTGCAAAAAAATAAACTATGCATCTATATAGTGTATTTCACATAAAAATGGCTTGTTAATTTGAAACAAATTCGTCATTCGACATTCGTAAGCTATTTTACGGTCTAATTAGGGTCTACTGTTTTGCAAAGGTGTGAAAAGTGAAAAAAAAAACTATACATATTTAAATCATAGAATTAGATATAACTAGATGCTTTTAGGTGTGCAGCTGACAAGGCATATGGTTGGTTGTTTGTTGATGATAAATATTACTCATTTACATTAACGAAGAGGAGTCTTGTGATGACGATATCGGAAGATGATAGTTATAAATAATAGTTATGGATCTTGTGCATGGTAGTTATGATAGTTATGGACCTTGTGCATGATTCTGTATGTCATCAAGCTCTTGATGTATATAATGACATTTCATTTCAAAAGCATCAAAAATCAGGACAAGAAACCTGACTGACAGAGAGACCGAAAGACGGACAGACAGACAGTTATACATATTGATCAAAAAGACAAATTGTTTGATTAAACTCGTAGACAATCGCTTATAATATCGTACTCTGTTTCAACTCAGGAGCTGGATCGTTTAACTGAGTGTTGGAGCGTGGAGCGTTGCCTATAAAAATGACAGAAAGTTGCTCAATAATGAACATCGTATATTTTTGTTTAGAACTGTGGTGAATAAAGCATATATGAATCACTTGGCAGAGTACAAACTTCAGGATACCGTGTTTGTATGTTTAACAACGCTTTTGCTGACTTCCGCGTGTTAATTAAAACAGCGATTACGTAATCGCTGTTTTAATAATATCGGTTTCAGATGCTTCGATTTTTTTGGCGTAGCTGTATGATCTCACTTTTGACCTACTTTCAGTACAAGGAGGAAATGAATGGTTACACATTTTGTGATTGGCCAAATATAGGTAAACTACGCAAAAAAATAAAGGTCACAGTAGAAATTTACCGACATTGGATAAAAGTGTTCATGACTAGAAAATCACGTAATGATCACATTTACCTGTGCAAAGATGTAGTTTTTGGCCATGCAGATGTTAAACTCTAGCTAAACATCCATAATCTAAATCGTATGGATAAACTAATAGCAATGACGAGTTTTCTATTTTGGTTAGTGTAAGAGATTTGGTACCCGTTTTTCCTCGCGTAAAACTGAATACGAATTGCGACGGCAGGCTACCGCTCTATTGTCTTACACGAAAGCGGGTTGTGAAACAACTGATTTCGTTTCTTGTCACAATGAAAAAAGATGTTATCTCTTGAATTTGGTGATTTAATTCGAAACGTGAATAACTTTGTCTACCTGGGGGAAAAATCGATTTTATTGCGTTGTTAGCGAAGAAACTGGGTTTCTACTAAATTACTCTTAATAAAAGTAGGTGGGTGTGGTCAAGCATTGAGACGGGTGATAAAACCCCGCCTTCTGATAACGACAGATAGTCGATGTTTGAAAGGTGCTTCATTTTTGTACAAAAACATGCAAATCTACTTTGTTTTATTTTTAAAGATTTCATCGTATAGTCTAAACAGATCTTTATTTAAACATGATTAATTAATAAAAAAAAAAAAAAAAAAAACAGAACAAACGATATATTCCGAAACATGGCAGAATGTCGACTCTCTTTTTTTACGGTTTAAACATGAGAATTAATGTATTGCTCAATAACGCTCATTACGAGAGCTTCCTCATTCTTAAATCTTATTGAAAATTCTGCTTTCAATCATATACAAAACAATTAAAAAGAGGCTACTTTCAGAACTGTTTTCATCATTTCTCTTCATATTATACTACAAACTAATTTAAATATTCATATCCCAGTGCCTCTTACGCCGTCTGTCTTTTTAGCTCACCTGAGCACGAAGTGCTCATCGTGAGCTTTTGTGATCGTGCTGTGTCCGGCGTCCGTCGTCCGTCGTGCGTTGTGCGTCGTCCGTCGTCCGTGTTAACTTTTACCTTGTGTACGCTCTAGAGGCTACATTTTCAGTCCGATACTCATGAAACTTGGTCAGAATGTTTGTCTCAATAAAATCTCGGATAAATTCGAAAATGGGTCATGTCGGGTCAAAAACTAGGTCACTAGGCCAAATCTTATAAAAATCTTGTGTACGCTCTAGAGGCCACATTTTCTGTCCAAAACTCCTTAAAGTTGGTCAGAATGTTTGCCTTGATGATATCTCGAACGACTTCAAAAATAGGTCATGTCGGGTCAAAAACTAGGTCACTAGGTCAAATCTTAGGAAAACCTTGTGTACGCTCTAGAGGCCATATTTTCAGTCCGATACTCACGAAACTTGGTCAGAATGTTTGCCTTGATGATACCTCGGACTAGTTCGAAAATGGGTCAAGTCTGGTCAAAAACTACGTCACTAGGTCAAATCTTAGAAAAACCTTGTGTACGCTCTAGAGGCCAAATTTTTAGTCCAATACTCATGACACTTGGTCAGAATGTTTGCCTTGAGGATATCTCGAACGAGTTCGAAAATGGGCTATGTCGGGTCAAAAACTAGGTCACCAGGACAAATCTTAGAAAAACCTTGTGTACGCTCTAGAGGCCACATTTTCTGTCCAATACTTCTGAAAATTGGTCAGAATGTTTGTCTTGATGATATCCTGGACGATTTGAAAATGGGCTATGTCGGGTCAAAAACTAGGTCACCAAGTCAAATCTTAGAAAAATCTTGTGTACGCTCTAGAGGCCACATTTTCAGTCCAAAACTCTTGAAAGTTAGTCAGAATGTTTGTCTTGCTGATATCTCGAACAAGTTTGAAAGTGGGACGTGTCGGGTCAAAAACTAGGTCACCAGGTCAAATCTTAGAAAAACCTTGTGTACACTCTAGAGGCCACATTTTCAGTCCAATACTATTGAAAGTTAGTCAGAATGTTTGTCTTGATGATATCTCTGATAAATTGGAAAACAGGCCATGTTGGATAAAAAACTAGGTCACTAGGTCAAATCTTAAAAAAACCTTATGTATGCTCCAGAAGCCACATTTTCTGTCCAATACTCTTGAAATATGGTCAGAATGTTTGTCTTAATAATAGCGCAGACGAGTTCGAAAGTGGGCCATGTGGGGTCAGAATCTAGGTCACTAGGTCAAATCTTTGAAAAACCTTGTGTATGCTCCAGAAGCCACATTTTCAGTCCAATGCTCTTTAAAGTTGGTCAGAATGTTTGTTGTGATGATAGCTTGGATGAGAATGAAAATGGGTCATGTCAGGTCAAAAACTAGGTCACCAGGTCAAATCTTAGAAAAACCTTATGTAAGCTCTAGAGGCCACATTTTCAGTCCAATAATCTTAAAATTCGGTCAGAATGTTTGTCTTGATAATTTCTTAGACTAGTATGAAAATGGGTCATGTTGGATAAAAAACTAGGTCACAAGGTCAAATCTCGGAAAGACGTTTTGTACTATAATTACAGTCCAATATTCTTTAAACTTTTGTCTTGATGATATCTTGCATGAGTTTGAAAATGGGTCACGTGGTCACCAAGTTTCATCCTTGAAAATCCGTGTGCACGCTCTAGAGGCCACATTTTCAGTCCAATAATCTTGAAATTTGCTTTGAATGTTTGTCTTGATAATATCTTAGACTAGTATGAATATGGGTCATGTTGGATGAAAAACTAGATTACTACGTCAAATCTCAGAAAAACCTTTTGTACACCCTACAGGCCACATTTTCACTCAAATACTCATGAAAGTTTGTCGAAATGTATGTCTTGATAATTTCTACATGTCGAGTAGGCTGCTGAGACAAATTCCAGGAAAAGGTTGTGTGCACTTTAGAGGCCATATTTGTAAGCCCAATACTAATGAGTGTTTGTCAGAGTGTTTGTCTTAATATCTCTGCAGAGATTGGAAATGGGTCATGTTTGATCAAAATGCTCAGGTGAGCGACTTCAGGACCATCATGGCCCTCTTGTTTAAAAGATATTTCTTGTTTTCGATGCTCCGTTTAAAAAGCACCCCCTGGCGACAAAAATTATCTGTCCACCTCAGTTTTCAAATACAATTTTACCGAGTGTGCGTTTACTGATCATGTCACCTTGTCGGGTATTTGATACAATCTTTCTCCTCAAATCATCCATTATGCGGAAAATTATTTCTATAAAACAGGATCAATAACGAAAATCTTGACCTACATAACCTTCGAATCCTCCGGAAACAGCTCCCAGAGTAAACTCCCTGTAAAATTGCCGGATATTTACAATTATTATCGAAGTACAGTGAAACAGATTCCGACCATTCAAACCTTTTTTCTTCGAAATTAAGATTTGTATGCTAGACTAGGCATAAACGATCATAGAAAAACCATTTAAAAGTTAAGTACGATTTACGACAGGGTATTGAATTTGAAAGGTCCAAAATGTAAATTTTTGGATATAAATATTTTTCCCACAATGTTTCCCATACTTAAAAAAAACAAATTCAATTCAATCATTTGAATCACATTTAAATTATTGCCTGCAAATGCCTCGATTTGGAATCTGTGAATTTGACGCTGGAAAATTAAAGAAATTAATTGAAAGTTACAGAAAATAATTAGTGACTTACTTATTTGTCTAGAAATACTTGCCTTCCTCGCTTTGAAATTGGTATTACATTATCTTCTGCTGGATGGCATTCCTCAAATACACATCTATCTGATTGCGCATTATGCGTACTGAACCGGACTGCTTTTCTAAATGACAACCGTTACTTTGAATTTCAAAATAAAATAAAAGTTTACTAGTGTTGTTTATTCAGCTATGATCAGCTAGCATGTAACCTATGCACAGGCCATTTATTAAAACAGCCCCTACAGGCTTGGGTAATAGCTTCAATATAAGCCCTACTTTTCCCTTGTGCCTTGTATATGGGATGGGTGATGCGTCATAGTAGACAGGTCGAATCTTCGAAGAATATGACATGCGCAGACGATTGATATGATGCTCTGGTAAACAATGGTTAAATGCATCTGCATGACACACTTTACCAAGCAATTCATCAAATTACCATGGATCCATAAAATTCAGTTTGTGCAACAAACAACTGAATTCTGAGGTATACTGGTCTTTTGATAGTCAGAAAATTGACCAAAGATAAAAAGTTTCTGCCCAGGTCAGCATGTGCAGGCTGAGCTGTGATATTTTTTGCAGATGCATTCAGCCCCCTTTTGACAGAGCATGGCTCATATAGCAGGTGCTGTATGTATTTTAACCCTTTACCAACTAACAAAAATTTTGACTTGTCCAAATCAAAATTTTTATAGACAACAAATTAAATTTGGCTCAAATGGTGCAATTTGTGAGTGACAGGGCAGAAAACTTTGTGTGAGGAGAAAATGCTGTTTACCAGCATTCTCTCTTATTCTCATAATTTTTTTCCAAAGCCTTCTCCCTCAGTGTAGTTAAAAGTATGGGTTGTGTGGTAAAGAGTCAGTTTTACAGTTCATAATATTTAGAATATTGAACTTTGTTGATAATCCATTATACTTTTTTTTCTTCTGTTGGTAAACAAATGATTTTTGAAATCATCATACAATGGGCAAATCAACAGGAAAATGCAGGTTGTCCTTGACAGAACGTATTGTTTTATGAGATAGCATTTACTGAAACTCTTTTGTGTATCAAAATTATCTTGCCTGCTACACGCGTGTAGTTGGTTATTAAATTTACCTTTTCTTGCTGAGCGTAAAGTTGTGATTATAAAAAAAAATAACAGAAAACATCCTCAAATTCACCATTTTTGTGATTTATCTTTAACACATAATTAACTTTTGCAAATAAATGTTGCATACTTCCATATTCAGCAAAAAAAAAATTAAGTCTTTGGTATAGATATTAAAGGGAATTAATACAGTAAATTTGATTATGACCATTGTTCAACATTTAGTTCTTTGTCGTCCACTGTGAAAATTTGTATATTATATGGTAGAAAATGTGGAAAATGAAGAAAATATTGGTAACCTTTATTTTCTCCTTTTCGCAGGTTATTGATTCTTTAAATCTTTTTTGCCAGATTTTGTGAAATAATATTATTTTTAGTGGAAGTAACTAATACGGTGTTAGTTTACCTGGGGTTGATTTAGATCAACTGTAATGAAAAGGAAACGTATTCAGTCATGAATTGTCATAATGTTACATTGCTGAAATAAGTAAGCGTTCTTCTTTTATTTTACCATTTCTTTTTTTTTAAGTTAAAACTCATAAAAAAAAAGTGTGGTCTGTTTTCAAATTTGTAACTGTTTAACTCTACCATACAGCAAAACTTTGGACGTGACCAAATTTAGAATATCAAATGTAGCTCAAAACTTGACGTCTATCTTTGATTGGGTAAAATCATATCCGGAAAAGGAGAAAATGCTAGTTACCCGCATTTTCTGTTTTAACGATACTGGGGAGGCTGTTGAAAAAATAATGGGAAAAGGAGAAGTGTTGATCTGCTGGTAGCTGATCCTTCCTCCTTTTCCCAGAATTTTTTTAGGCATACAAAGAAGAATCTCTTCAAATGGTACGGTCCGGCCGGGTAGCTCAGTGGCTAGTGTATCCGACTCGTGACCTGGAGCTTGCGGGATGATACCGGGTTGCGGCAAACCTTAATTCTTTCTGGTGATTTTTCGCCTCTCACCTCTGATGCATGTGAGAAGTAGTCAGTGGCTTTGGAAAGAAAGTTGTGTTAGTACTGGTGTGATCACGCCAGGAAACACACAAACTTTGTGTGTTACTGACCGCCATGATATGACCTTAGCTGTTAAAATGGCGTTAAACTTCAATACAAACAAACAAATCAAATGGTACACATTTAGCCTATCCTATCATCTGCATATGCATTCAATTTTGACAAGTCCAAAATTTTGTTGTGTTGTATCTCAGCTTTTTTTTCATCTGTACTGGCTGAAAGCCAGCAGAGCTTATGTCATGGTGTGGGGTTTCCGTCGTCCCTCTGTTTGTCCATATTTCCTTTGTCTTTTTCTTGTTTTAAAAGGCTATAAAGTCTGCATTTGTGGTCAGATTTTTGTGAAAGTTGCACAGTTTGTTTATTTCATTGATAGCTTCAACGCTATTGATTTTCAAAAAAAGAATCTGACAATCAGCATGGGAAAAGTAGCCATTTGAAGTTGAAAATTTCCATTTTTTTTTTTTTTTTTTTTGCTTACGTGATAAAGTCTGCATTTGTGGTCGAAAAGTGAAGAAAATGTACCAATCAGTTCAGGAAAAGCAGCCATTTGATGACTTAGTATAGTTACTCAACAGTCCACATTATTAGTCACATTTCTTTGAATTTGCTAGGATTGTTAAATGCAATGCGTGTTGAAACCCTATCAAATTTGTCTGGATTCCAAACTATTGGTTTTGAGAAATTGTACTTCAATTTTTATTACTATTAATTTTGTTCAATTCACCATGCCTACTTATACTGTCCTAGTGGGTTGAAGCCCAGTTGCAAGAACATCACGGCCTCCCCCCCCCCTTTTTTTTTCCCCCTTTTTGCATCATGAATTCATAATGTATGCTAGCAAAAAAGCGAAATAACTGCCAGCCGAGTGATTTCAGGCCCTCAAGGGCCTCTAGTTTTTTTTTTTTTTTTTTTTTGGTTTTTTTTTAATTTTGAAGAGGCAGACATTTGAAATCATGGTATGAAAATGAGTAAATACTAGTAAACAATATTTTCCCTTTTTTGACAATGTTTTTCGATCTACCAGCTAAAAATTTCATAAGCTAAGCCTCATATATAATCGACAGTGGGTCAAGACAGCGCTTAAAGGGCAAATCAACAACTTTCAGATATGGTTAATTTTCAAATCTACACTTATCAAATGGTAACCTGGTAATGTTGTAATTAGAAAACAAAATTAGTAAAAGTACTTTTTTTCAATTCATATTTCTGCTCATTAATTTTTATTGCATCGCTTATCTCCCTTACTTATTGTTGCGTCCCTTGATTTGTGACATCATAGGAGAGCTTGTTTCAATATGGACGTTGTTTACGATAGTGAACTGAGCGATATTGAAGAGGAAGAAATAGACGATTCTGGGCCGGTAAGGCCGTACATGTACGAGCCAATTTTAAAGAAACTTATTAAGTTTCTGACGATGAGGATAAAAGTGAGTTTTCGCCCACTGATGACGAAAATGACGATGTTGTGCCGGACTTTTCAACCTGTTGAGTATTGTGCGCTATTGAAATATGTCTATTACGGGGCGAACATCGCTTACAGAAATATTATTCTATACATGATAAAATTAAGTGTATGGCATAGACTTTGTTTCACGTGAAGCATTTTCAGTACATTAACGGGCGGAATTAAACAACAACAAAAAAAAAAAATACGGTTTCAAGACAGTTCCACGACAAGACAGTTCCCCGACACTTTTGAAGACATTTCCCCGACACTTTAGTTTCATGTCAAATAACCCTTTTCATGACTTTTACGATTGATAATCGTGAGATGTTAGTTCTAACTATTTGTTGATGGGTCCTTGTTGATATTTGTACCTTGTAAAGAATTCTGTAAACATTGACGGGTACAAGTTTATTCTCTCGTGGGTGAAGGGTTACACAATAAATCACGATTTTCATGAGAATAAGAATATTTTGAAATGCTGTTAACCAGCATGAAATTTGATAAAAGAATATGTTCCGAGATTATGAAGACTTAATTCTCAAAATTATTTTAGTTGTTTTTCTTACCATACAGAAATACATGAACATCAGAGAGAGGGAGAGGGGATCTACCTGTGTGAAATACTTTTTTGCTGTTTACCTTGTCCACATGATCCATTCAATGCAAAAATTTATCATACATGTATAGCTATTGTATGTTCCATGTAGAGCTTCTCTGTGAAAGTCTTAAACTCTGAATTGTACTTTGTTCAGTTCTTGTTTGTCTTATGCAAATTGTTTCAATTTGGGTAAGTCTCAAATTGGTCTACCGTTTACTAGGGACTGAGCGGTTAATACTGACATTCCGGTCAAATTGCAGTATAGACTACTTCAGATTCATTGTAAAAACATAGAAAGAGCTGGTAACTATCAATTGGTGCTTTATCCACAATATTTTCTATTTTTAACTCTTTACCAAACGACAAAATATTAAACAGGCCCAAATTTAAACCACTTGCAGACGACAAAATAAAGTTAAATATTTCAAAAATTGAAATTTGTTTCCAGCAGAGTAGAAAACATTGTGGTTAAAGGAGAATATGCTGGCTACCAGCATTATCTCCTTTTCCTACAATGTTTTTAAAAGGCTTCTGTCTCAGGGTCGTAAAAACTAGGGATTGATTGGTAAAGGGTTAAATATAAATCCCACACATTGGGCACGAGTTTTGTTTTGGTTCCCAGGAAGCAGTATCCGAAGAGATTAGTACGAGTTGTATGAACTTGTTTCTCAAGAGGTGTAAAATACATGTTTAAATTGTTACCAAACATCAAATTTATTGACTCAACCGAATTGAAAGCATTTGGAGTCAACAAATTAAATTTTACTCACATGTTTGGACTTGTCTTTGATGGGGTAGAAAACATTGTAGAAAAAGGAGAAAATACTGGTTACCATCATTTTCTCCTTTACCTACAATGTTTTCAAAAGGTTTTTCTTTCTTCACAAGGGTCGTTAAAACAAAGGATTGTTAGGTAAAGGGTTAAACCAAGTTAAACTAAATTCCAATAAACAATCACATTTTATCGGTCATATTTAAATGCTGTGGATTTGAAATATTCTAATTTTTTATCATTTGGGTAAGGGTTAGGCTAAACCCTTACACAGATGGCAAAACTTTAGACTTGTCCACTCCACACCGAAAGTATTTGCAGATCACAGATCAAATGTGGCCTTGACAATAGGTTTGAGGGTAGAAAATATTGTAGGAAAAGAAGATAACTCTGGGAATCAGGACTTATTCCTTTTTCCACCCTGTCCTCAAAAGCCTTCTCCATTAGGGTGGTTGAAGATCAGAATTTTGAGGTAAAAGGTAAAAGAATTGGTGTGTGAACCTGGTCAAAAACATTCTGTTTCTTAATTTAAAAAAAAAAAAAATGTGTTATTTTAATTTTCTCACTTTTGTCTGATTATCAGAGAAAAGGACTTGTGTCAAATTATATGCATTTTCAAAATTTTCATACTGACATGTTCAAAACATTTTTCTCAGTAGCCTGTCTAGAAGACATAATATGGATAGGAAAAGGGAATATCCACAAATCAAAATTATATAGATATAATTCAAAAATTTTTCAAAATGCATGTAAGTTGTCAAATCATTTTTAAGAGTGAAATGTCAAAGAGAAGTAGTGTATCGGATAAAAGCTGTAACATGGGTTTACTGTCACCAACAAACATTACAGTGTAAAGGGGTGAGATATGCAAATGTTATGTAACCATTTCCTGTATTGTTTCAACTGGTCGGTGATGGATTTACATTTATGACCATGATTAGGGGTGGCCAGATACTGATTTCAAAATTTGTTCAAAATGCATGTAAGTTGTCAAATCATTTTTAAGAGTGAAATGTCAGAGAAGTAGTGTATTGGATAAAAGCTGTAACATGAGTTTACTGTCACCAACAAACATTACATTGTAAAGGGGTGAGATATGCAAATGTTATGTAACCATTTCCTGTATTGTTTCAACTGGTCGGTGATGGATTTACATTTATGACCATGATTAGGGGTAGCCAGATACTGATTTCACCCTTTACCATACAAACCCTAGATCTAGTTTCCAATACCCAAAGAAAGAGTGTTTGAAAAACAGTGTGGGAAGAAAATGATGTTTGCTGTTCAAAGAATGATTATTATCCCTTGCAAGTTTACATTATTTGAACAATGGCGACTATGTTATTTGCAAAATTTATGTCATGAATTTGGATGAATCTCTAATTTTGTTAAATGTTGAAATCATTTGGAAAAGGGAGAAAACGGCAGCATTTTCTCTTTGTTCAGAATGAAGCGGTAATGTAGAAAAGGGTAAATTAGTACGAATAACAATTCATGTATTCCAGTTTCAAGAAAAAAGAAATTACCTACTTCATGTTGGATTTTCTTTTTGGAAATTGCCGTTGAGGAATATCTGTCTTTCGGAGTTTCGGTTTAAGGCCTATCTCCTTTCGACTCGGAGTTTCGAATAATGTCGGCACAGCGTCAGGTTTTAACCGAAGGCTAAAATTCCTATAACCTATGGTGGCATATTTCTGCCACGAGATACGAGATAGCTATCATGATAATTTTGATAAATTATCGCGATAAATTAAAAGTTTCCTGGAAATCTTATCAAGATCGTATGGTGGCATATTTCTGCCGCGAGATACGAGATAGCTATCATGATAATTTAAGAGAATTATCGTGATAAAACAAAAAAATTCACGATAAAAATATCGCAATAATGCTAACTCTTATCATGATTTTTTTTGCTTTCGTGCCCACAACTGACATACATGATATCTATAATTAGATACGGTTTCGGAATACCTTCGTATACAACCTTATGAATTCTCCTTTCCCCTGTACGGTTTCAAAGTTGTTCGTAGGAAGCATTTCGAGTCGTCTTTGTGATTTTACAGACCTCTATCATTCGGGCATTGTCAAAATTTACCAATTAAGCTACAATTGTTAATTAATGATTCGAAATTTTACTGACTGCAATCTTATTAAAGGGTAACTCCACACCAAAATTTTCATTTCAAAATCGGATAAAACGACACTAGAGTATGTTAACAAAAATCTTGTTAACGTTCTGTGATGCTTACTCCACGAGATATAGAGGTTTAAACTTTCGGATTTTCACCTGTGTGAAAGCCGCTAATTGAAAAAACCGTGACTTCCGGTAGTTTGCCGTGATCTCACAAGTGTGAGAAGATAATTATAGTCGCTATATATGAACTAACACAGAAAATTGAGAAAACTGCATGATATTTATAAAGATATAAATCGCTATTTCATGTTTCAATCACTTGTGTACTGCAGAGTTTCAATCTCTATAGCCTCCGTCACACCAAACTAGGTCTTACAACGTCTTAACACGTCCTGACATAATCGGAAAACGGGTTACGGTCGGGGATAAACGTATAATTTTGGCCTGATAATGGCAGAAGCCCCCTATCTCACCAAACCTATTCCCAGAAAGTCTTAACCCGATCAACAAAATCGAAAAACTGGCTGGGATAGGACATGTAATTTCGGTCGGTAAAATGCAAACGCACTGCAGGTTATTGCCCGACCGCACTGCGTCTCTAATAGGATCGAAGTACAGCAGTTCCGTTCGTAGTACGTCCATCTCGCTTTAAGTACGTTGTTACTCCGTCTAAGCACAGGACGGGATGGATGGCAAAAAAATTTGAGCAGGCTCAAAGTTCTGGAGCACCCTTCGTAAAAGGATACTAATACGCCCACTTCGTCTAAAGACAGTTTCAGTCCGATCAGCAAAAAAATTCGGAACAGAGTGAGAACGAGTTTGGCGTGACGGGGGTATATCGCTCTTACATCTACAATCAAAGGAAAGAAATTTTGAATGAATTAGCTTAGTGGAGAAAGTACTTATAAAAAGGAATAGTTATTCTTCTGGTAACGAACATAAATATTTTGAAATTTATTTCTTGATGTTATTTCAATTGTACCACTACCTAATCAACGAGTTGTAATAGATAAATATAAAAAAAGAAATAATAAATCAAGATAATTGAATCATGCCAAAATTCTCTTCTACTAGGTCGTAGAAGGAAGAAGGAACGTTGCAATGTGAAAAGGAAATCATTCGAGTTAATTTCTAAGGCTGTTTCTACCAAATATAGGACACCGTCGATCATTTAACGGTCTACAAATCCTGCGCAGTCTGATCTTGATCTACACCATCAGTGTCAGCATTTTACATGTCTCCTTCAGCTTGGAAAGAATTAAAAGCCTTGATCTGCCTTAGAAATCTTATCCTCTCTTTAACATTCACGAACAACATGAAATCCAGCACATATCCTGAATTTGCTGTTAAAGTTAAAAAATTTTTTTTCACTCGATCTTCATTTATTTTCCTACGTGCTTTTTTTTCATAATCTCAAATTTGTTTCTTTCATCAACAACAACGTTAAAAGATTGTCTGAATTGCCTCCTGCCTTCCTGTCCTCCATATCATGCAGTAAACATTTTTGTTCGTCTGCAAAATACAGGGTCAGTCCATTTCCTAAATACTGAGACATGTAAGGCGTACAATTTAAAAGGAAATACCAACGTGGACAAAAATTGTTTAACTGTCTTCTCCCGTGTTTCTCCCCGTAATCATATACGAGATAAGAGATGCTGACCATAAAAGCAGCGTAAATTAAAAATTTATAACTGCGTACAAACTTTACACAAAATTTTAGTGCGCCAACCTTTTATTTTTAGAAAAGAATTGTGTGTTCCATCCATGTACAAGGACAAAGGGTTAATTCGGTGCCTCTTTTGTGATGATATCGCACCGTTGTCTGACATATTTTTTTTTACCCGGCTTGCAGCTTGAGGTTAACAAGCACTTGTCATAAACATGTCATGTACAAAGTTACTCTTTTGTTTTCACGACCATATTGAACCCTTTTTCGTAAATAATGTAAATGGAATTTGGAATTTTACACAGGTTAAATGGGTAAGTCGAACGTCATAACTTTTGTATTTTCCTCATTAATACGATCTTAAATTAAAAAAAAAAAACGCATAATCTGCTCGTCGAATTTCTTTTCTAACTACTCTCTCTCTCTCTCTCTCTCTCTCTCTCTCTCTCTCTCTCTCTCTCTCTCTCTCATGAAAGAGATGGATAATCAACAGTGAATTTACCATTTACTGCTTGCCTCATTTAAATTTCTGTGGGGCCCCAAGGCTTCTGAGCGCGACTCAATGACCTTTTGCGAACAGTGTATATTAAGATCAGACTGCAAAGAACATGCAATCTGATCTTATGTACAGTGTCCAATGCGGAAACATCTATTTTTGTTTCTCCAAAAACTAGCACTATTCAAAATTTTGCAATCGGCATGAAGGTTTATTTAACCTTTTGAGGATTAATGGTAGATCTGATATTAAGCCATGTCATTTAGTTCAGACAGACAGCAGACTGACAAATAAATAGTCATCTCCTGGCTCGAAATAGTGCTTAAACTCGGCACCCGGCATACGATAGGGATTTTTGTGACGAAAAAAGTCGTCTCCTGACATGAGGGAGGATAAGGCTGAGAGAAAAAAAGTCAGCATCAGATCAAATTAACAGTACACAGAAGCCGAAATAAGAGTGGCATCACATCCGGTTTATCGAACATTTCACAAACTCACACAGGTGTGCAAACCACATCTTCGCTGAAAACTCTCTTTCTACGATAGACATTGAAATGCGGTTTTTCTATTTTAAGATGGTTTTCATTTAAGGATTCATAGGTCCAAAAAAGAGATTTTGGCTGTAGTTGCCCTTTAAGTCAAAACTACCGAGTTCATCCAAATGATGAATTTTCTATTTATAGATATCGAGAAACGGATAAAACTATCACAATAATTTTATCTCGCATGTCAGCTTCGAGCACGGTGGAGAAATTTTGCGATAAAATATTAAGTTTATCGTGATATTTTTATCATGAAACTTTTCACGATCTTGATAAGATTTCCAGGAAACTTTTAATTTATCGCGATAATTTACCAAAATTATCATGATAGCTATCACGTATCTCGTGGCAGAAATATGCCACCATAAGATCGTGAAAAGTTTCATGATAAAAATATCACGATAAACTTAATATTTTATCGCAAAATTTCTCCACCGTGCTCGGAGCTGACATGCGAGATAAAATTATTGTGATAGTTTTATCCGTTTCTCGATATCTATAAATAGAAAATTCATCATTTGGATGAACTCGGTAGTTTTGACTTAAAGGGCAACTACAGCCAAAATCTCTTTTTTGGATATATGAATCCTTAAATGAAAACCATCTTAAAATAGAAAAACCGCATTTCAATGTCTATCGTAGAAAGAGAGTTTTAAGCGAAGATGTGGTTTGCACACCTGTGCGAGTTTGTGAAATGTTCGATAAACCGGATGTGATGCTACTCTTATTTCGGCTTCTGTGTACTTTTTTTTTTCTCAGCCTTATCCTCCCTCATGTCAGGAGGCGACTTTTTTCGTCACAAAAATCCCTATCGTATGCCCGGTGCCGAGTTTAAGCCCTATTTCGAGCCAGGAGATGACTATTTATTTGTCAGTCTGCTGTCTGTCTGTCTGTCTGTCTGTCTGAACTAAATGACATGGCTTAATATCAGATCTACCATTAATCCTCAAAAGGTTAAATAAACCTTCATGCCGATTGCAAAATTTTGAATAGTGCTAGTTTTTGAAGAAACAAAAATAGATGTTTCCGCATTGGACACTGTACATAAGATCAGATTGCATGTTCTGTGCAGTCTGATCTTAATATACGCTGTTCGCAAAAGGTCATTGAGTCGCGCTCAGCAGCCTTGGGGCCCCACAGAAATTTAAATGAGGCAAGCAATAAATGGTAAATTCACTGTTGATTATCCATCTCTTTCATGAGAGAGAGAGAGAGTAGTTAGAAAAGAAATTCGACAAGCAGATTATGCGTTTTTTTTTTTTAATTTAAGATCGTATGAATGAGGAAAATACAAAAGTTATGACGTTCGGCTTACCCATTTAACCTGTGTAAAATTCCAAATTCCATTTACATTATTTACGAAAAAGGGTTCAATATGGTCGTGAAAACAAAAGAGTAACTTTGTACACGACATGTTTATGACAAGTGCTTGTTAACCTCAGGTTGTAAGCACCCCGCCCGGGTGGCTCAGTGGTGAGCGTGTCGGACTCATGACCTGGTGGTTGTGAGCTCGATACCCGGTTGAGGCGAACTTTCTTTCCGGCGTATTTTCACCTCTCACCTCTGCTGAAGCATATGAGAAAAGTAGTCGGTGGCTTTGGAAAGAAAGTTGTGTTAGTACTGGCGTGAGAAAGCCAGTAAACACATGTGCGTCACCGACCGCCATGATATGACCTTAGCTGTTAAAGTGGCGTTAAACCCCAATACAACCAACCAACCAATCAAGCTGCAAGCCGGGTAAAAAAAAAATATGTCACACCACAACGGTGCGATATCATCACAAAAGAGGCACCGAATTAACCCTTTGTCCTTGTACATGGATGGAACACACAATTCTTTTCTCAAAATAAAAGGTTGGCGCACTAAAATTTTGTGTAAAGTTTGTACGCAGTTATAAATTGTTAATTTACGCTGCATTTTCATGGTCAGCATCTTATCTCGTATATGATTACAGGGAGAAACACGGGAGAAGACAGTTAAACAGTTTTTGTCCACGTTGGTATTTCCTTTTAAATTGTACGCCTTACATGTCTCAGTATTTAGGAAATGGACTGACCCTGTATTTTGCAGACGATCAAAAATGTTTACTGCACGATATGGAGGGCAGGAAGGCAGGAGGCAATTCAGACAATCTTTTAACGTTGTTGTTGATGAAAGAAACAAATTTGAGATTATGAGAAAAAAAAAGCACGTAGGAAAATAAATGAAGATCGAGTGAAAAAAAATTTTTTTAACTTTAACAGCAAATTCAGGATGTGTGCTGGATTTAATGTTGTTCGTGAATGTTAAAGACAGGATAAGATTTCTAAGGCAGATCAAGGCTTTTAATTCTTTCCAAGCTGAAGGAGACATGTAAAATGCTGACACTGATGGTGTACATCCAGATCAGACTGCGCAGGATTTGTAGACCGTTAAATGGTCGACGGTGTCCTATATTTGGTAGAAACAGCCTTAGAAATTAACTCGAATGATTTCCTTTTCACATTGCAATGTTCCTTCTTCCTTCTACGACCTAGTAGAAGAGAATTTTGGCATGATTCAAATATCTTGATTTATTATTTCTTTTTTTATATTTATCTATTACAACTCGTTGATTAGGTAGTGGTACAATTGAAATAACATCAAGAAATAAATTTCAAAATATTTATGTTCGTTACCAGAAGAATAACTATTCACCTTCTTATAAGTACTTTCTCCACTAAGCTAATCCATTCAAAATTTCTTTCCTATGATTGTAGATGTAAGAGCGATATACCTCCGTCACGCCAAACTCGTTCTCACTCTGTTCCGAATTTTTTTGCTGATCGGACTGAAACTGTCTTCAGACGAAGTGGGCGTATTAGTATCCTTTTACGAAGGGTGCTCCAGAACTTTGAGCCTGCTGAAAATTTTTTGCCATCCATCCCGTCCTGTGATTAGACGGAGTAACAACGTACTTAAAGCGAGAAGGACGTACTACGAACGGAACTGCTGTACTTCGATCCTATTAGAGACGCAGTGCGGTCAGGCAATAACCTGCAGTGCGTTTGCATTTTACCGACCGAAATTACATGTCCTATCCCAGCCAGTTTTTCGATTTTGTTGACCGGGTTAAGACTTTCTGGGAATAGGTTTGGTGAGATAGGGGCTTCAGCCATTATCAGGCCAAAATTATACGTTCATCCCCGACCGTAACCCGTTTTCCGATTATGTCAGGACGGGTTAAGACGTTGTAAGACCTAGTTTGGTGTGACGGGTCTATAGAGATTGAAACTCTGAAGTACACAAGTGATTGAAACGTGAAATAGCGATTTATATCTTTATAAATATCATGCAGTTTTCTCAATTTTCTGTGTTAGTTCATATATAGCGACTATAATTATCTTCTCACACTTGTGAGATCACGGCAAACTACCGGAAGTCACGGTTTTTTCAATTAGCGACTTTCACACAGGTGAAAATCCGAAAGTTTAAACCTCTATATCTCGTGGAGTAAACATCACAGAATGCTAACAAGATTTTTGTTAACAAACTCTAGTGTCGTTTTATCCGATTTTGAAATGAAAGTTTTGGTGTGGAGTTACCCTTTAATAAGATTGCAGTCAATAAAATTTCGAATCATTAATTAACAATTGTAGCTTAATTGGTAAATTTTGACAATGCCCGAATGACAGAGGTCTGTAAAATCACAAAGACGATTCGAAATGCCTCCAACGAACAACTTTGAAACCGTACAGGGAAAAGGAGAATTCATAAGGTTGTATACGAAGGTATTCCGAAACCGTATCTAATTATAGATATCATGAATGTCAGTTGTGGGCACGAAAGCAAAAAAAATCATGATAAGAGTTAGCATTATTGCGATATTTTTATCGTGAATTTTTTTGTTTTATCACGATAATTCTCTTAAATTATCATGATAGCTATCTCGTATCTCGCGGCAGAAATATGCCACCATAATAACCAACTTCTTTTGCGAGTTTTGGACTTATTAAGAACTGACTGTCATCGAAGTATTTCAGACACAATTTCGAATGAACCGATGGCAAAAAGTCCGTCGCTACTGTCCGGCCCCGGTTTAAACGTTGAATCCATAGTTTCCTCCTTTTTAATTGCTTCGGAAATTTGAAAATACTACTTCTATGAGTTCCCGAATCGACGTTGCAGCCATAGGCTGCACAATTTACCATTTTTTCGGCTCATTTCTCAGTTAATACTCAGATATCTGCATACAATCATCCGCGTTCCTACTTAATGTCTATTTACGGTATACACAGGGTGACTCGACAATGACGTCACACATGCACGGGAGATAAGCGAATCAGGGGAAGTAAGCCATATACCATTTTTAGGGCCGTTTATCAGCGTGACAATTCGGCCGTGGTTTATGGCATGTTACAGGGTGGTATTTATGAAAAATGGCGGACACATGTTTAACTGACATCATTTGCAGCTGATTAAAGGAAAAAAACAGTCTGGTCAAAATATTTTAGGATTTGCCCTTTAATTTACCTCTCCACCAGAATGAAAACCAATGGATCCTCAAAGTTTAGAAAATGTGCTGATGACATATTAAATTTGGCTCAAGTTAAAGGATTTGTCTTTGAAAGGAAGCAAAACATTGCAAGAACCATATTTTCTCCTTTCTCCACAGTGTTTACTACTAGGCAGATTCTTATATTAGAAATTGTACTAGATGCTTCGAACTTGCACAAGTCTAATGGTTGTCTAGTCGTTTGGTACGGTAGAATGAAATCTAAAAAAACAAAAAAACAAAAAATGAACGACTGGATCTTGATCAGTGGTCAGGATCTCCCTGTACTGGTAAAATTTATACAAGCGACCAATGTTCTGTTTCGTGACTGTACCATCTGGGGTATGCAACTTTTTTGGCAAATTTATATTATGTATTAAAAATAATATCTCATATTGCTATAAAATTTTGTAATAAACCTTATATGCAGAACATGAGAATATCAGAAATCAATGCAAATAACTTTATTGGTGATCAACATTAATTACCTCCCTTTACCAAATATTCCATTAAAACAATATTTGAAGACGATGACGTTATCGTGTCTAACCCTAAATATTCTTCACAATTATTATTTATGATAAAGAAAATAGGAAACAAGGAAAATTTTGAGAAAGGCTGAATATTTTAGTCAAACGCAAATATGTAAGCCCACTGTAAGAACAAATAGCGTAATATTATAATGTTTTGATCGTCCCACCAGTCCTACAATCAGCCCGCATAGCTCAATAGTAGAGCGTAGGACTCGTGAACGTGATGTTTCGAGTCACTTGAGGGTGTGGGTTGATCCCCACGGCTGGCCATCTAAAATTACTAATAGTCTTTCGGATGAGACGTTAAACCGAGGTCCCGTGCGACGGTGCTATACACCGAGCACGTAAAAGAACCAGGCATAACTTAAGATGGGCTTCGTCCTGTATCTGCACTATCCCCCGTAACAATACTAACAGCCTTCAGGGGGCGTCGCCCATATGGGCAACCGGTGGCGACGATAAATAAACGCAAATTCAGTCAAAAACCAGTCCTACAGATACGGTATCTTCCAAGTGCGTTTCAAACCTGAGTACATTAAATTATCATCTATGGCTGAGCCATAGAGGAGAGCCCCCCCCCCCTTGATAAATCATGATGCTGTTGTCATTCTTTCTTGGTATACAGGTTAAATTTCATATACCTTCTTTGAGTTTCTCGGTCATATGATTGCCTTTGACATGTTCTATATCAGTTGAAATATAGCAAGATTTCATATTTATCACATAACCTCCCTTGTTCTCAGTGTAATATACCCATTACGAATTTTCTTATCTTATACACGTTTGATATCATATTTGTGTGACGTCATTTTTGACGTCATTTTTATGTATTTCATAGTTCTAAGTGGATGGGTTTTGTGGATATTACCGCGGGTGCATCTATAAATGGTTTTGCATCATCTGATCTATATTTCATGAAATATCGTTATGTGATAAAAAGAATCTGACATTTTTTGGCGTTTGAGATAAAATTTTATTAAACTCGTCAAGGAAAAATTTTATTAAGCTCGCCAAAGGCTCGCTTAATAACATTTCCCTTGACTTGTTTAATAAAATTTTATCTCAAAAGCCAAACTCATGTCAGATCCTATATTTCTTTTAATCACTGTAAAAAAAAAATGCAGCCGTTTCCTTAGAGCAGCACAAAGCAATTCAATCAAAATTGTAATCGTCCTTCATGTGTAATGCCATTTGCTCATAGTTTCAACCATAGTAATGTGGAAAAGCAGCCAGTGGCTGAGGAACATTATAATGCAAAAACTGTCGGAATGTGCTTGTGTAAGTCCAACAGTAAATGATATGTACAGCTCGCAATTTCTTATTTAAAAAAACGTCACTTCAGATTACATTTTGGTTTGTGTGCAAAAGAGATAGTGTGTTTAACGGTTTTAATAAATAAAATGAGATGAAAAATTTTGACTTTCTCTCTCCCCCTCTCTCTCTCTCTTTCGAAATGAGCATCAAGTGTGGAGCACCATTCAAACACAAAATTACTGGGCAGGTACCTGTTTTCTTTGTCAGATATTAATGCCTAACTATTTAGCATGGTGTTTTGTTCAGTTGGGATCAACATAGAATTTTTTTACTACAAAAGAAACCAGGCCTGTCCGTTTTTAAAGTACTTGCAGGCAAAAAATATTGCCCTCATGTTCTGATCTCTGAAATAGTTAATTCAGAACAATATCAAAAAATAAGAATTACCAGCATTTTCTCCTTTCCTGCGTGTTTTTTTTTTTTTTTTTTTTTTTTTTTTAAGCTGTCTCCCTTGGGCCAGAGGAATATGAAATTTTATGATGAATGCTTGAAGACACTCTTTCCTGAATAGTTTTATCGCTGGAAACCTGTCACGCTGTTTTTTCAGTACTGTCAGTACTTTGATTTTCAAGAAATCATAGTCGCTGACGGAAGTTTGTCGGATTAAAAGTCTTCAACAAACAACCAACCACCAAAGGAACAATACAGAAATATGCACTGACATCCCAGACCTTTCGTGTGACAACCGTCTACTGCATATCTATTCATCTGATTGTCAAAGAAGTATGTTTTGGTGCTTAACTAGCAAAATTCTAGGGCGCAGCCATGTTTTTACCTGGAGCGGGTACGTTCAAATGACAGGAGCAGTAACGTTGATCTGGAGCAAGAACGTAAGGTCTCTCCAGGTTGGATACGCTAACCACTGAGCTATCCGGCCAGGCTCGTTTGTTAAAGGGCTCTCTCTCTCTCTGATGGTTAACGTTCATTCAGGGTTTTTCCATTTTCGAAGAATAGATCCGTTCCAGGTATTTCGGATCTACGTCAGTCTTTTTAAGGTCCCATAATCGTTTGTAAAAGGGTTATGGGACCTTAGAAAGACTGACGTAGATCCGAAATATCTGGAACGTATAAATCCTTGGAAAATGGAAAAAAAAGCCTGATTCACCGTAAACCATCAAGGAGGGACAGGGAGAGAGAGAGAGAGCGAGACACACACACAGACAAAAATATAGGGCATATATGTAGATGGCATGGAAAAGAGAGAGACAGAGAGAGAGAAACACACATACACAGCGAGAGGGGGGTGAGAGGGACAACAGAGACTGAGAGAGGAAGAGAGACAAAGAGGAGGGGAGAGGGGAGGAAAGACAGACAGAGAGACAGACAGACAGTCAGTTAAAGAAATACAGTACATATGAAGAAGACATAGAGAGATAGAGAGAGAGAGGCAAACAAACAGACAGACAGAAAGTCGGAAACGCAGGCAGAAAGAGGGGGACAGACAGACAAACAGACAGACAGACAGACAGACCGACCGATCGACCGACAGAGTAAAAGAGAGACAGACAAATATTGCAAATATTATTCAATTGAATTAATGTAGAACGAATATAAGAAAAAAATTGTCGTCTCGAACTATCATGAGAGCCTCATAATTCCTCCTTGTTAAGATGACTGTAATTAGCATAAACATGAGAATGGTTCTGTTTGGTGATTGGTCCTTCTTTACAAGACACAACAAATCGAAAGCAGACACATGGTTTCGGCCGCCACATTACTCATAATATATGCATAAAAGGGGTGTTACTTGTTCGTTCGGTAGCCAATGGGCGAGAAATATAAGGCGTGTCGACGGAGCATTGTTCGAAGTAGCCAGGTGTTTTTTCTACAGCCAATGAACAAACAGGGTGACGTCAACCGTCACATTTACCAAGAAAGAAAGACGTATAGTTCGGGTGTTTTTGCATGTACCTAACTGTACTAATGACTGGGCTGTCTCACCAAATTCGTGAACAAAATCATTCACCTTTAATTTGTTTAATTACTTTAATAATGGCAGTCCTCTCTTTCTTTCAACATCATTTTCTAATTTCGCCCATATGAGAATTGATTATATCCGAAAAGTGTGGCAATAGCTTTCATCTAAGCTCGGCTCCTTCTTGCTGTCGCTATTACAGTTTACCAGCATTTATGCTCAGCAAGACATTGCCATAATTGGACAAATTTTTAGTATTAAGTCTGTGTTAAGGATCGTTTTTTTTTTTTTTTTTTTCAATTCTTAAAATTCTCCAGAAATAACTCCAGACAGCCCATATATCTACCCAAATTACATTATTACTACATCACTGCTTTTCTATACCGTCACCACCCTCTTGTTCATATTTCAATATTTCCAATTATCTCGGGATGAGTCCACCTTCATATCCATTTTTCTTTTCAAATTGGATGCAACGGCCCAAAAATCAAACGTCATATCATTCAAACATACGATAATGTCATTTTCTCACAATGCTTGCCGTCTTTTCGGGTTCGGCATAATTCTGTTTTGACAAATTCTACTCGGTTATTGCATTTTTTTTTCCTCGGAAAAAAGAGTGACTGATTTGAGTTTTGTTTATCATGAAAGATTTTTTTCAAAATAACGTGCGTTTCTATACGGGACTAGTCTGAGATTCGAGTCTGGTTATTTTCCGACATTTTGCAATTCCTTGGCATCTTTATGATACATTCCAATGAATATCTCACAGAGGGGAATGTTATTGCCGCTGTTCTGTGAAAACTAAAAGACGTCTTTCTTCTCGACCATTATCGATGAAAAATATTTATCCGAGCCCAGGATCATACCCTATTCCTGAGTCGTTTCTTGTGACCTCTCCGTTCCATCAAACTTTGCTATAAACTGCCTTTTAAGAGAAAATTTTCGAAGTGATTTATTCTACCGTTCACGATGTTTCTCTTATTCTTATGGTTCAGAGGATATTGAAGGAATTAAGTGCGGTTGAAGCGTTTTTTACAAAAAGCCGCTTTTTGTTTAAAATGCTGTTCTCCGTTCCAATAACTTTTGTTGGAAACGGCCTTTTGAACTAAAATTTTCAAATGCATTTTTTTCCCACCTTTCATGATGTTTCTGTAAAGATTTGGATAAAAATCATCCATATATATATCTATTTTGAAGTACATGGGTGAATACTGAAGGAAAATAGCGAAGTTGAAAATTTTGTCGAAAAAATCGTTTTTTTTTTGAAATGCATTTTTCTACCTTTCATAATGTTTTCGAAAAGAAGTGGGTAAAAAGTACACATAAATATCCATTTTGAACTGTTTGAGTGAATAATAAAGGAATACAGTGAGGTTAAAATTTTATTACATATTTCCTTTTTTTTTTTATCACAAATGCTGTTCTTCGTTCCAACCACTTTTGTATGAAATGGCCTTTTAAAAAAAAAAGTTTTTAAGTGCGATTTTTTTTCCATCTTTTATGATGTTTCTGTGAAGTTTTGGATTGAAATCATCCATGTATATCCATTTTGAAGTGCATGGGTGAATACTGAAGGAATATAGCGCAGTTGAAAATTTTGTCGAAAAAATCGTTTTATTTTCAAGTGCGATTTTTTCCATCAATCATGATGTTTTCGGAAAAAAATATGGGTTAAAAGTACACATAATTATCCGTTTTGAACTGTTTGAGTGAATATTAAAGGTATATAGCGAAGTTGAAAATTTTGTTTACAAATATGCTTTTTCTTGCTTAATTTTATTACATATTTTCATTTTATGTAATAAATCCTGCTCTTCGTTCCAACCACTTTAGTAAGAAACGGCTTTTTGAAATAAAGTTTTCAAATGCGATTTTTTTTCCATCTATCACGATGTTTCTGTAAAGTTTTGGATAAAAATCATCCATATATATCCATTTGAAGTACATGGGTGAATACTAAAGGAATATAGCGAAGTTGAAAATTTTGTTACAAATATCCCTTTTATTATATAAGTGGTTCTAACATTGCTGTGAAACGACAAAAAAGCGTCTACAGAGGAAAACGAGTTTTTTCAATTTTTTACTCCTTTTTTACTCAGACCTTGCTGATTTGTGTGCAGAAGTGTTGTCATTTACTTCATTGACATCTCTCTCTCTCTCTCTCTCTCTCTCTCTCTCTGTCTCTCTGTCTCTCTCTCTCTCTGTCTCTGTGTGTGTGTGTGTCTGTCTGTCTGTCTGTCTCTCTCTCTCTCTCTCTCTCTCTCTCTCTCTCTCTGTCTCTCTCTGTCTCTCTCTGTCTATGTCTCTGTCTCTCTCAGAGTATAAAGCATATATAAAGCATGGTTATGATCATATAAGTCCATAAAATTGGAGGTTGAGCAATTCTCTCTCTCTCTCTCTCTCTCTCTCTCTCTGTTGCCATCTCTGTCCTTCAGCTATAGAAACATAAAACACATCTTTATATTATAACTACGACTTCATAAAAGTGGAAATTGTGCGATTTTCTTTTTCTACAATGTGTTCTCAGAACATTGTTGTTAACACTAATGCCTTGTTTGAAGCTTGAGCCCCATGTGGCTCTGTAGTAAAGTGTAGGACTCGCAACCTTGAGGTCCTTGGCCCCGTTTCACGAAAAAAGTCTGTTATTATGCTCAAGTTTGCTAACAGACTTATTTTTCGACTTACGTTGACTTCGTGATTTCAGACGTACTTTACTAACATTAAAACATTCTCAAATCCCAACTTGAAACAATGTTTTAGACTCAACTCAGCAAAATAGTGGACTTAAGTCATTTTAACAGACTTAAGTCTATTATTTTGCTTAGGTGAGAGTGAAATGTTGTGTCAACTTAGGATTTGAGAACGTTTCCTAAATCTGTTAATATTAGTAAATCGAGTCGCTAGTAATAAACTCAACTTAAGTCGGAAATGGGATCCGTCAGCAGACTTGAGCAAAATAAGAGACTTAAGTTTTTTCGTGAAATCGGGCCCAGGGCTTGAACACTGTGGCAAATACTTAAAATAGCCTTTTTTGAAGTTGGGGTCCTTTGGTTGGCTTTGTGATAAATTGTAGGACTAGTAACCTAGAGGCGCCGGATTCGAGCCACACTGGAAGCACTTGGTCTTTCATAGGGGTGTCCTTGGGCGAGACACTTCAGAGCCTTAGCTTAGTACTGGTGAAACCCAGGACAAATATGAATATATGAGCTGTCGCCTCGATATGAATAAAATATTGCAATCAATAAGCTATGGAATTGTTTAAGACTTTTTTCTTCACTAATTTGGGGTCTTTTTAGGATTTGGAAGATTTAATTTCAATCGGACGCTGAAATTTTCCAAAAAAGATAAAATGTCTTTAAGTTTACAGCTACAGAAAATAAATGTACTACCACTCCATCCCCTCCCCACCTCCATCCATCCGTCCATCCATCCATCCATCCATCCAATGTCCGCCTTTGTGTATGTTTGTCAAAGTATAACTATAACAGCAACGGTGACGATGAATAAAGCAGTGCTCAGATATACAGTCTCTTTCGAGTTCGTGGACAGATTCTGTGTTGGTCTCGTTGACAAGAGCGTAGGCGAGATTTGTGACTGTTCCGATAAGGTGCTCTCGGTCATTGGCTGAGGTTCAGTTGTAAGTGTAAACAATGACTTGGTATTATCTACAACAACAATGATCAATAAGGAAGTAGCATGTATTATGAGACAAAGTCAGACATGTCCTCGGTGCATATTCGATTATTGCCTACTTCATTTAACCTGACCCAGGTCAACATCATTTACCCTCGACATCGCACGAGGTTTCCTTCCACATATGTCCCGAATAGTCACGGAAATATTTCGTGCGGTATGCGCGAAATGAATTGCTTATCTGTACCTTCCAGTGTATATATAACTTCCCGAATAATAGTCGGAGTTCTATTTATATACCTACTTATATATTCAGCATAAAGGTCAGGATCAGGTTAAATGAAGTAAGTAATATCTCCGTACACGATCTCCATACGCTATGTTTATTATAGCCGATAACCATTAAGAAATAAAATGAAATACAAGTTGAATTTTGTTTACTAATACAATTAAATACATCGTCTGTTACTCACTATCCTTTGATTATGTAACGCTTCAACAATAACTATAACTAGAGTTTTACCTGGTTTTAAAATTCATTTTCTTGCAAGCGACGAACAGTTGGACCGACCTTACGATAACAGATCGTCATCTTCACAATGATTTTCCATAATTTTATATGGGATGATTTAAATTTAGATGCATTTTTACATCCCCATCGTTTCCTTTTGGCAGCTACTGTGACTTTAGGCAGTTTCTTTGTACCACATGAATATTGACGAAAACAGTATTTCGACATTCAAGTAGCTCGTCGCAAGAAATAGAATGAAAACTCTATAACAAACGACAACATTTCAGACTTGCCGAAATTGAAAGCAATATGCAGACGACAATTTGACGAAAACATGGTGCCAATGTGGGTCTGAGTAACGAAGTTTGAAAGTATTCAAGTCTTACACTGTTTACCATAAAACAGCTAGAATATATCAACTCTTTACAACTTCAAAGCGGTTGAAGACGACAATTTAAACATGACTCAGTTGATGGATTGTTTTCTTTTATGGGTAAAAAATATGTGAGAAAAGAGGAAAATGCTCTGGGTCGTTAAAACACGGGGTTGTTTGGCAATGGGTTAATACATGAAAAAGAACAATAACAAACTGACAGTTTGCAATTCAAAGTTTTAAACAACAAAAAGATCTAGTAACTCTAGTTTATGGACTGCATCGGAACTGAATCTAAAATTGAGCCATGCTTTGTGAAAAGAGAGGGGAGTGGGGGCTTAATGCATCTTCAAAAAATTATCGACCTATGTCAGTATGCACAGGCCACACATGTTGACATGGGTCGAAACGTTTGTGCTATTTGCATCTCAACCTTATACCCCAAAATCCAGTCGATTGTTAGACTAAATCGATTTAATGGATCCATAACTATGTGAAGACATACTTGGTATTATGGATCACGGAGATCTATTGAACCCACTTTTGCAAGAGCATGGCTCACGTAATATAGAAAACCTTACTGAAGCAATAGTCAGCATGGGATGGTGCCAAAACAAGATGGTATACAGCAAATCCATAGCAATACTTCATCTGTGTCATACTTTCTAGCGAGCAACACTTTCCGGCTGTTTTAATGCATAAAGTCGTGTTAATGACCGAGTTTTTATCACCCGACATTGTTTCTGAAAGAGAAATGGTTTTATAGCAAAGCCTACCTAGACTTACAAATTTTTTCTTATCTTATGCATACTTGAGATAAGATTTTACAACTTAGTAGGAACAGTATGTGATGTCATTTGTTAAAGCCTTCACTTTCTCTCTTTAATTTCAAAATCAATCATTCTTAGATTCTAAATCAAAGTCAGCTTCTTTAGGTTTTTTTTCCATCCCGAACTTAGATCCATGTCAAAGCAGTGAACTGGTCTCAATCATGATGTATTAGATTTTGCATATATACCTCATCACTATATACATGTATGTAGTTCTTGAGATATAATTATAACAAGAACCCGATATTCCTTGGTAAATGAAATAGCTTTTCATAAGGCGAGTCTAGAAAAATAACTAAAAGAGCATCGCTCAATCACATTTTTTATGTAGATGCATGTGATAAAGATTTTTATCACATAATCTTCCTTGTTTTCGGTGCAATATAGCCATTACGAATTGTCTTATCACACACACGTATGAGATAGGATATTGTGACATCATATACATCTAGGAGTGTTTTGTTGCGACATTTGTTGAAACATTGTATTCTTGCCTATTAATAACAAGAAATGTCTTTAAAAAAGATAGACAGCGTAAATTTGCCAGCAAATAGGCAGGGCCCTTTACAATACGAGCGTAAACATGTCTACGTTTTTTACCAGTCACAAATTTCTATTTATTCATTAGTTATCAGTACCAAAAAGTAGGTCAAAAGCCAGCACATTCTTCTACGCCGAAAAACAACGTCCGACAAATATTTCCCTATCAATTTAACGGTGAAATTGATGATTGTGGTAAAGCTAAGGTTTGTATTATTTTCAGATTTAAGATAAAATAATTCTAAGTCAGCTTATTTGAAACTATTTTAAGATTCGAACGTACACAAGCGAAATCAGTGAATCGGTCTCATTTATCAACATGTAGGTTTCTCATAGAAATCTAACGATTTTTCAAGTAGTTTTTGAGATATAGTTATGTGATAAAAAGGATGACTTTCGTTGGCGAAACATCTTTAAAAGTTGCATATTTGTGGACACCAATGACACAGAAATGACATATATGTATTGAAAAAAGTCACGATTTCTGAAACATTATAAGCAAGAGTGCCGCATGCGGGTGCCAACGCTCGGATGCAAAAGCTTGATTTTCAGTGAAAATTAATAGTCGCAAAAGGGGCATAACTGAGTCAAATATATTTTGATGATTACCAGCCCCTGTTGTACAGGTTTCCATGTTAACTAGTCTAAGTCTGTAGTAAATATCTTAGTCAAAAAAAAGGGAGATAACTGTGCCAAAATACATTGATGGTTTCCTTCCCCTGTTGTATGGGTTCCCCTTCTGATAGTCAGCAACTTGTCCAAGTTTGAAGTAAATCTCTTAAGTAATGACAGAGATATTATGAAATCTCAAAGTTTTCGCACAACGACAAGGACGACGCAGACAACGACGATTTCGCCAGGGCTATGGCTCTAACTCGTCCTTTTCTTCCATAACAACCAAGCTAAAAATAGACTGCTCAAATGAACCATTTCCTGGTATCCATCAGCCCTCTTTTATCACATTTTTTAACCTTCGGAGGGCTGAATTAACCTAACAGACATTTCCAATCCAAAATTAAAACCGAAATAAGAGCGATTTTAAAGTTGTTCTTGTTCAGCATTTCTAGGCAAAACTTGACAGTAAAGACTGCACGTTTTTTGCAGTATGATCTCGATCTGCACTGACCACCAAGGCAATTTCAGCGATGAAAAACGCTTTATCGGTTGATATTATTTGTAATTAGCCAATTAGATTTGTCTGAATTTTGTAAATCTTCTAAAAGCTTATCATAGAATCTAGAACTCAGGACTTATAACACGTATGAGAAGCTGACGCTCTGTCTTTAATGTAAAATGTTTCATTTTGATGGCTACTACATAAAATTGTCTTTTTTTTTTTTAGCTTGGAATGACTACTTCAAAATAAACAGCCAGTTTTTCATACAGTGAATAGTCATATAATTGACAGATCGGTAAAAGGTGAATGGCGTAGATGTATGGGATAGAAAACGAGTGCCGTGGTATATGGGAAATATACACGAGCGTTAGCGAGTATATATTTACCATATATCACGGCACGAGATTTTCTATCTAACTTAGACTACGTGACTATTTATTCGTGCTTTTCATGTCAAATGTACATGTGCGTATGAGATAAAAAGCTTGTTACAAAATGGAGTCATTCTGTTCGTTGCAATGAAAGGTCTTGCACCAGATTCAAAAGAAACAAATAAAAGGTATAATTTCTATCAAAATGCTAAATTATTCATTAGGATATTTAACCAAGGTAAGCCTCATTGTGGAGTGTTCAAGATCGAACTAGTATTTGTCTTCAATATTTTGAAAACGTTACGGTTCGGCTGAACTTTTTATTACGAAAAACATAGAATGTTTTTGAGAAATAATGTTCTTTTTTATCAATTATGTTCAGTACGTGAATTTCTGCCCAGCCTGGTAGCTCAGTGGCTTGCGTATCTGGCTTGTGGGCTGGTAGTTGCACGTTCGATACCCGGTTGCGGCAAGCTGTCTTTCCCTCGATTTTTCGCTTCTTACCTCTGATGCATGTGAGAAAAGTAGACACTTGGAAAGAAAGTTTTTGTCAGTACTGGTGTGAGAAAGCCAGGTAGCATATGCATAGGTCCACTGACCGCCGTGATATGACCTTTCATCTATTAAAACAGCGTTAAACTCTTGTACAAACAAACTCAAGAGCACAGTGGAATTTCTTATTTTTTAGTTAAAATTAAAATTTACTTTTTTTTTAATTATAGAGAAAAATTGCCTAGTTGTTTTGTTATGGTATGAGAAAGGCAGGAAACATATGCATAGGTTCACTGACCGCCGTGATATCATCTAATGCCAAAATTAGTTTTTTTCTTACTGGAGTCTTACTTTTTCTTCTGTCAAAAACACACTCCACTGAAAAGGTTACTTTAGTAAATGGATAAGTAAGCGCAATACTATTCTAAGTGCTTGTGTATTGTATACGCACTTAGAATAGTATTGCACTCATCCATCGAAATGCTGTATCTGATTCCCTGAAAAATATTTTCCAAATTGTGTCTTACCGCGACAGGTACATTTTGCTCTGACTCGATACTGCAAACAAAACTTGTCGGAATTCACGTGCAGGATATACTAGCATTGTATATCTAGATATACAACTGTGGGAGTTGTATCTTCGATATATACTTTTGAAATACTGATCGCTGATTGGTCAATTCGCTACATGCGTGGTCTAAATATCAATATGATCAAATCAGTGAATATGTAAACGGATTTGTAAGTGTACTCAAATAGTTATTCTAACATGACACGTGAATTCGGCTCTATAAACACAGTGCAACGAAAGCGTGGTAAAATCTGCGTCATTCTATATAGAGTGACGTCATTCTGTATAAAGTGAGTTATTCAATGGAATATAATCTGCATCCGCGTTTTTACTATAAGTATGAACTTGTTTTCCTTTCATTAAGAGTTGGTCATGTTAGAATCGAAATAATCTTCTTTCTATCGTGGTTTATCGTTCAATAAACCACGTTGTGAGTTATGAGGCGCAATGAATAAACCACTCGGGCTATCGCCGTCGTGGATTATTTATTGTGCCTCATAACTCACAACTGTGGTTTATTGAACGATAAACCACGATAGAAAGAAGATTATTTTTTAATTCTAACATGACACGTGAATTCGGCTCTATAAACACAGTGCAACGAAGCGTGGTAAAATCTACGTCACTCAGAGGCAAAAGAAAGTAGAGGCCTTTCCGGAAACTAGGTAGCCTCCCCTCGAGTACTCTCCGATTAAGCATGCGCACAAGCCCAACTTCTACTTTCGAGGACGGAAGCAATATGGAAGTAGAGACTAAGAATGAACTTACCCCCTGTTACTTGTGTTAAATTCCAAATCTATCCACAAATGAACAACATAACGGTGAACTGAGATCAAAAACAGTTAAGAAGAGTCTGTTTACTCCTGTACCAAACAATCCCCGGGTTTTAACGACCCCGAGGAAGATGGCTTTCGGAATTATAAGGGAGAAAAGAAAAAAATGCTGATGACCAAACTTTTCTCCCTTTCCCACATTGTTTCTACCTTTTCAAAGAAAAAAAAATCATAATTCGAGTAACATTACCTCATTGTTGGTAAATGCATTCAGTATACACTAGCTTAAAATTTTGTCGTTTGGTAAAGGGTTAATGTGACACGTGGGCGTTAATTTGTACATCACAGTTCTTCGGTCGCCCACCCGGCAGTGCGATACCAGAATCAAAGGAACACACCGAATTAACCTTTACACATTTAAATGAAGAATAATTTTGATGTATGTCTTTTTAACTCAAAAAGATAATGGAATATAAGTATTTTGTGAAGGGAGACTGAAAGATTTAAAATTTGAACTAAAGCTACATTTATTATGTTCATGATCTAGACTAATAGTTATGACATGTGTCTAAAGGAACATGATAATTTTTCGAGATCAGGATTTCTTGACAATTCAAGGTATGCATGTAGTGCTGTAATTTCGGTAAATGGACTGTTCCTGCCTCTTAAGAGACACTTACTAACCTTCTCCCAACCAAACAATCCGGAGTTTTAACGACCCCGGGAAAGAAGGCGTCTTGGAAAGTATTTGAAAAGAAGGAAATGCTTGTAACCAGCATTTTCTCATTCCCCGCAATATTTTCCACTTTTTCAAAGGCAATTTCCACCATCTGACCCACGTTTAATCTGTCGGCTTCAAATGCTTTGGATTTGGACTAGTCCAAAGTTTTGCCGTTTGCCGAACCCGGTAGCTAAGTCGTTAACGTACATGGATTAGTTGAAACACTGGGATCATTGGTTCGATTTATTTATATAAAATGTTGAAAGTGATAATATTTTGTAATCTAAAAAAGAGAAATGAATAGTCCGTTTATTCAAATCTGAAACCCCATATAGTTCGAATTTATTAAAAAAAAAATCCATAAACCCCCCCACCCCCACCCCCTCCCTCGCAAAAAAATCAAGATGTCTAAATGCTTTTTTGTCATCCTCCTGCTTGAACTACCGAATAGATGACTTTTACAACAAGGTCAATTCAAATTTTAAACCTTCCATTCCCCCTCCAGAAATAGGTAATTCCAGCTTCATTATGAGTGGCGAAATAAATGTATGTGCTGTAATTGCTTTCGTTGAGAAGCTGGTAAAGGGTTAGGTGGGTGTTCTTTGATCTCGGTATTTCACGGACAAAGTGGGTGACCTACAGAAGCGTTTCGGCACACATGCTAGGCGCAGATTAACACAGACGTGTCATATTAAAGTCTCGTTCCTTTTCGATCTTATGTTGATCGTTTGTAAATATAGTATTTGGAATTATTAAAAAAAATGTTACAAAGGGTAAGTCCATTTTAAATTCGACGCCTAATGATGTACGTTTCCTGTCCGAACACATTCTGTTCTCATATGCAATGTTATAGGTCACTGTTTTAACTGCATGTCGGAATTCATTGTTTTTTTTTTTAATTCCTTGTCCTATAAAACCAGGGATAGTATATTTTATGATCCGTGGTAAAACCAAGGCAGTCTGCGAAAAATCTGTTATTTCTATCGCGGGGCTTCGTTTTGGTCAATAATAACATTTTTTGTGTCTTTCGAAAGTGATAGTTGATGCAACTACTTGCACTGCAGATTTTTTGGCATATAAATGACGTTATCTTAACTGCAACAAGTTTAGGCGTCTTTTTCACAATTGTCCGAGAAATTCAACAGAATTTAACTGAACAAATCCGTTACGTTTGCCAACAGTGTGCGATACAGAGCAGCTGGTCAGACGTGTTACTTATCTCCGAGTAATAGTTTTTAGGAGCGAGGTATTGCGATTTTGGAAAGTTAACTGGATGACGAAAATCACGAATGGTTTCTTTTCTTTTATTGTTCGGCCATTGTTATCACAGGGACTCGGCATATAATAATTTGTGTTTAAAGACAACATTTCGATAAAAAAAAAAATCTGAATATCTGCATATAAATATTTATACACAGATATTCGGATTATTTATCGAAATGTTCTCTTTAAGCATAAAGTAGCACAATCATCATGTGCCGAGCCCCTAATGATTGTTATGGTCGTAGTCCCCGGAAATGGGGATTTCCACAAGGGAGATAATCTTCGAAGGGAAGTAACCGAGTTTCCGTAAAGGCCTATACACCTTTCAATTTTGGCTGTTTTGGCCAAACAGTTAAAGCTAACTCCTTGCAATCTTTTTCTTGCAATAGTCCAGTCATTTTTAAATGCAAAAAAAAATTGTCAGAAATACACCGATATCATCATCATCATCATCATCATCATCATCATCAACAACAACAACAACAACAACAACAACAACAACAACAACAACAACAAAAGGAGGGGGTTATTTGTTAAAAGTTAGCAAAAGACTTTTTATTACGACGGGGACTTTCAATGGTTGATGGATTAAATGGTGTTTCACTTCGCTCTCAACAACATTTTAGTCATATCACGACATTGACTCACTTCACTTAACTTATTCATGTTCATCCTGAGTTTAACCAGTCTACGATCGGGCCCTAAAATGTTTTGCCAAAGGAAACTCGCACGAAATCGGAACACCTCGGGTCGGGATCGAACTCTTTACTTATAAGCCATGCAGGTCCCTATTTCTTCTAAAGACAAGCAAGTGTTTCCCTTTCGATCTGTAAAAGTATTGTCAGACTCAATTTCCTTCAATAATCAGGCCTCTAGATAGGTATCTGTGACAAGTTAACTCCCTTTGGCATACTTTTTAACCAGTTCCGTCGAATTTCCAAACACTTTCATGTGATGTTACCAAACCTCATTCCCATTTATTGATTGTAGATCTCAAACGATTCAAAACCATGTTCATGGCTTTGAATTTGACTAAGTCTGATTGAGTGCAGACACTGCACATTGCCCTGTCTTTCGGTTTTAGCCCTATCTCCTTCCGACTCGAAGTTTCGAATAATGTCAGCACAGCGTCAGATTTTAACCGCTGCCAAAAATTCCTATAATCAACTTCTTTTGCGAGTTTTGGACTTATTAAGAACTGAATGTCCTCGAAGTATTTCAGACACAATTTCGAATGAATCGATGGCACAAAATCCGTCGTTAATGTCCGGCCCCGGTTTGAACGTTGAATCCATAGTTTTCTCCTTTTTAATTCCTTCGGAAATTTGAATATACTAATTGTGAGTTCCCGAATCGACGTTGCAGCCATAGACTTCACAATTTACCATTTTTTCGGCACGATTCTCAGTTAACACTCAGATAATTGCGAACAATCATCCGCATAGTCTGGATTACCTGCCCCTACCACTACGTTATCGGGTCAGGCAAAGCCCAATAATGGCGGCCTTCAGCTTTCATTCTTCCGTAAGTATGTTTTTCCTATTTTATTTGATCACGATTGGTCCGTGAATAAAATGAGAGCAAGTTTGCACAAAATACACATTTCCGGTTTTAAAATGCGTTAGCAGGGTATGAATTAAGCATAAATTGGGCTTAAACCATTTTTAAAAGTAGCCATATTTTCGGACATTATATAGATCAATTGACATTTCGGATACATATGAAATGTGGAGAAAATCTATTAAAGGGTTACCACCTAGAGCTCCGATTCTTGTTACCCTTCCTTCAACACCACTGTGTTTTAGTGAGCTACAATTTTGATGTCAAGCAAAGAACACTGATTTTAATTTAATGTATACTGAACAAAAAAAGAAACTTCCCCTGTGTTTAAGTGCAGATATACACAAATATGAAAATCAGGATTAAACTAGATTTATATGCATTGAAAGAGTATTTTATTGCGACTTTGTGTGAAAAAAATTATTGCTGAGGGTTTATCCAAAAGCAGTGAAATGGTAGTTAAAATGCGGAAGGGGTCGCTCACCAAAATCACAAATTAATACCGGGTATGACCACCTTCAGCATGAAGGACTGCCTGGCATCGTTAGCGCATAGAACGGATACTGAGTGTATTGATTTCGGCTTGTGGAATGTTGTTCCATTCCTGAATTAAGGCTTGTCTTAGCTGAATGACGTTTGACGGTGGAATAAGGCGACGTCTAACACGCTGGTCCAAATTATCCCAAAGGTGTTCAGTGGGATTCAGATCAGGGCTTTGGCAGGCCAGTCATTAATAAATGCAATGTTATTCGCCCTGAGGAAATTCACATTGTCCCTAGCTGTATGGCTTGTGGCATTATCATGCTGAAAAAGAGTGATATTGGCATTATTTTGAAACAGTGGGATAACGTGCCTCGCAAGAATTTCATCTCGGTAGCGTTGGGCATTCAAATTCCCTTCGATAACGACGAGATTAGTGCGAAAGCCATGTGCAATGCCCGCCCAGACCAAGACAGAACCCCCACCCCCAAAACGATCTCGTTCAAGTACGCAACAGTCGGCATAACGTTCATTTCTCCTAGGGTATACTCGAACCCTGCCATCACCTCGATGAATGGAAAACCTCGACTCGTCAGAGAAAAGAACGCTATTCCATTGTTGTCTAAGCCAGCGTTGGTGTGTACGTGCCCAATTAACACGATTTACGCGGAGACGTTGCGCCAAAACACAACCAACGTATGGACGACGTGCACGTAGCACACCCTCGCGCAAGCGATTGAGCACAGTTTGGGCAGATATACGGTTGTTATGTGTACCAGGGTTGTTAGCAGCAGTGGCTGTGGCAGTTTGGAAGCGATTGCGCAGGTGGGTGTTCCGAATATAGCGGTCTTGGCCGCGCGTCGTGACGCGAGGACGTCCACTACGTGGTCGATCTTCCGTACGCCCTGTTGCTTGAAAACGTTTCCTAAGGTGTCGAATAGCACGAGTAGAACATCCAATATTCATAGCAACAGCATTCATCGTCATACCAGCATTAAGCATGCCAATGGCACGTTCGCGTAAATTTTGCGGAATTCTAGGCATATCAAAAATAAAGAAAACTAAAAAGAATTTAATTTTTTTCAACGTCTTTTTCTTATTGACATGAAAGTCTATAAAATTAGACTGAAAGGTTTCAAAAAATATACACGAATTATACTGGTCCGTGCATGCACGTGAAAATGAATTATACTGGTCCGTGCATGCACGTGAAAATCGCTTTCAGCGGGTTTCTTCTGCAAAATGCTTTCAATCGAGTTAAAATTTGTTTTATCGGACACATAATCGTTCGCCCGAATATATGAAGGTCATCTGATATTTTGATTTTTTTTAAATAACATTGCATTTGCACTTAAACACAGAAAAAGTTTCTTTTTTGGTTCAGTATATATACACGGAGAATGCTGGAGAAATCGTCCCCTGGAGACGAATTCTCTGGAAATATCGTCCCCAAATTAAATTTTTGAGATATCGTCCCCATCTTCAAAATTCAAATATGTTAAAGTTGTCATTGAAAAACATTTTTAATTTTTTTTTTTTTTGCTTCAGAATTTACTTTGTGAGACGATTCTCTCCAGTCAAAAGCTATTTGATTACACTGTCATTGTTTATACAGCAATTTTCACACTTACAAGTTGTTGTTCACACTTGTCACAGCTTTACACCTGAAAGAGTTTTAAAAAGTTCTACTAGCTGTTTTTGATTTTAAAACAATTTAAAGGTATTTATTATGTTCTTAAAACAGTAATTTTTCAGTCGTTAAATATATTTTTATACTTAAATTATGAGTCTTCATCTCCCTCTACCTCTCCCTCATTCGGCGAGGATAAATTTATGTAATGTATATGGGTTCCTGTCCAAACACCTGTCTGACTGTTCTCTCTCATCAGTTGGCAAGAGAAATTAATTATGCTTATTTTAGTGACTGTTACAAAGGTTCATCCTCTCATCGAAGAACCAAGTACGTAAGTTATTTCCCTATTAATGAAAGGCTTAACAGTGTTCCCACACATGCAAATTATTGCTAAATCACGTTATGGAATTGAAATTCGTGTAACAAATTTTGGTTACACACGAGACCTCACGTAAGGAAAAAAAAAGCGTTAAAAAAAAGGGCATTATCCGCTTAACTTGTGTAAATTGACAGGATTTGTTGTTAATTGCTACCCGTATTGATAAATTATTGTCAAATCACGCGGAAATACCTATCCATAAATTGACACACATGAAAAAATGCTCGGTGCAAAAAACAAGGAAACCCATGACACAACAAAATGTTCCTTATGACTTTGTCCGACCAGAGTCAATTCAGACCGTCTATTCAGCTTTTTATTGACTTTAAGCAGTAAATTTCCATAGATATCTTAATATAACAGACTTTTGAGTTGCAAATCATCCATACTGAATCATCCATATTGACTGCTTTACCTCTAGTTGAGAACCATTATTGTCATTATTGCCACAACCACAATCCCATCATTCTGTCAGAACCTTCCTTCCAGTTTTTGGTTTCAAGCCCAGGTGCAGCAGCCACACATTTTTTAAAGGATCCCAGTTTTTTCTCTCCAAAAGTCATTTTCATGTCATGTCAACAAATTTCAAATATTAAATGTAAATGAATTAAATGTGTACCAGATCACAATACTTTAGACTGGTCGAATTGAAATCATTTGTAGATGACAAATGTTACTTAACCTTTTTCCCAAACATTACCAACTTTTAACAACCCTAGGAAAGAAGGCTTTTGGAAATAATGTGGGAAACAGAGAAAATGCTGGTAACCAGCATTGTTTCCTGTTCCCACAATGTTTATTATCCTTTTACATGAAAATCTGATGATTATAGCTATATCTAAGTTGTCATCTGCAAGTACTTTCAATCTTGACCAGTCTAGAATGTTGTTGTTTGGTAAGGAGTTAAAACATGAAAATTGTCTTTCATAGGGTAGAAAACATTGTGGGAAAGAAAAGAATGCTGATTACCAGCATTTTCTTCTTTTCCTGCAATGTTTTCAAAAGCATTCCATGTCAGGGTTTTTTAAAACTTGTGACTTAATGGTAATGGGTTATTAAACTTCGCTTGAATTGGATAATGTGTGAAAAAGGAGAAAATGCTGTACATTTTCTCCTTTTGCCACAAGGTTTATAAAAGATTCCTTTCTATGAGACAGTTAAACTTTAAATTTTTTTGGTCAATGGGTTAACTTCAATTATCAAATAGATTATACAAAAAAGACTTGAAAATATCGGCACACTGAGCTGGAACTTATCATTGCAGTTATTTACTGTTTGACAAATTAAGTCATTTGTGAAATGCCAAATTTGCATGAATTTCAAATCAATGAAAGCTCTTTGTATCAGAATTTTGAATCAGTGTAATAGATGAAAATTGGTATTGAAGTTGTAAGCTCAAAACCCTTGTATTTTAAAATTAAAATACCTGGGAAACTAGGAGATCCGAGTTCAAGTCTCGGCGGGGGTCTGAGCTATATTTACTGCTACAGTATCAATTTTCTGATGCATGTTGATTCAGGTAACAATGTAACAGGAAGAATAAAGCAGTTACCTGTTAATTGATATTAATAGGCAATTGTGTGTATGAATTTTTTGTTTAGATAATGCTTTAAAATCTAATAAAAACGAGAAGCCTTTAAGTTTGGTTAAAACTGAGAATTGAATGTCGTAATAAAACTTATGACAAGTTGAAACAGACCTGCTTCTTATGTCGGTTTTGTACACCTCATTAAATTAAAAGCATCCAAAGCAACAGAATACTTTTTCCCCTGAAAAAGAACCATCTTGAGTAAAATTGCTGGTGTCATATACATGTCTATTGGGACCAAAATTATTAAAATTGAATAATTGAAAAACTTAAATATACAAATGCCATTGCTTTCTGGTCCCCCTCCATATCATTGATAGCATGTAACAGTTACTGTTATATCCAAAAGTAACTTTAGGAAATATTTCATTACCAAAGTCACTTTAACTCTTTACCACACAATCCCGACTTTTAACGACCCTAAGAAAGAAGCCTTTTGAAAACATTGTAGGAAAAGGAGAAAATGCTGGTAACCAGCAATTTCTCCTTTTCCCACGTTTTCTACCCTTCCCAAAACAGATTTCAATTTTTGAGCCACATTTATCTTGCCGTCTACAAATACTTTCAATTTGGACAAGTCTACAACTTTGTCATTTGGTAAAGAGTTAATGAGGTATATCATTTATACCCTAAATATTTTAAAGTCATATCTTAAACATGGAGTATTAGCTGCTCATGGCAGGGGTGTCATTGGATCCCATCCAACTCATTGTTGCCAGATTTATGGCTTAGAACAATCATCCATATAAACATGGTATGTGTACAAGAGCTAAACTAATAAATATTATTTAGATCAGAAAAGAAAGGATTATTTATCTTTGGGTATAAATCATTTAATGTGAAGTAAATCCTTTGGTGAAAAAGTGCAGCCGGTACACGATTCGAACCCGGAACGCTCCCTTTCATGGCAAATACTCTGAGCCATGCTCTGGCAAAAGGGGGCTTAGTGCATCTCCATTATGCATTTCACCAATCAAGCCATCACATAATTATGGATCCATAATAACCACTTTTTAAAACTTTTTTAATCATGAAATAGAATGGTCCTTGGACATACACTAAACACTGATACAGAAAATTGACCAATAGCGATAAGTTTGGGCCCAGGTCAGCCTGCGTGGACGTAGATCTAAATCTTGGTATTTGCTTAATTTCGGGTAAAAGCCTCACTTATTACACATAAAAAGATTGCAATAAAATTTAAACAACCCATAGAACCACTAGCATAAAACGTATAAAATTACGAGACTATCCGAAATGTCGCATTGAAAGTGACCGTCCGAAATTATAGCTACTTAAAGTATTTGTGATTTGTAGTTTTTCTCGCTCAATAAGAGTAACTACTTGAAAAACTCACTTACAATACGTTATTGCAACCAAAGTGTTTCCAATTCAGCCTACAGTTCAATGTGATCTAGAGAAATAACAATATCCCATTACCTTTGCATTATCAACGGTGGCCGCCATTATTCCGCTTTGCCTGACGTACTCTTGAAGTACGGAGGGGTACCAGACTATCATCCGCATCACTATGTTATATCTACTAACGGTACACAGACTGCATCAACTATGACGTCACACAAGCACGGGAGATAAGCGAATCAGGGAAGTAAGCCATGTACCATTTTAGGGCCGTTAATCATCGTGACAATTCGGTCGTGGTTTATGGCATGTTACAGGGTGGTATTTATGAAAAATGACGGACATATGTTATACTGACATCATTTGCAGTTGATTGAAGGAAAAATACAGTATGGTCAAAATAGTTTAGGATTTGCCCTTTAAGTGATTCACTAGGACCTCGCAATGTTGATTTTATGCATCATTCCACCCCAACCCCCCGATGTACTGGTCTTACTTCGACACGGTTACTTTATGTCAACCAGAATGGCACTTCCTTCAACTTACAGCACCTTCACAGCCGATCAACCGTGACTTGTGTACATTGCAACAAACAAGTCACAGAACGGTCTTGAACGACCAGCCTGCACACTTTTTATGACACGTTTCTATCGGCTTCTGAAAGCCGTTCCATCGTTCGATAGAAAAAAAATGCTGTGCATTTTTCAGATTATCAACTTAGAAACCAAATACTGATTTACAGCGATATATTGATTGTCCAATAGGTTGCAGGTGCAGATATGCAAAATCGACATGTACCTGCACTGTAGCCAGTCAAGTGTGTCAATGTGTAAATTAATGACAGAATATCATTTCAAACTTAGTAGAAATACGTTTTTAAAGATTTCAGGTCAAAAGCATGAAAAATGAGAAAATTATGAGAGATCAAAAACTGTATACTTTCTTTTGCCTTTGAGTATATATAGAGTAACGTCATTCTGTATGAAGTAAGTAAGTTATTCAATGGAATATAATCTGCATCCGCGTTTTTACTCTTAGTATGAACTTGTTTTCCTTTCATTAAGAGTTGGTCATGTTAGAATCGAAATAATCTTCTTTCTATCGTGTTTATTGTTCAATAAACCACGTTGTGAGTTATGAGGCACAATGAATAAAACACTCAGGCTATCGCCCTCGTGGATTATTTATTGTGCATCATAACTCACAACCGTGGTTTATTGAACAATAAACCACGATAGAAAGAAGATCATTTTTTAAATGCATCCCCATTGTACCGTTTATCCAAATGATTCCGTTTGGACTCGAACATTCATCCTCTGATGGACACGATGAAACCATCAGACCGCTGGTCGTATTAACAAAACGATACCATCCTATCTGATTTACCGCAGCCTGTAAAGTATCTCTTGTTATCTCGGTGTAGTTCTCACACGGGTCTTCCAGGGAATAGCCCAGACTGAGACCTATGAGAAAAAAGCACTCTATTGGTCAAATGTTTCACGAAAATTGCCAACATGATACTAAAGCCTGTAATCACCACGTGTTAATTTTCTTGTACAGGCAAATAACACATTAGAAAAGCCTTTGCATATTTAACTATCTTATTCTCTTGGACATCTTATATTGAATGGTAAACTAGAAGAATATACGTTTGTGCCGAATAAAGAGGTCGAACGGATATATGCTAACTGGGTAAAGCATAAAGTTCAATAATAAAAGAAAACCCTATCGCTTTTATCAAGGGATGATTACTCCTTAAAGTAAAGACAATATATCAGGGCATTGTTTTGGTACTTTTATATCCTGATCATTTGTTTTAAACTCAAATACTCTAGACCTGTTCTGAATGGACGGATACCAACCTACCCTCTATTGAACGTACAAGTCATCTTGACAATGGTTGGAAACAAAAATATATATTTGTACCTAACTCTCCTAGGATTGATAATAGTCATTGCGTTAAGATTTTTTTCTCTGACCAATGAACATTATTCTGACGAGGTTTACGTAGGAAAGCAATCGGTGGATTTATAAGAAGACTCGAGCGAAATACTGGTAAAAGAAACTCGAGGAAATCGTGGATATGCGACTGGTTGACGCGATAAAACTGAAATAATTTTGAAAACTACGTTTGACACCAAACAAACGAAGTTTTATAGGCGCTGTATGATATTTTATGAGATTCTTCAGCGCGACCATTACCATGGACGTAGCGTCAATAACGCAAAATACGCAAGTGCGTAATTCGAAGAAAAAATGGCAACAGGCGAAACAGTCTTTTATCACTTTACAGAACAACTTCATCTCTCCATCTTCATGATTAAACCTAAAACTGCTAGAAATATGAAAGTGTCTCACCGGTAATAACGGCAAATATTGCGAATTGATCTATTTCTTTTTCGATGGAAAATACCACTACATCAGACGGAGTAGAACAAGATCAAAATGCACGTTTAGTGCAGGCTGATATTGATTTACATTGTCTACAAAAGCACACTGCGTTGCGCTTAGCAGCCTGAGGGTGAAATAGCACTTTCGATGAGGAGTGCATACATGTAATAATTCTGGACCCGTGGTATCGCCCATGGTTACGCTGTAGAGATTAAAAGAATAGTACCAAAATATTTTTACTCACAAACTGAAATAATTCCTATAACAAAAAACGCGCCTTTATGAACCTTCATTTTTTTTTTTTTTTTTATATGTAATAAACACCTCACAGTTCCCTGTTGCATGTATGGTAAAGTCACGCAGGTGTCTGACTAAAAGTTTGATTAAAGGATCACGTGATCAAGATATACATGTCGGCATGATAAACTAGTAAAGATGTCCTATGACAACTGTGAAGGCTAGAAAATAGTGTAATCAAAGATAGGGGATTCAGCATGATGCATAACCTTTTACCACACAATCTCGAGTTCTAACGACCCTTGAAGAAGAGGTCTTATTGAAACATTGTGGAAAAAGGAGAGATGCTGGTAACCAGCATTTTCTCTTTTTCCCACGACGTTTTCTAGTCTTAAGACACAAATTTCTCCATCATAGCCCCACTTACTTTGTCGTCGGCAAATGATCTCAATTTGGACAACTGTAAAATCTTGTCGTAAGGTTAGAATACTCTCAATGGATATTATAAGTTAATGAACATATTGCCATGTACACACTACTTCTTTGGTTTTGCAGACCACTTATCAATTTTTGCCACATGTTTAAATGTAACAGATACGGAATATTATGTTGTAGTAACTTTCCTGATGCTTATTTGATTCGAGTAGCGGAAAAAAAATTTGACAACAACAAAATATTGTAATTAATGACATTTCTTTCTAAAACGGTTAACAAAATCTAGCAAATGATGGTTTAAAGAGCAGCAACTTCGTTTTTATAAATGGTGGATGAATATTACAGCGTAACATTTTGATCAATCAAATCGCAAATCATTACTTATGTATTCCGCACACGAGACACGTCATTATACCACAGTTGGAACCGTATTTGACTGTGTTTATACGTTTTTTTCTGTCTTGAGTGATATTTATCTGCGTACGACGCATGTATCTGAGCTGGAAATTTTCCATATGTGTATATAATTAAACTTGGTATCAAGTGCATGTCGTCAAAAAATAGTTATTATAAACTTTTCTTAAAATTAGCACAGGGTAGCTGTGAATGCAAGGAAACATGGTGTAATGAATTTTTTTTCAATAAAAATGTACCATACTCTGTGCAAAAGGGGATTAATGCATTTACAAAAAGCATCGATTGAGGCCAGTCTGCTCAGTCCGGGCAGGCTGACCTAGGTCAAAACTCTTTGCTACCAGTCTGCATGTCCACGGACCACTTACATGTACCTCATGATTTGGTCAGTTGTGAGATAAAATTGATTTTATAGATCTATGATTATGTGTTGACATGCTTATTATAATACATCACGGACATTCATTAGATCCCCTTTTCTAGAGCTTGGCTCAAATCAGTTAATGTCCACATTGCAACACACAGAAAACGCCTTTCATCTTGAAGACCTGGGTTCGTATTCATCAACCATTCTTAAGAATGTTCTTAGTCTTATTCTCCGGAATTTTCTAAATTTGAAAGTGACACAACTCCTGATTGGCTAAACAGAATGGTTAAGCCAGTCAGGAGTTGTGTTATATTTCAAATTTAGAAAATCTTGAAGAGTCAGACTAAGTATATTCTTAAGAATGGTTGGTGTATAGGGACCCTGGTAAGATTAAAAAAAACAATCTCGTTTTTGCCCCCCAGTGTTTTCACAGGTTTTCAAGCAATAAAACTTCCTCACATCAGAAACCTAGATCTCACACAAGTGAACATAACTGCTAATGAGAGCAAGAGCACCGCAAGCTGGTGCCAACAATCAACTGCAGATGCTTTTAGAAACAGATTGATTTTCATTGAAAATTATTAGTCGAAAAGGGGGCAAAAAACTATGCCAAAATATGTTGATGGTTACATGCTCCTGTTGTGTTAGTCCCCCTTGTCCAACTAGTCCGAGTTTGAAGTAAATATTTTCAGTAATAAGACTAATAATAGATATATATATATATTACAAAATTTAAAAGATTTTGCACGATTGCGCGGACACCAAGGCTATGACAATACGACGATGTTTTCTTTGAAAGCAACCGAGCTAAAAAAAAGTAAGGGGGAGATTCAAATACGGATAACCCACTTTAATGTGACACCTATTTGCTGTGTCTTTATAAGTCGTCACTTTACCAGGCGAGCGAATGGGAGTGCATAATTATCTGCATTCCCCCAACACTGCCAAACCCACAGCTATCTGTCATTTCTTAAATAAATATGTAGGGTAACCGTATATTTCCATACACTAAGTGTAAATAAATTTAAAGGATTTCATTACGGATTTTTTTCCCATAAACTCTTCCTTGTAACTTAGACTTGTCACACACTAAGTGATGCTGGCGCTCTTTAGAAAATGAAAGGGGGTTGGTTCAAATACATGTATTTAACTCCTTATCAAAAGACAAAATGAAAACATTTGCAGACGATAAGCCAAATAAGGATCAAATGATAAAATTTCTCTCTAAAAGGATAAAGAGACATTGTGGGTAAAGGAGAAAATGCTTGTTACCAGCATTTTCCCCTTTTCCCACAATGTTTTCAATAAATTTCTTTCTCAGGGTCATAAAAGTCACTATTGTGTGGTAAAAGTTTAAAGTTATCTCAGGCTATCAATGTACCTCAATGTACATAACTGATGATGTAAGTCTCGGCTGGGTGAGATGAAAATATTTAAAATCATATCATAATACAATCTTTGTTATTCTTAGTAATTATTGGCGTTATCTACTTCAAAGATACATCTCGTATACATGTTTTCTGCCAGTTTTTAACCCATTGCATCTGTATCTAGTCCAACTATAATCATTCTTGTAACTGACGGTTGCAAGGTTGCACAGATTACGACGGAAGAAAATGTTTCCGGTTTTAAATCGAAGATTTCCGATATACTAGCATGTTTTTATACCTTGGATCATATACAGTGGTAATATATCTATACTTACAAAATTAGCTCACTAAATTTTGAACCATTCTACTTTCTATCAATTTTTTCATATTTTTTTTCTCTCTGGCTGTAAGGATGTATCTATAAGTGTCTGGGGACTTAGAGATTAATTTATCTCATAAAATGCCTCGTTATCAGTGCAAAATAACAACAAGAAAATACTGATGCGTAGCGTCAAGGTCGTCGCGATTTGTAAGGCTGAAAAACTTGAGAGCTTTGAAAAAATTGCCAGAAAAATGCCATTGTTTAATTGGCGACGGTGATAATTGCGTTAAATTATAGATTTATATATACTTTACCATTCCTTTGTTTTATATTAATTAGTTAAATCATTTGCTCACTTGTTTTTCTTCAATTCCTTTGGTTTTTTTTAATTGATGCGTTATGTCATTCGATCACTTTATCTCCCACGCTAAGTTAAAAAAAAAACGAAATTTCAAGACTACACATATTTCAATAAGCCATGCTCTGTGAAAAGAAGGGTTAATGCATCTCTGTATTACATTATACCGAGCAACACATTACATAATGAGAGACCCATAACATCCATTTCGCCTGAAAATTTGACCGGATGTTGAGGTAAACTTGTCCTTGGACATGCATGAAATTTACAAATAGCAAAACGTTTCGAACCATATCAGCCTGCACGGACTGCAGAGGCTGACATGGGTCGATACAATTTGCAGATGCATTAAGCCCACTGTTCACAGAACTTGGCTAAAATAGGCTATGTACCATCGGACCGACTTCTTCCCTGGAATCGGATTGCCTAATTATCTGATAACTAACAACAGATCTTTCAGAAATACTGCACACTTTGACTAGATAAGGGAATTTTATCTCTTGAACTTTGTGTGTGTGAAATTTTGTTTAAATGTTTTGACCCTATAACAAAAATATCAGACAACTATCCCGTAGAAACACACAGGTATAATTCCCAGACAAATAATAATAATAAAAAAGAAAATAGTGTTGCTGCTCCTGCGGCGACAAAAAAACTTATCATCGACAGTCTGATAGATCTATCTGTCTTTGAGAACTCTTGTGCATATACGGTAAGATAGTGAACTTATTATACTGCCAAGAAATTTCTCGCAGTCTGGTTGGATAATATGCCCCGTATATGTGTTCATGTACACTGGCAAAATCCAAGTAAAAGCAGTTTCCGTTTCGGGAGCCCCGTATACATAACTACACTTTTAACACAACATCCAAAATGGCGGCATCGGTTGGTACGAGCCGCCCATAAGACAAACATACTGAGTAGCCTGCACCATACTTTTACTAGTTTCCCTCGATGATTGTCATTAAAGAGGAAAGAATGTTTTCTTTTTTGAAAATAAATGAATATAGTTACATGAACATATATAGTAATGGCCGAAAGGCTTGTCCGGTCTACAAATGAGATAATATTTTCTTTTTTTGGTAAGCCCACCAAAATAAAAATGGTATCGTAGGAAAGAAGAAATTATAACGCATGCAATGATAACATTTTTTATGGAATTCGTATCTGTATTTCCGGTGCATTAACCTTGTAAAGTCGGACACCATTAATTGTGAAGTCACAATTGCTAAAGCAGGTTAAATCAATAACGAGTGTGACCCCCATTAACTCGAATGACTTCGGTGCACCTTCGGCGCATTGAGCCAACAAGCCTGTGTAGAAATCTGACTGGAAGCTGGTTCCATTCGTCAGTAATTGCCTGTCTTAATTGTTGTACGTTGTTCACGTTTCGTGCCCTGATCTTGCGTTTTATGTAATCCCACACGTGCTCGATCGGGTTCATATCGGGCGATAACGCAGGCCATGGTAACGTTTCAACATTGCTTGCGGCTAAGAAGTGTTGCATCAGCCTTGCAGCATGGGGACGAGCGTTGTCCTGTTGTAAAACAGTACCTGGATGGGAAGCAATAAATGGTAACACAATCGGCTGCAAAACTTGACCAATGCAATTCTGTGCAGTAAGACCGCGACCACGTCTTCGCCAAAAAGTCTAGGAACACGTTCTGAGTTTCATGATGGCAGTTAAACCCTATCCAAACTATGACGCTTGGTCCACCCCAACGGTCAATCTCGACAACACATGGGTTCGTAAACCTCTCTCCAGTGCGCCGGTAGAGACGCTGTCGTCGGTCGCTAGAATCGACACTGAATCTACGCTCATCGGTAAACAGAACTGTTTGTCATTGGTTTAACCGCCAACTACAATGACGAAAAGCCCATTGCCTCCGCAAATGCCTGTGATTGGGGGTAAATTTCGGTCCACAGTATGCCGTCGGCAACGTAATCTGACTGCCTTCAGACGTCGCCGTACAATTCTTGCACTAATGCGAGGTCTTTTTCGACCAGGCGTATTTCGTGCTGTGTCATTTGGAGCGGCAAAACGATTACGTAAATGTGTAAGTTGAATGTGCCGATCCTGACGTAAGGTCGTAACATAGGGCCGTCCAGAACGTGGGAGATTTGCAACGGTTCCGTGCGTTGCGTACTTTTGGCGTAAATGCCGAATAGTTCTTTCATTCACCCCAAATTGACGGGCTACATGTGCGGCTGTTGCACCAGCCTCAAACTGGCCGATTACGCGCGCACGCTGCTCATTTGAAAGCTTCATTTTTTTTTTTTTTCTACAAAACTCGATAATCAATGAAAAATTTTGATGTCTTTCGATTGGAATATCGACAGAGAACGTGTTTTGATAAACAATTTTATCATGATATACTAGATACTGTATACATGACGGTGCACGTGAAAAACGTCGCCGGCACTGAATCTCGATTGTTCGGTGCGTCGATGACTATGAAACTTGATAAACCAGTTTAAAAAGAAGGCAATATAAAGTAGGCCAAATTTCAAGGACATTGCATAACAGGTTTTAAAATAATATAGGAATCCTCAACCTGGGTTTCATAGAAATCGACCGCTGACGTATTGAATGATGTAACTGACGACGTCAACCATTCTAATACTCTTGACCCACTTTTGGCACGGTGTAATATTCATGTTTAGGGTGCAAATAAAGATAATAAATATTCATCAATTTGTTCAGCTTTATTCGAGAGTTTTTATCTGATTTTTTTTTTTTTTTCAGTAAAAGATATCAATAATTAGCATTGGATTTATTCAGCGATGGAAATCTAAAAATGGCACATAAGGAGCTTGCATGAAATCTAAAATTAGATGATACACAACAACTTGGAAAAACCGTAAGTAGTCCCGTTGCCTTCATCGAAAAATGGTATGACGGTCTTTTCGTCACATGACCCGATTTCGACCAATCAAAAAACGCTTTTACATAATAAGTGCAATTATCAAACCATTAAAATGCATAGTTACTTACCCTGAAGTTGTTTAAATCCATGTTTAAATAAAAATATGTCGAATGTCTGTCGCAGTGACATCATCAAGTTCATCCACCAAACTGCACGTTTTACCAAGGTTTCAGTGACGTCACTTTTCAGTGACGCCAGTTTTCATTCAATTGAGGCACTCAGAAGGGAAATTCTATTTCGTTATGGTCTCAATTTGTGAGACCATAAACAGGGAAATTTCGCTGAATACACGTTGGAATGGTAAAACTTTGCAGTATAATAAATTCGTGGTACGGTCAGGTGGCAGGGGACTTGGAAACTTGTCCACGGCTGTGACGAATCATGTCGCCATCTCGCCTTTGGCTCGGGGCGACATCATTCGTCACAGCCTTGAAAAAGTTTCCAAGTCCCCTGCCACCTAACCGTACAACTGATAAAGTCTCACAAGACAGTGTGATCTATTCTCTGAACCTGCATCAGGTGCATGTAACATAGCCAACTAATAACGGGAAAGAAAATGTAAAATGAAGGTTTCAATATAATTCGTTTCCTTTTTATAAACAATTTGCCATTAACCTTACACGTGGTTCCGGTAGAAAGTCTAAACGCGCTTTTAGCTTAAAGAGTTCGACTAAAGGAATTATGAAATAAGTTTTGACACGATGCGATAAAAATCATATGACTTCATAAGACCATAATGTAACGTCATTTTTTTAAGCAACTGTCTTCCCCGCCTATTCCAAAACACGCAAAACACAAATTTTCCCTGGCTTTTCAAAAACTCTATCGTGGAAAACCTGCGAGTTTTTTTTATATGGCGTGAAATACGTCGCAATATTGTATCTGGTAATATATGTCTTCCATATTAAAAATTTATATTCTATAGTAAGATATTTATTGTCTATAAAATAATTTATTATTTGTGAATGATATATATATTATATATAAAAAATATTCATCGTGTAGATCTAAAAAAACCAAAAAATATTGAGTGAAAAAACATATATTGGGTATAAAATAAATTTATTGTGTATAAAAATTATTTATTGGGTTAAAAGATGTACATTGTGTTTAAAAAATATTTATTGTGTATAAAAATATTTATTGGGCTAAAAAAAAATTATATGGTGTATAAAATAAATTTATTGTGTATAAAAAAATATTTATCGAGTAAAAAAATTCATATGGTGTATAAAATATTTTTAGTGTGTATAAAAAGATATTTATGTATATAAGTCACGAAAATATTTATGTGCGAAATTAAAATTTATTTGCTAGAAAAAAAATATATATGGTATCAGGAGAACTCGTACCCTGGAGAACTCGTAACCTTATCTCGAGCGTAATGAGTTTTCGTGCGTCTTCCGATCTCCTGTCGAACGGGCATCTGACTCAGCTACTGTGCCTGCAGTTTTAACATGCAAAATTGCAGTTCAGAAAGTATGTAATGCTTTGCTAGGACAAGGATTCAGTAGTTATCATCAACAGAAACACACACAAAAAAAAAGACCCTAAGGCAGAGCGTTGATTGATTGTTATATGGTGTTTAACGGCGTTTTCAACTATATTTTAGTCACATCGCGGCGGCCAGTGCACCTATCCGTGCTTTCCTGGAGTTTCTTCTTATCAGTACTCCGCACACTATTCTTTCCAAGCCACTGGCTAATTTCCCAAATAACCATCGTGGAAACATTGGTCAGCGGTGTGAGAGGATTGAATCCTGTTGCAATATCATCAGTCCTTGGAAATAAATTGGCTGAGCCGGAGATCCAACTTGCGACCCCCTGTTCTCAATTCCTGTATGCTACCGAGTACCGAATGAGCTACCGGGGCTCGGCTCCAAAGCCAGAAGGAGCAAGTCTGCACACAAGTTCAAAATACATTATGGCAAACAGAGAACTTACTAAATAAAGGGAATTTCTATGTTTTGACACACTTTCTTACAAGCCCTTTCGTGCTTATAGATTTGTTAGTTTCCATGGTAAATGCTCTGATCTCTGAGACAACTGAACTCTACCAGATGGGACAATTTTGGACTTGTTCAAGTCCAATGCATTTAAAGACTGCATATCAAATATGGTTCAAATTGTGGAATATGTCTCTGAAATAGAAATCATTATTAAAAAAGGAGAAAATGCTTTTGAGAATATTGCTGGAAAAGGATAAAATGCTGGAAACCAGCATTTTCTCGTTTTCTAATAATGACTTCTATTCCAGAGACATAATCCACAATTTGACTTCGTGACTTATGAGTTTAGAATGCAAGGATCTTTTGCTTACATCTTACAGAACTACATCTTCATCTATGAGCCACTCAGGATCCTGCAGAGATATAAACAAATGAATGAGCCACGCCCTGGCAAAAGGGGGCTTAATGCATCTCTATGATATATGATGTCAAGCAAAGTCTTTTAATAATTATTGATATACAATAATCAATTATGTCTCACAACCAACAAAATCATGAGGTAGGATGGTCCTTGGACATGCAGAAAACTCTGCTTACCAACATTTCCTCTTCTTCCACCCTTTCAAAAACAAATTCTATTCTTACGAACATGAAAGTTCGCAACAAATGCATAGCTCAAATACAAACCGCACTTGGCGGGATTCGAACCCGTGCGGACAAATATCGTTTTTAGAGGTTTAAAAGACCAATACCATAACCACTGAGCCAAAGAGAATTCTCTTTGACGCAGCTGTCAGGTATTGATTTTATACGGGAAAGCTATGCAGTAAGGAAGGAGTGATCTCCCGTAACACCCTTTTCAGCCAATATAGAGAAATTTAAAATTTTGCCATCTGAGTAGTATAGGACGGCTCTTTGAACGTCTGACAGGCCTGGTCAGACGTTCAAAGAGACGTCCCTGTAGTCCCTACGCTACCTACCTTACAGAGAGTTTGTCCCCAGTTTGCCTACCCTGAAAGAATTTACATTATTTATAATACCCAGTTTGCCTACCCTGAGGGGGAATTTATCTGCAGTTAAAGGCTAAGTGACGGTCAAAAATGACACATTTTCTATTGTCAATCTTCTTTTCTCTCTAAAAAGGCTGAGCATTGAGTTGGACTTAGTTTTTTTTTACCCATATGCTATTAGGATTGCTTTATTGTTTACTTCTATCCACTACTTGGCCTTTAAGTGGTTTCTCTCTAAAAGCCTAACCATTGAGTTGGACTTAGTTTTTTCTGCATCTAGGTATGATTTTCTCTCTCTAAAAGCCTGAGCACTGAGTTGGACTTAGACTTTTTCTGAGTTTTTTTTACTCTCTGGAGTGTGACTCTTTGGAATGTAACTCTTTGGAGTGTAACTCTTCTAAAAGAAAGAAGTTTGACAATTTGAAGAAATGACAATTTGAAGAAAGATAGAACTTTCGTGGTAAATGGTTAGTCCTGAAAAGGACTGTTGGGTTAGCTCTGAAAAGAACTGTTGGGTTAGCCCTGAAAAGGACTGTTTTGTTTTGGAGGTTGTGTTTTTTCGTCTCACGTTGTTTTTTCCACTTTTAATGACAACATCCGAAATTCGCCTGACAAATAGGGCATGCTTCAACTCTTTTTCTGATTACCATTGTTCCATTATCGAAAGTAATCTTCCTCCCAAATTCGATATCAACCAAAATGACATCCGGCGTTGTCTTTAAAAATAGTTGAACTAATCTTTCACCGAGATCTTTGTATGGCTGTGTTATACGTTGTAGTTGGTTTTGTTCCTCCTCTCCTACGAAATGAGTGTTTAGTTGCAATAACTGCTGACCAGTATTCAAATAGTCTTGGAGAGCCTCACGTAGTTGATGATTTATCTCCTCCATATTGATACTGCTTCCGAATATTGATACTGCTTCCGAATATTGATACCGCTTTCGAAGTGATCGTTAGCTGAGAGTCGAAAAATGATGAATGTATGAAAATATCGCTGGGTTTTATACGTTTAAGGAGGATTGAACGGACCTGGCAGAAAGCACATACATTTTTTTCCATCCTACGTTTCATGCTAATATAGCAAAAAAGTTATGACCCGATGTATGGGAAAAAATGTAGACAGAACAAGTCTTGGGAAAAACAGAATGAAGAACTCTATTGTTTTTTGAACTTTTATTTATTGAACAGAACTGAACAATGAACATATTTACAATGAACATATTTTACAATGACCTGTAAAAAAAGACAAAAAATGAAATATTCACAATGAATTGATAGCAAAAAAAGAAGATCATTTTTCACTGTTTGTGGGTTTGAGTCCCTGAAATTTTCTTGTATAGAATTCCGTAGTGTTGATTAAACCACAATGATACATCTCGATCGTTTCGATGGTGTTTCGTTGAGAGGAATTTCTGTTGAAGATATTTCTGTATATTGTATCCTCTAGCAGCAGCATCCAATACAAAGATACAGTAAAGTCCGCAAACTTTACCCTGTAGACTCTGAAGAGTTTGTCGATTGTATCTCCACGTTGAAGAATGATTGTCTAAAAAGTTAATGATTTCTGGCTCAAGTGGTGGTAGTCCATACGAATCAAAGTATAGCACATTGTCATTATTGTTGAATATCACTGCCACCCAGTGTTCTCCTGGTTTATTTGATCTCTCTGTATTCACAATGTAAGCTTTCACATGTTCGGGTTTCTGTCGAGGCAACTGATCTTTTGCACAGACTTTCGCCTGTATATTTTTTATCCAGGTTCCGTGATCTAATATGTATTGAATTTCATAAGAATACATCACGTTTTTTCTTAGTCATTTTCTTCCCAGGATTGTTTTACTTTGTTACACCAGTTATGTAACCAAGACGAATCCACAAATTCAGATAAAATGTTTTGTTTTATATCCTTCCACAATCTGTAGGTTTCCACATAGTCACTGTCCTCGAGTTTCATTTCCATTAATTCAGGATACCATTTTTCCATGATTTTGTATGGATTTAATTCCATCATAGCTTTTTCTATGAACATATCCGTATGTTCTTGTCTGTTCTTAAATAAACACAGGTCGTGCTGTATTTGACTGGGGTGGTCCACTTGACATCCGTAACACTGGTTGCGAACTTCACTGGCAATAAGATTTTGTAATTCTTCAATCATATGTTTTTCGAAGCTATTGTGAATGTCATTTTTCCGAGTAGAGATGCACTTTGAAGTAGAATATTTCACTTTTTCTGCTTCTTCTCTCAGTGATATAGCAAATCTGAGTCCCAGCATCGTTTTTTCTATATATGCTCTTTAGTCCTGAAAAGGACTGTTTTTTCTGATGTGATTTTTTCCGAAGTTAGTAATCTGTGATGATTTCTCTCAAACTGTTGATCTCGATCTGATTGTCAAATTCAGCAAAAACAATAACGTTGACCACTGCTGCCAAGGCTTGGGCGAATTGAAGCTCAATTCGAAGACTTCCAGTTTTTATAGGGTGAAGTTGACCTTCTTCACTGCCTTGATCAGCTGTCAAATCGTACCCCCACAAACAGTATCCACCAGCATAATCTTCTTTGGCAATATCGAAGGCTGAGACAGCCTGATACATTGACAAATATGATTTCAAATACAAGCCATTTTCAAAGTCAGGCTCAAAGGGTCTGTTATGAATACTGTGACCATTACATGATACATCTATTTTTGACAGATTGAAATGTTGAAAGAAAAATGGATTGGTATCATAACCTCCATTATAACTAGCATTTGTTACCATTGCAATGAAAACACGTTTCGGAAGCTGTCCTTGAAACAAATGATCTTCAACTTTAGACTGAAGTCCATTACCAATGGTAAAAGTCTTTACTTCTACTCTGCGGATAGGAATTTTCATGTTTTGCTGAGAAATAATTTGATTTAGATCATTCGCAATAACAGGCAACAATTGGACATTTCGCATATGTAGACTGACAGATTCCAATACAATTTTTGCAGCTGGTGCACCAGTACCTCCCGTAAGACAAAAGTTTGGTGAAGCTCTGTTTAATCTAAGTCTGATTTCAATACCGTTAGGTAAATATTTTTCTTGCTGAAATAGATCAAGATGCAATCGTCCGAAAAGCTCTGCAGTTCTGCTTAGTGTAATTACACCGATTCTTCCTCGTAATCCTTCATTATTCCCATCATGGTTGAGTGCTCCGAATTGCCCACTGGTGTCTTCGATCCAAAGTACACCACCTTTCAAAAACGTAGTCTTGCAGTCGGCATTATATGACATAAGATTTTCGATATATGCTCTGTATGGATAGGTGTCTGAATTACTGTTGATTAGTTTATTATTTAGATACAAATCGATACTGCTAAACATACTGTGCATGAAATTGTTTACAGGCGCTACATTTGAGCCGGCATCTAAATTGCTGCCATCTGCTTTAACGATTTTGAATTTGATATACAAATACGATTGTGATAAATCTGTCCAATGTTCGGTTTGAGGTGGTATGATGAATTCTATCGGTGAATTGTTTGTCAAAGATGATATTGGAAAATGTTCAACCCATTGACTTTCTTGCATCGTTGTCAATGTGGGTGGTACAGAAAGAACATCGAGTTCTGATTTACTGCACTCGCAAGATCCGCTTTGCATCATTTTCAAAAAAAGATTTTTTCAAAAAAGATTTTTTCAAAAGATTTTTTCTCTCAATCAAATATATCAAGAGGTCTCGGTCTAGTGTAATGATTTCTTTGTCTTTTATTAATAATCTTATCCCTGTGAGATCGAAAAGATAAATGACTTGTCTTTTGTGATTTTCGTTTATTCATCCCAGGTATTAACTGTTGCGCTAAATTATGAACATATTGTTTTCCCCGCGAGACTGCAACTTTTTTGGGGTTTTTACCACGTAAAAGGATATCTTCTGCTGCACGTATTCCTTGTTTGATTCCTTCTTTTTTTATAGCATTAAAACCAGATTTGACCAAGGGTTTAAGCAATGGTGTCACTGTTTTAAGTGCTGATCTAAATAGGGAACCTAATCCATATCCATAGTGATGTTTTACGCCACGATAAACTGGCAGCATTTTTTGTCAATGTATCAGTTTAATTATTTCAAAATATCAAATATTTTTTATTTTTTCTGTCTGAAATGTAACTTGACGATTGTCTTACCAGTAATGAAATGAAACGATATGCCAGAATCCCCTGTTATTTGAATGTGAATAGTATCAAAATCAGATTTCGAAACGGGGATATAATGCGGTAATGTAATATCATGGTTGATATGTTGGGTTTCATAATTATTTTCAACTGATTCGGTTGGTTTGAACGGTAAAACACGAAGTATGGGAGCAAATGTATCACCCACTATAGTGTGTTCGGCAATATCTGAATAAACAAACAGATAGTTGTAGCCAGCATCGATGTTAGGACTGTATTTAAATGCATTTAAAAATCTTCTACCCGGATAAATCGCCTCGTTTTGAAATTCTGGCGATCCTCCCAGTTTTAAAAACAGCGATGAGTGGAATTTGATTCCGGTTTTTGTAATATTTCTGATTGCAAGTTTCGGACGTTTGGATGAGGTTGAATAGCTAATAGACAGTAGCATTGAATTCTTTTGAAGGATACCCGATAGGTTATTTTGAACCAAATCATCGATCACCTCTATAATATGCTTTGGTGAAGTGTAACTACCCGGTGGAAAGGTAAATAGAATTGACCATTTTTCTGCTCTACCTTTATCGTCTCGCCTTAATACAGATATCTCCATATTATCTCTTTTTTTATCTACCGCTGCTACTGCATCGTATAAAGCGTTATCTGCAGTTATAATTTCGAACTTTGCTTCTTGTTCACTTACGTTTAAAAACTGAGAGGGGGTAATAAGTTGAACTAATGCAACTTCCCAATTTTCCCTATCAATATGAACTGTCTTTGGTAAATGAACTTTAAAACAGCACTGTGTGTTGTTCGGATAAAGGTTTATGGAACTATCGCTAGGTAGAGTAACATAAAATGAATTCATTTTTTAATATTTTATTTTTTACTGTCAATGAAATCAAGTCCTGGTTGTGTTTGTTCTGTCTTTGTGAATTTTAACCCCGGAGATGGGAGAATATATCCGAGGGAACTACTTAACAGTATCAACCACAATTCACGATCCTGCCTTTGAATACTTAAATGTACTATGGAGGTTGCAATAATTGCGTAAATGACTATTATCTGTGAAATATATGTAAACTGATTCTTTGGAACACGATTTCCACAGCAGCTGTAATTTCTAGTACCAACACTATCGACACTTTCTGTCGCACACTCAATGTTTGACTGTGAATTCATCATAATTGTACTGTCTTTTATAAGATTTTTTTATTATAAGATTTTTTATCTATAAGATTTTTTATCTGTAAGATTTTTTCCCCTTCAAAGACACCAAATGCGATTCTGGTATCCAACTTTGAAATTTTTTTGGATAACCTTTCCAATTGACTTTTATTTCTTTGATTAATTTTTTGCCCTCACGCCTTGTACGTCTATCAAGAACTGAATCAATTTCATAGACTTCATCATCTTTTATTAATTGAAGTTCGTATTCATAATAAGTTCCCAAAATTTGTTCACCCTGTAAATCTTTTATTTTATAGGTGATAGGTGAAAATGTCTTGTTAACATGAGTGATTTCAAATATTTCTTGAGTCCAATTTGGTAAATAGCCCTTATCAAATGTACGTTTTGTTTTATTGATCCGAACACGATCTCCAATTTTGAATTTTGGCTTTTTCGTCACAGCGATTGTCGATAATCGAGGATACAGATTTTTCGAAACCTCTGCCTCATTTGATTTTGTTACCATTGCAGGAGATGTTTTAATACTTCTGTGAAAAGTATGATTGTAATTCTGAACTAAAGAATTTAATACGTCAATGTAACGTCTTGTTTTCTTGTACGTAAAGTATTTCCACATTCTCGTTTTTAAAGTTCGTTGAAATCTTTCAACAAGGCTTGCTTTTGTCTCTGGATTTTCGGTGGTGAAAAAATGAATCTGACTCTTTTTCAAGTATTGTTGAAACAGTTTGTTTTTAAATTCCGAACCTTTATCTGTTTGAAGTGCCAAAGGTTTTCGTTTTGATTTCTGAACAATAGATTGAAATGCTCGAATCAAAGTTTTTCCCATTTTATTTGGAATAGGGACAACCCATGAAAATCTTGAAAACACGTCGATTACACAAAGTAAATATTTCTTGTTATCATTTTGTTTTGCTAAATGTTGCATATTGGCCAAATCAGCTTGCCATTGATAATCTATACCACTTACAATAGTTTTTCGTCTTTTGAAACGTCGACGGATTGGTTTGTGTAAGGTATAGGTGGATTCACCTCGTAACCACTCTTGAACATCTTTGTATCTTATTCCTTTCAAAACAGATTTTGCAGCGTGATACAATTGTTTTATTCCAGTAAATGCGACAGTACTTTTGGGATCATAAAATAACTTTCTTAACACGTAATCAAGTTTAGGCTTTACCAGGGCTCCCATGAATGAGCCGTTTTACGACTAGGGGTCTTTTTTATAGATTCTGGTGGAGTTAACAACTCTTTAGTATAGAATTGCTTCAGTCTTTCTCTTTCTTCAGGTTTCATGTATGGAGTTTTCATGTATGGAGTTTTCATCGTAGATTTTTAACACTTTTTGCAAGTGATTTCCTTGCAGTTTTTTGTACACTTTTTGGTGTGTGAAATAAGTAATCAGACTCACCATGGGATTCTTCATCTTCACTCAGCGGCTTATCATAAGCTTTATCATAAGTTTTATGCATCCACCTCCATCTGCTTGGATTGCCAATGACTTTTTGCGGAATATTACTTTCATGTAATGCCTTTGAAAAAGTTTTCCAGCCTTTGGGTTCAACACCTTTTCTTTGACGTATTGCATCATTGATAAGATCGATGATATTGGAACCATGAATGCGTCCGCCTTTATATGACACAACTCCTTGTTCATCCCAAGTTAAATTATTGTTATCTTTTATCATATTCAAAAGTAACTCGGCTTTTCTTTTCATGGTTTTTGGTACACTTTGCAAAATTTGATCATGCAAGGTAACAGATGTTGATTTCTGTACACTATCATCACTTTTTGTCGTTGAAAGTAAATTGTTCAAAGTCGGTCTTGCTTTTTGAAGAGAATTTTGTAACTTAAACAAAGTCTTACCATACTTTTGAGCTTTTTCCGATTCTGATAAATTGGTGTTTTGTAAAATATGTCCCATGTCCTGTTGAAGATGTACTACATCTACAACTTGTGGATTGGGTGGTAAACGAGGTCTTTGAGCTTGTTCGGCTTTCCAACGATTCATATTTTCTAAGGTTTGGTAAGGCACAATAACCATTTTTTTAACAGACATAATTTAAAAATTATAAAATTACAAGGCCTTAAGAGCTCCTCCTTATTCCTCCGATAACGGCTTTTCCTAACAATGGTAATAATGCAGGACCAAGCAATTGAAGAAATCCACCTTTTTGATTTAATATTTGTTTTTTATTTTTTACTGAGACTGATTTCGAATTTAAACGTCTGAGATGCTGCCTACTTGAATACAATTTCTTCTTCTGAGGTGATGATAAATGTACATTGCCTTTTAAAACATTATGACAGCATTCCGATATGTATTTTATCACTTCAGGTGATGAATCTTTTACAAGTTTTTTACGTGCTTTTGGTTTAGCCTGTATCATAGCCATAACCATTGAACCATGTTTTTTTATCAGAGGTGTTTTCTTCTTCATGTTGACTTGATCTCGATTTCGGATTAAATGATAATACAAGTTCCATATCACTAACATTTATAGCTAATATAATGTTTTTGTAGACAAAATTTGTTGTTAAAATTTCTTAAGAAAACTGTGAATAGAGATCGTCGGCTAATGTAGTGGCTGTAGATAAAGATGAATCCACGGGAACAGATCTTCCTTTCCCAAGGTGGAGCACCTCATTTTTGTCGTCAAGATTATATCTCCCTGTATCAAGGTTGTGTTTCACCATATCATAAAACATTCGTTTATATTTTTTTAACCCTTTTTTATGTTTAGCTAATGTCTTTGGAGACCACGTGCTGGAGGGGATTTCTTGAAACGATAATTTTTTACCTGGTAATATGAATCTTGAATACTTTCTTTCGTAATCCTGCAGTTTTTTTCTCATTCTTTCCTCTTCGGATTTCGGATACTGTTGATGTTCTGAAATGTTGCTTCCTACAGAACTTCGTTTTCGGGTAGTAACAAATCTTTCATCAATCGTAATTGGGGCATGCTTCTTTGGTGGTGAATTCTTCTTCTTTGGAGATTTTTTCTTTGGTGGAGCACGCTTTCTTGGAGTAAGCTTTTTTGGAGATTTCTTCTTTGTTGGAGATTTTTTCTTTTTCGGAGACTTCTTCTTTTGCGGAGCACGCTTTCGTGGAACACGTTTTCGAGTTTGTCTTTCAGCTCCAAATTTTCTGATGGTTTTTGTTCCATCCCATCTCAGCAAACTTCTGATAATCACACCACCTAGAAATCCACCCCCTCCAGGTTTTAAAATGATTTTACGTTTACTTTCCTCATCTATGGACGGATCTGCTAGCTGTTCAATATCTGCTCTATGTTTTGTCATGTACGTTATGGTTTGTTTTGGTAATTTGATTTTATTTTCGATGATGTTTTGCGCAGCTAATGTAAACCATTTTAAAATTTCTTTTAATCCTGCTTTTAACACAGCTTCTCTTTCATGTTTATCGGTTTGTTGACTTAAATTTCGCAAAGCAGCTAAAACCGATCTTGGTGTAGGTGGTAAGTCCATGTTTACTCACGGATGGGTATCATAAAAATGATTTATATTTAAAAATGTAATTCTCTTTTAAAGCAAGAACTTTTGCATAAAAAAACTTTTTTTAAAGAAACTTTTTTAAGCAGAAGAATAAATAACAGGTCCTCTTTCATTACCTTGTGTATACCAACGGTAAAATATATCTGTTCGGAGTCTTAATTCTTTGTTTGTTTGTGAATGAAAATCTACGACTAGATATCCATGGTCCGACAATGTAGCATCTTCATAAGCAGGTACCAAATGTGGGGCTTGCATTTGTCGAGCTAATGTTTTAATCTGATTCTTATCTCGTTCATTTCGAAATAAAATCATATATCTAGAATTAAGGCTAATGGTTCGACTCGATTTCGATTGTTGAAACATATTTTGCGTGATGTAAATCACACTTGCATTACGATGATGACCTTTTCTTGTAAACCAAAGTTTAATTTTTTCCTCATCTTTTTCCCCCAACATGTCATCAAAGACGATTAAATGTGGTATGGATACATCACTGACAATTTCGTTTTCGTCGTCAGGAATCCTCTCCACGAATTTTATCAATTCAAATTGTGAATTAAACTTTTCCTGCATAACACTGTAGGCATGTTGCCATTCTTTGTAACACCAAACAACTCTTTCAGGAACGATATTGAACAAGTCTTCTCGATACTCAATTAATTTATGAACGAACTCTGTTTTTCCACAACCGCTCGGCCCTGTGATGAAAATATTACAAGGATGTTGAAATAATATGGATTGTACATCCATTTTTTACTTTACTCTTTAAAGGCTAATGATAAAATGATAACATCATTGAAAATGAAAGCATTTTTATTGAACAGAACTAAACAATGAAACATTTTTTGCAATGCAACATAAAAAATTTTCTTGACAATGAAAAAATTCATAAGGAAACATTTTTTTACAATACAGCGTAAAAAACATTTTTGACAATGAAAAAAATCACACTGAAATATTTTTTTTTACAATGCAAATTCGCAAATACCACGAGTTTCACATTTGTCTTCATATTCCGTAATGTCTTTGTGCAATTACTCTTTCTGAGTCTGATTGACACCGATCTGGATAACCACTGGCTTCTTGCTTAATTTTCAAGAAATTGTCCACATAACGTTTAAAGAACTGATCTGACACAGAATTGAAATGCCAAATTTCATACACTTGCAATAATCGATAACCGCAGTCAAGAGCCTTGAATAATTCAAAAGTAACCCAAGTTCCGACCAAAGCCCTCTTTTCTTCACCATGGCTACAAATGCTTGAACTTTCTTCTGCACATTTCATACAGAGTGGAAACATCATTTTGTTGTTACAGTGAACTGGGAGAACGGGGTGAAACAAATCAGTTGGAGTCAAAACTTTGCATTTGATTAAGCCCTCATATTGTCGAATATTGTTCATGTCAATATTCTCAGCAGACAAAATTTCTGGCTGACCTACAGGATAGGATTTGTGTTTACAAACATAAGGGTACAGAGAACAGATATCGATGTACTTGATTTCCTTCTTGCTTTTTTTCATCAACATCAGGAACGCGATAATAGGCCACGGAGCTTCGCATTTTTCCTGCGATCTCTTGGCACTCTGGGAACTTAAACAACACCGTGCCAACTCAGTGGAAACGCTGTTTAGTGTGACAAGGGGTTAGATCACAATAGTTAGCGTCTGTTGCTATAAATAGACCATTGGGCAGAGGTACACTACGTCAGCGTCTAGTAAAGCTTTTTATAAATACCTCTATACGCCGTACTATCAGCTACAGAGTTTTAGATCAAGCGACGCTCGACAAACGATATGGGATGAATGGTGAGAGAACAAATATTTGCTTTACATGCACCGAAGCAGGACATTGGGCCAGAAATTGTCCAAAAAAAGAAAATCAGACAGGAACATTTGTTTTTGTCTACGTGAATCCACACAGTCATGACATTGAAATTTCACCATCGTTTTACAACGTTGTCGGTCTCCAACATACGAAATTCGTCGGCACACTAAATTCATTCTACAACGAAAATACATGGAAAACAAGTTCACTACAGACTACAATATCACCGGTTGAAAATCAGACCGTAGACATACAGTCCGACACAACGGATATCACCGATTCAAAAATCTGCAAAATAACAGAACAGGCAGAGAAAAAATATCTACAAGCGATAATCTAAGAAAACAACAAACTTTGGATCTAAAAGAGGAGAAAAAGCAAAACAACGAAAAGAAGAAAAAACGAGTAACAAAGAACTGTTTCTTTTGCAAATCAACAAAACACAAGGGTAAAAAAGTATGGCAAAACATTTCCCACACTCTATCAGACATCTGCTTGCGCAGTGGGGGGGGGGGGGGCAGACAAGAATTCGAACCATACTGGAACAAATATGATTTTATGTAAAAATATCGCTGGGTTTTATAGCTTTACAGGAGGATTGAACTGATTGACTCATGACGTCATTTTTTCCTATGTTTTTCCCGCGTCGGCGTTTCATGCTGTTTTTACCACTCCTAACTCAGTGTCACACAGTACAATCCTGGTGTTTCCCGTCAGGTCCGCGCTCTTTAAAAATTTCAATCCTCCTTAAACGTATAAAACCCAGCGTTATTTCCATACATTCATCATTTTTTGACTCTCAGCTAAAGAACACTTCGAAAGCAGTATCAATATTCGAAAGCAGTATCAATATTCGGAAGCAGTATCAATATTCGGAAGCAGTATCAATATGGAGGAGATAAATCATCAACTACGTGAGGCTCTCCAAGACTATTTGAATGCTGGTCAGCAGTTATTGCAACTAAACACTTATTTCGTAGGAGAGGAGGAACAAAACCAACTACAACGTATAACACAGCCATACAAAGATCTCGGCGAAAGATTAGTTCAACTATTTTTAAAGACAACGCCGGATGTCATTTTGGTTGATATCGAATTTGGGAGGAAGATTACTTTCGATAATGGAACAATGGTAATCAGAAAAAGAGTTGAAGCATGCCCTATTTGTCAGGCGAATTTCGGATGTTGTCATTAGAAGTGGAAAAAACAACGTGAGACGAAAAAACACAACCTCCAAAACAAAACAGTCCTTTTCAGGGCTAACCCAACAGTTCTTTTCAGAGCTAACCCAACAGTCCTTTTCAGGACTAACCATTTACCACGAAAGTTCTATCTTTCTTCAAATTGTCATTTCTTCAAATTGTCAAACTTCTTTCTTTTAGAAGAGTTACACTCCAAAGAGTTACATTCCAAAGAGTCACACTCCAGAGAGTAAAAAAAACTCAGAAAAAGTCTAAGTCCAACTCAGTGCTCAGGCTTTTAGAGAGAGAAAATCATACCTAGATGCAGAAAAAACTAAGTCCAACTCAATGGTTAGGCTTTTAGAGAGAAACCACTTAAAGGCCAAGTAGTGGATAGAAGTAAACAATAAAGCAATCCTAATAGCATATGGGTAAAAAAAAACTAAGTCCAACTCAATGCTCAGCCTTTTTAGAGAGAAAAGAAGATTGACAATAGAAAATGTGTCATTTTTGACCGTCACTTAGCCTTTAACTGCAGATAAATTCCCCCTCAGGGTAGGCAAACTGGGTATTATAAATAATGTAAATTCTTTCAGGGTAGGCAAACTGGGGACAAACTCTCTGTAAGGTAGGTAGCGTAGGGACTACAGGGACGTCTCTTTGAACGTCTGACCAGGCCTGTCAGACGTTCAAAGAGCCGTCCTATACTACTCATCTGATAAGGTTTTACTATTTACAAGATGGAATATATCTTACTATAGAATATAAATTTTCAATATGAAAGACATATATTACCAGATACAATATTGCAACGTATTTCACGCCATATTTTTAGATCTAAAATCAAGTAATTCAATGTCAGCATATTTGGAACTATTTTTGTACGGAACGTACACTGAGCACTGTCAAAGCCGTTGGTAGGCTTCATGTAGTGGACGGTTTCATAAATGAATATACAGCTTTCGTATGTAGATGTTCTCAACCTACATGCAATTCATTTCAACAGTTATGTGATAAAAAAAATCCGACATCTTTTGGCTTCTGAAAAAAATAAAAAAAATCTTTAAGTCGTTGAGAAAAAATAAAAGCACTGAAACTACTTATAGAAGGTGGTGGTAGAAATTTGCTAGCTAAAAGGTTTTAGCAGTGAACAAACTTACTAAAAAATCATTCATCTGACGCTTTTCATCATTTTAAACTAAGACTGATAGAATTATTTCATGACTATTATCCATAAAATGTGTATCTAACCGTTTTGCAGGCGGTTTCAGGTATTACGAAAGTTTTTCGGGTGAAATGACAGTGATTTTGGGTGTTTTTCGAGTATATGTAGTAGGTATGTGGAGCTTTGGATGTTTCTCTTCCTTATTCATCCGCCTTGTAGACGTTATGAACTAGGTCATGTCAGAGCTGCAAAAGAGGCTGATTTCAAGTCTAGAGCTTTTCCTTTGATATGTAATTTTGAAGTTCTTTATTTGTGTAATTGGCTTGCACAGATTTTCAATCCGCATGTTATTTTCAACCTAACAAATGACACAGACGCCTCTGTTTATTGATCTATGAGGAACTATTTTTCTTGAAACAGAGGAGTGATTCGTCTTCAAGGGACTTCATCACCTTCTAAAAATACCATGAAGCTCGCCAAAGGCGAAGCATCAAAAAAAAAATTCTTGACTCATTTATTTGGAGTATATTTCAAACGCCAACGCATGTCAGATCCTATATCTATTATTTTTGTTGGACCTTCTCCTGTTACGGAACATCATTGAGTGGCGAAATATCCGGATTTTTTACCCTTTTTCCTATCTTTAATGACCCTGAGGAAATGGACCCTTGTATTTTGGAAAAGAAGAAATGCTGGTGACCAGCAATTTCTCCTTTTTTTTTCACATTCTTTTAGTCCCGGCAAACCATGAATTCCATCATTTAAAGCAAGTATCAATTGTGGTCCTCAAATTCTTTCATTTTGAACGAGTCTAGCATTGTGTTATCCTGTCAAGAGGAAAACCCAACCTCATGTCGACAGCTATACGCATTTTAATCTTTTATATATGTAATGAACTAATATTAAATACCCCTATGCAAGTCTGACTGGCTGAAGTTTAATCATATTTGAAGACAACTTTTTTTCAGAATAAAGTTTGTAAACAACTTACCAACGGTACTGTGATAAACACTGACAATCTGCTGTCTAAGCCTTAAAAACCTTTAAAAGTATGGTTTACTCAATCGTGGTAGGTTCATTTTGTCAAATGACATTGTTACCAACCTCCTAGTTATGGAAAACCTTCGTAAATATTGTTTGAATAATCTGTATGCTGCACTGCTGAAGACATGCTTGTTTTCAAGGTTTGGGAATACCGAATGTTCCTTTAGCAATTTAATGTCCAAGAAGTTGCGATTTTCCTTTTAAATATATTTTGAAGTTCGTCTGAAGAATAACGTCGTCCTTCACCTCTATATATAGGAGGCATCTTTGAATTTCAGCGGTGTCTTTTTCGGGTCTTCTTTGTGCTTAGTGCTTTTTTATAAAAAAAAAAAATCATCAGTCCAAATTATAAGCATTTACGGACGACAAATTAAATCATAACACAGAACTTGTCTTTCACAGGGTAGAAAACATGGTCGAAAAAGGGGAAATGCTGGTACCAGCATTTTTCTTCTTATCCCAAAATGTTTTCGAAAGCTACTTTTTCTCAGGGTTGTCAAAAGTCGGGATTGTTTGGTATAAAAGGTCAAGAAATAAAAGGTTCTGGAACATCGATATTGAAATTTTGTTGCGCTTCAATGTGACGAAAAAATAATGAAAAGAAACCAAACCAGTATTTTCCCTTTTTCCTGATTGTTTTGTATAATGTTAAAAAGTGTTATTTAAGATTATGTTTTTAGCAAAATGTTAATCCAAGTCATCGCTGGAAAACAAGCAGTTGCTACTAAAAGTTGTGTGTCTAAAAGTACACATAGACTGTTCATTATTTGGTTGTAGAGAAACGCATAAAAATACACATTAAAGGCCCAATAGCAGCCAAAAACACAAGGCAGGTATTAAAATGCATTTGAATTTAAATCATACCATTTAAAAGTATGGAAAGTATGACGAAGATGACTATCTGTCACTGTCATTGTGTGATCGGCCAAGTGTTAGTTGCTGGCAAAAAAAATGAATTTTGAAATCATCCAAAAAGTAAACAAAAGACAGAGAGATCTGCAAACTTTTTACCTAGCTTTGAAATTAATTTCTCTGCCAGCGACCGATCAAACAGATTGTCATCTTCACAATAACTTCCATCCTTTGAAACGGTATGATTTAATTTGAATGCACTATAACACCTGCTTTGTTTAACAAGTAATAGTCGTTTACTGTTGCCAAAAAATCATTAAATGAATATTTACTTAACTTTAAAGTATTTTAAATCCATGTTTGAATAAAGATACGTCGAATGTCTATCGTAGTGACTTCATAATGTACTAAACTGCACGTTTTACCAAGGTATTAGTGACGTCATTTTTCACTGACGCCAATTTTCAATGTGTTGAGGCATTCAGAAGGGAAATTCGATTTTGTCAGCGTACTCGATTCTGGAGACTTTCGCTGAACACTCGTTTGAATGGTAAAACTTTGCAGTATAATACATTCGTAGTACGGTTAGGTGGCAGGGGACTTTGAAACTTGTTCACGGCTGTGGCGAATCATGTCGCCCGAGCCGATTTGTGCACACATCTTAATAACTCGTGAAGTACATGTACCACTCTCTTGCACTACGGATCATTCCCATTCGCCTCTGTAGTTGGCTCAGAAAGTAGTCCGTCATCACGTGATATTTTCGTCACATGACCATAATTCAAAATGGCGACACAAACGCCGGTGAAAGAAAGACCAATCGATTGTTTTGTGTGCCGTCAAACAGCATACGGCCAATCAGACTTAGTGGTAGGAAATGTGAAAAAGAGGGATTTTCTGAAAAGCTTAAATGTCTTTTAAAGGACGATAACTTGTTTTTAGCTCACCTGAGCACGAAGTGCTCAAGGTCAGCTTTTGTGATCGACCAATGTCCGTCGTCCGTCGTTCGTTGTGCGTCGTCCACAATTCTTTTAAACATCTTTTCCTCCTAAACCACTGGGCCAATCTTGGTGAAACTTGGCAGGGATGTTCCTTGGGTGAAGCTCTACTAAAGTTGTTCAAGAGATTGAATTCCACCCTTAACTCTGGTTGCCATGGCAACCAAAAGGAAGAAATAGCAAAATCTTTGAAAATCTTCTTCTCTGAAACTAGAAGGCGTAGAGCTTTGATATTTGGTATGTAGCATCTCCTAGTAGACCTCTACCAAGTTGTTCATATGATGCCCCTGGGGTCAAAACTGGCCCCGCCCCGGGGGTCACAAGTTTGAACACAGGAACAAAGAAGGGAAACTTTAAAATTCTTCTTCTCTGAAACTGGAAGGCGTAGAGCTTTGATATTTCATATGTAGCATCTCCTAGTGGACCTCTACCAAGTTTGTTTATATGATGCCCCTGGAGTCAAAACTGGCCCCGCCCCAGGGCTCACAAGTTTGAAACATAGGAACAAAGAAGGAAAACTTTAAAAATCTTCTTCTCTGAAACTAGAAAGTATAGAGCTTAGATATTTGGTATGTAGCATCTCCTAGTGGACCTCTACCAAGTTTGTTCATATGATGCCCCTGGGGTCAAAACTGGCCCTGCCCCGGGGGTCACAAGTTCGAAACATAGGAGCAAAGAATGAAAACTTTAAAAATCTTCTTTTCTGAAACTGTAATGTGTAGAGCTTTGATTTTTAGTATGTAGCATCTCCTAGTGGACCTCTACCAAGTTTGTTCATATGATGCCCCTGGGGTTAAAACTGGCCCCACCCTGGGGGTCACAAGTTCGAAACATAGGAACAAAGAATGAAAACTTTAAAAAATCTTCTTCTCTGAAACTGGAAGGCGTAGAACTTTGATTTTTGGTACGTAGCATCTCCTAGTGAACCTCTACCAAGTTTGTTCATGCCCTGGGGGTTAAAACTAGCCCGCTCCGGGGGTCACAAGTTCAAACATAGGAACAAAGAAGGAAAACTTTAAAATTCTTCTTTGCTGAATCTGGAAGGCGGAGAGCTTTGATATTTGGTATGTAGTGAACCTGTTCTAAGTTTGTTAGCCCACCGGAGCACAACATGTTCAGTGAGTTCAAAATTGGGTCACCTGGGGTCATAAACTAGGTCAGTATGTTAAATTAAAGAAATACGTTGTGGGCACTCTAGAGGCCACATTTTGTGCTCAACTGACTTGAAAATTGGTCAGAATGTTTGTCTTGATAAAATCTCACATGAGTCTGAATTTGGGTAAACTGGGGTCATAAACTAGGTCACTAGGTCAAATTAAAGAAATATAACTCTAGGGCTTTCTAGAGGCCACATTTATTGTTCAATTGATTTGAGAATTGGGTAAAATGTTTCTCTTGAGGAAATCTAGGAATGGTTCAAAATTGGATCACCTGGGGTAAAAACTAGGTCACTAGGTCAAATTAAAGAAATACATTTAGGGCACTACAGAGGCCACATTTCCTGATCAACTGACTTGAAAATTGGTCAGAATGTTTGTCTTGATAAAATCTCACATGAGCCTGAATTTGGGTCAACTGGGGTCATAAACGAGGTCATAAACGAGGTCACTAGGTCAAATTAATGAAATATAACTAGGGCTTTCTAGAAGCCGCATTTATTGTTCAATTGATTTTAGATTTGGGTAAAATGTTTCTCTTGATGAAATCTAGGATGAGGTCAAAATTGGGTCACCTGGGGTCATAATCTAGGTCACTAGGTCGAATTAAAGATATACCTTTAGGGCACTACAGAGGCCACATTTCTCGCTCAATTGGCTTGAAAATTGGTCAGAATGTTTATCTTGATAAAATCTCACATGAGCCTGAATTAGTCAACTGGGGTCATAAACGAGGTCACTAGGTCAAATTAAAGGAATATCTTGTGGGCACTCTAGAGGCCACATTTATAGCTCAATTAACTTGAAAACTGTTCAGAATGTTTGTCTTGATCAATTTGTGATGAGTTCTATATTGGGTCACCTATGGTGATAAAGTAGGTCACTAGGCCAACTTACGGAAATTCCATGTGGACCCTCTAGAGGCCACATTTTAAGCTCAATTGACCTATCTATTGGTCAGAAATTGAATTATGCAAGTGGAGTGAAATTTTGCCTATTGACTCAGGTGAGCGATCCAGGGCCATCATGGCCCTCTTGTTTAATCTTACAAACTTAGATCCATCGGTGTGTCGAAACTGTTGTCATCATTCATGGGCGCAGCCATCTTTTTTACAATTGGCGTAAGATTCTGATCAGTAAAGAAGCTTGAAAAAATAGTTCCATTGTATACAGGTAAATTCATCAGTTTAAACGCACCTATAATGTATCCGGCATCATATTTCCTTTGTCTACTTTATTATGTTACACATGAAACAGTTAAACAGTAACAAAACGTGTTTTCCTCGGTTTGACAAGATTCTTGTCATTTAGCCCGTTGCAGAGATGTATGGTGAGAGTAACGAATGACAACTCTGCTCGGAGATTGGTAAATGTACATGTATATTCCTACTTCGTAACGTACAATGACTTGGTCGCTCATTCATGCGCTAACCATAACGCATGCTGCCCTAATTTGAACGAGGAGAAATACACTAAATCGCATTGTCTTTCACCAGCGGAGACTTGAGCTAATCCCGACTGCATATCCATAATAATCGATTACCTGCATCAATAGCGGTTACTTATCTACTACGGCCAGATCTGATATATAAATGACACTCACATTGGCTTATCAAGCTGATCTAGCCAATCCAATGAAAATAATCTTCACAATGGCCTGCGCTAGTTGTATATACATGTATATGTAAAACGGGTAACAGTTAATTTTTTTACCAACCAAGAACTTATTTTCCTTTGTTAGACGGAAACTGAAACGGTCAAGATTATCACAACAAATTATGCTGTATAAAAATTAGATGAAATCACGGAGACAACTCACATGTTCAGGTATGTCCATGGTTTCACAAGTACTTAGCCATGGCCAAAGTTCCGAATCGTCTTGTCAAGGGACACGTTAAACTCAGTGAGCGTCGGCCCTGGGGCCTCCAGTAAACGAGTCCCACACTTTACCACACAGCCATGCACGCGAGACCCATTTAAACCACTTTTAAGAAATGTTGTCATAAGATATTGCCAGGGTGTACGAGTAGTTAAAAAGGCAAGGCCAATTCGCTAGAATTCAAATTGACTTGGACAGATCGCTTTGTTTCATATTTTGCCGGACCGGTAGGAGGAGCCAAAAGCGGCTTGAGTTTGCTTTAGACCAGACTCCAAAAAGGTCAATCGAAAGTTTTATCCTTTTTCAAACAAACCCGTATTAAAAAAAAAATAATAATAATTAGGCTTTCGAAAACATTGTTGGAAAAGAAGAAAATGCTGGTTACCAGCTTTATCTCCTTTTCCAACAATATTTTCTGTTCTTTTGAAAACAACTACTTTTTGAATCATATTCATTTTGTTTTCTGCAAACGCTTTCAATTTGGACAAGTCTAAAATTCTGCCGTTTGATAAAGAATTAAAACGCATAAGAATAAACATACGTTTCGGATTTGCTACTTAGTCTTGGATGATTTTGAATGTTTTTCTTCTGTTCTATCACAGAAGAGGGTAAAATGTGGGTCCTTATTCACCAACCATTCTTAAGAACGTTCTCAGACTTGTTATCAAAGATTTTCTAAATTTAAAAGTAATACAACTCCCGATTGGCTAAACCAAATTGTTTGGCTTATTAGAAGTTGTTTTGCTTTCAAATTTAGAAAATTCAAGAGAATAAGAGTAGGAACTTTTTAAGGAACGATTGGTGGATACAGACCTAAATCTGTTCGCTATCTAATTAGATCTGCGTCTTGAATGTATTTTGCTCAAGAGATGTGGTTTTTCCAGCATAAACCAATAATTTGGAGGGAAAATGCATGGTCAGATGATTGCAAATTTTAGAGTTCACATGAACTGTATAAAAACCCCCTAATTTACACATTCCTAAACATTGGTGTTTTACACCACTTTCAATACGATTTCAATTCTATGACAGCATCGGCTGACTTTGTTGACGTTTTTTATTGGTTATATTACATAAAACTCTCTTTCCTCGTTATTGTGCATATTGTTGAAAAATGAAAATTTCAATTAGATATAAGCCATGCTCTGGCAAAAGGGGGTTTAATGCCTCTCTGTAATGCATGATACCAAGCAAGTCATCATATAATCATGGATGCATAATTTCCCTCTTCGTATAACAACCGACTGAATCACGAGGTACACTGGTCCTTTGACAAGTAGAATATTGACTAAATAGCAAACATTTTCAATCCGAATCAGCCTGCGCGATTGCGCTGGCTGACCTTTTTTTTTTTTTTTTTTTAAATCTACAATGCAGAGATACAACTGAAATAATGTTGAAAAGGGCGTTAAACACTATACAATCAATCAATACAATCAAGCGCCGGAATATTTCGAATGAACCTCGCCTTCAATACCCGTAAGTATGCCGTCAAGATGCTTACGCTCAACCTTGCGAGTATGGTTTTCTCCCAGATTTTTGTTTTTATTTGAACCATGTTCTGTAAAAGGGGGCTTAATGAATCCTTTTTGCCAGAGCATGGCTCATTTGTATATTTTGTGTTCTATTTTTAGCTTTAATAAGCCACTTTAATGAACGTCCAGGCATAACCTCTTTGATAAAGAGATGACTTCTGGTCTGAAAAGAGAAAACGGTAGGACTACACTTTAGAACCGCCTGAATGAGGCGGTTCTATCAAGCTCCAAAATCTGAATTTGGATGAGAAATTATCATTAAACATGAAAGAAAGGATTATTTTCCATAGATGTATTGACTTGATGAGGCTTCACGGTACCAGTTGCCAAAGTCCTCACAATGCTCTGATCTTTATGGAAACTGTGTCTGGTATACACACCAGCACAACATACATACATGTAGCTCAAATTGTTCAATGATGACCACACCTAATTTCGCAAATACATGTATACCCATGGAGAGTAAGCCTACTTTTCACTAGATAAAGTGCGCTTTTAAAGGCATGTATTTCATGTGTATTTTATCAACGTTAGTGTATCAGTATTTTTCAGCGAAGCTGAATGCGCTGGCTTTTGACCAACTTCTTGGGACTGATAAAGAATGAATAGATGCTAATTTACAATTGGTGAAAAAATGTGCGCATATCCTCATAAGTGTTATCCAATAACTCAATACTACTTTTCATCAAAATGAAAAACAGTGAGGAAAAAGAGGCAATTGCTCGTGAGGTTGCTTTTCATTATTTTATTTCATATAAAGCAAATAAAGAGTTTAAATATTCATATTCAAGCATGTCTTACGCCGTCTATCTTTATTGAAGATATTTCCTGTTTAAAGGGCAAATCAACAAGTTTCAGATATGGTTAATTTTCAAATCTACATTTATCAAATGGTACCTGGTAATGTTGTAATTAGAAAAAAAAAATTAGTAAAAGTACTTTTTTTCAATTCATATTTCTGATTATTAATTTTATTGCATCGCTTATCTCCCTTACTTATTGTTGCGTCCCTTGATTTGTGACGTCATAGGAGAGCTTGTTTCAATATGGACGTTGTTTACGATAGTGAACTGAGTGATATTGAAGACGAAGAAATAGACGATTCTGGGCCGGTAAGGCCGTACATGTACGAGCCAATTTTTAAAGAAACTTATTAAGTTTCTGACGATGAGGATAAAAGTAACTTTTCGCCCACTGATGACGAAAATTTCGATGTTTTGCCGCACTTTTCCACGTGTTGAGTATCGCGCGCTATTGAAATACGTCTATTACGGGGCGAACGTCGCTTACAGAAATACTATTCTATACATGATAGAATTAAGTGTATAGCATAAACTTTGTTTCGCGTGAAGCATTTTCAGTAGATTAACGGGCGGAATTAACCCCCCCAAAAAGGACGGTTTCAAGACAGTTCCACGACAAGACAGTTCCCCAACACTTTTGAAGACATTTCCCCGACACTTTAGTTTCATGTCAAATAACCTTTTTCTAGACTTTTACGATTGATAATCGTGAGATGTTAGTTCTAACTATTTGTTGATGGGTCCTTGTTGATATTTGTACCTTGTAAAGAATTCTGTAAACAATGACGGGTAGGCCTACAAGTTTATTCTCTCATGGGTAAAGGGATACACAATAAATCACGATTTTCATGAGAATAAGAATATTTTGAAATGCTGTTTAGTGTTAACCAGCATGAACTTTGATAAATGAACATGTTCCGAGATTTTTAAGAGTTAATTCTCAAAATTTTTTTGAAAAGTATTTTAGTTGTATTTCTTACCATACAGAAATACATGAACATCAGAGAGAGGGAGAGGGGATCTACCTGTGTGAAATACTTTTTTGTGTTTACCTTGTCCACATGATCCATTCAATGCAAAAATTTATCATACATGTATAGCTATTGTATGTTCCATATAGAGCTTCTCTGTTAAAGTCTTAAACTCTGAATTGTAAGCCGTGGGAAAGTATAGTGTAAATTTGTTCAGTTCTTGATTGTCTTATGCAAATTGTTTCAATTGGGTTAAGTCTCAAATTGGTCTACTCGGGACTGAGCGGTTAATACTGATATTCCGGTCAAATTGCAGTATAGACGACTTCAGATTCATTGTAAAAACATAGAAAGAGCCGGTAACTATCAATTGGTCCTTTATCCACAATATTTTCTATTTTTAACTCTTTACCAAAATATTAAACAGGTCCAAACTGAAATCACTTGCAGACGACAAAATAAAGTTAAATATTTCAAAAATTGAAATTTGTTTCCAGTAGAGTAGAAAACATTGTGGTAAAAGGAGAAAATGCTGGTTACCAGCATTATCTCCTTTTCCTACAATGTTTTTAAAAGGCTTCTGTCTCAGGGTCGTAAAAACTAGGGATTGATTGGTAAAGGGTTAAATATAAATCCCACACATTGGGCACGAGCTCTGGTTTAGTTCCCAGGAAGCAGTATCGGAAGAGATTAGTACGAGTTGTATGAACTTGTTTCTCAAGAGATGTAAAATAAATTGTTACCAAACGTCAAATTTATTGACTCAATAGAATTGAAAGCATTTGGAGTCAACAAATTAAATTTTACTCACATGTTTGGACTTGTCTTTGATGGGGTAGAAAACATTGTAGAAAAAGGAGAAAATACTGGTTACCAGCATTTTCTCCTTTACCTACAATGTTTTCAAAAGGTTTTTCTTTCTTCACCAGGGTCGTTAAAACAAAGGATTGTTTAATAAAGGGTTAACCTAAGTTAAACTAAATTCCAATAAACATTCACATTTTATCGGTCATATTTAAATGCTGTGGATTTGAAATATTCTAATTTTTTTTTATCATTTGGGTTAGGGTTAGGCTAAACCCTTACACATATGGCAAAACTTTAGACTTGTCCACTCCACACCGAAAGTATTTGCAGACCACAGATCAAATGTGGCCTTGACAATAGGTTTGAGGGTAGAAAATATTGTAGGAAAAGAAGATAATTCTGGGCATCAGGAATTATTCCTTTTTTCACCCTGTTCTCAAAAGCCTTCTCTATTAGGGTGGTTGAAGGTCAGAATTTTGAGGTAAAAGGTAAAAGAATTGGTGTGTGAGCCTGGTCAAAAACATTCTGTTTCCCAATTTAAAAAACAGAATTTTTTTTTTTATTATTTGTTATTTTTAATTTCCTCGCGTTTGTCTGATTATCAAAGAAAATGACCTGTGTCAAATGTCCAATTTCAAAATTTTCATACTGACATGTTCAAAACATTTTTCTCAGTAGCCTGTCTAGAAAACATAATATGGATAGCAACAAGAAAATATCCACAAATCAAAATTGTATAGATATAATTCAAAATTTGTTCAAAATGCATGTAAGTTGTCAAATCATTTTTAAGAGTGAAATGTCAAAGAGAAGTAGTGTATGGGATAAAAGCTGTAACATGGGTTTACTGTCACAAACAAACATTACAGTGTAAAGGGGTGAGATATGCAAATGTTATGTAACCATTTCCTGTATTGTTTCAATTGGTCGGTGATGGATTAACATTTATGACCATGACTAGGGGTAGCCAGATACTGACTTCACCCTTTACCATACAAACCCTAGATCTAGTTTCCAATACCCAAAGAAAGAGTGTTTGAAAAACAGTGTGGGAAGAAAATGATGTTTGCTGTTCAAAGAATGATTATTATCCCTTGAAAGTTTACATCATTTGAACAATGTCGACTTTGTTATTTGCAAAATTTTTGTTATGAATTTGGATGAATCTATAATTTTGTTAAATGTTGAAATCATTTGGAAAAGGGAGAAAACGGCAGCAATTTCTCCTTTGTTCAGAATGAAGCGATAATGTAGAAAAGGGTAAAATAGTACGAATAACAATTCATGTATTCCAATTTCAAGAAAAAAAGAAATTACCTACTTCATGTTGGATTTTCTTTTTGGAGAAATTGCCGTTGCGGAATGTCTGTCTTTCGGAGTTTCGGTTTAAGGCCTATCTCCTTTCGACTCGGAGTTTCGAATAATGTCGGCACAGCTTCAGGTTTTAACCGCAGCCTAAAATTCCTATAACCAACTTCTTTTGCGAGTTTTGGACTTACAAAGAACTGACTGTCATCGAAGTATTTCAGATTTTCAGATACAATTTCGAATGAACCGATGGCAAAAAATCCGTCGCTACTGTCCGGCCCCGGTTTAAACGTTGAATCCTGAGTTTCCTCCTTTTTAATTCCTTTGGAAATTTGAACATACTAATTCTATGAGTTCCCGAATCGACGTTGCAGCCATAGGCTGCACAATTTACCATTTTTTCGGCTCAATTCTCAGTTAATACTCAGATATCTGCATACAATCATCCGCGTTCCTACTTTATGTCTACCAACGGTATACACAGACTGACTCGACAATGACGTCACACATGCACGGGAGATAAGCGAATCAGGGGAAGTAAGCTATGTACCATTTTTAGGGCCGTATATCAGCGTGACAATTCGGCCGTGGTAAATGGCAATTTACAGGGTGGTATTTATGAAAAATGGCGGACACATGTTTAACTGACATCATTTGCAGATGATTAAAGGAAAAAACCAGTCTGGTCAAAATATTTTAGGATTTGCCCTTTAAGGGTCAAGTTTGGATTGTCTGAAACATTACTGATCCCTGCTGTTCTGCCCTTAAACTGCTCTGTGCGTCTAAATGCACTTTTTGCTGACAATGTAGACCATTAATTAATAAACTGCAAAAAAAGTAGTCTCATCTTCAATTCTAATTCGTCCAAATGCACTTTTGTTGACATTGTAGATTTATAACAAGCTGCACAAAACAAATAGTCTGATCTTGGACCTGATCGATTCTGTGCGTCGATTTTTAAAAATCCTTGATATAACTATATCAACAGGTTGCTGCATCCAGCAAAAAATTCGGCATTTTGGGATTCCGGTTTAACACTAAATTCATCATACACTTTCGAGTCTAACGGACCTGAAAGAAAAGCCTTTTGAAAACTTTGTGGGAAAGGGAGAAAATTCTGGTAACCAGCATTTTCTCCTGTTTCAAAGACAGGCATTATAATTTGAGTTGCATTTAATTTGTTGTCTGCAAATGCTTTTAACTTGATCGAGTCCAAAATTTCGTCATTTGGTAACGAGTTCAACTTTTGACGGGAAAATGTGCTATATGCAGTTAAATACTAGTACCTTAGCAAATCATTCCATGGTTTTACGACCCTGAGAAAGAAGGCTTTTGAAAACACACGGAAAGATGAAAATCTTTGTGATCGACAAGTTCTCATTTTCCTACAATATTTTCTACCCTTTCAAAAGCAAGTTTCATTATGTGCCTCATTCGTCATCTGCAAATGCTTTCAACTTGAAAAAATAAAACTTAGAACTTAGTCGTTTAGTAAAAAGCTAAAGGTTATATCTTGATGGGGTAATTAAGTAAGAATTTACACATTGTATTTTGTGTGTGTGGTTTGATTTGTATAATTTCCACTTCGTACGATTAAAGAAATAAAAAAAAGTGGGGCAGAAGGAGAAATAAAACCGATTTATAGCACATATATTAATTTTGAATACTGCTCAGAACCGTCAGAGTAAATGTACATTGTTTTATGCACACGAAAAGTTACAGATTCAGCATATAAGAAAGCATCCATTTAAAGTTGGTTTTGATTGAACAAAAAGGAGAAAATGTTTTGTTCCGAATATTCCATAGACCGTGTGGCGCAGATTTCTATTCGGTAATGCTTTTGCTTAATGAGCGATGTCGCCTTTTCTCACAATGTCTACTACTATTAATAGTTCTATCCATGCATTGAACTATATTTTGATACATAAAGATGGGTACAACCTTTTCGCGGTTATGCTTTTTGCAGGTTGCGTCATTTTAAATATGGAAGAATCAACAATTAGCCCCTCACTGTTTAGACTAATTCTTACCAATGAACAATGAATATATGAAAGTTGTTATAAAGGGAACATTTGGAAGATGCAAGAAACTGTTTGATTGATTTTAAAAAAAGAGTTGTTTGAAAAAGTTAGAGATCAACTGCATGGTCTTTAGAAGTCGTATTTTATACAACAATAGGTTAAATTTGTAATTTAAATCTTCACCAAACGACAAAATTTTAGACTTGTCTAAATTTATTTATTTTTTTTTTTTTTAAAGACAAATAAAAGGTGACTCAAACGATGAAATCTGTCTCTAAAAGGATCAAAATCAGTGCGAGAAAAGGAGTAGATGCAATAACTTTTTACAAGTTGTTTTCAAAAGCTTTCCACTACAGGATCGTTAAATCTCGGGACTGTGTGGTGCAGGGTTAAGTATGACCTTTTCCCACAGAGCAATTTTAGAAGAGGCTATTTCTCTGGGGTTTTCATGAGTGTATACGTAAATGATAATTATGCAGAAGCTAACTTTTTAAGTCATTTGTAAAGGAATATTCGTTTGTTTTACTCCCTTTTTCCACAATATTCATAGTCTATGTCAATTTTGATATATTGGATCTAGTACTGTCATTCTTTTTACTGTTAATACTCTTTGTAGCAGAAACTGATTGAGTGGTGTAAAAAATAATTTTTTGAAAAGAAGATAACTTGTAAAAAGTTATTGCACTCGTTTCCATATTTTATCCTAAACAATCAACCGTATTTGTACAGCAATAGGTTAAAGTTGTTATTTAAATCTTTACCAAAAGACAAATTTTCAGATTTGTTCTATTTGAAGTGATTTAAAAAAAAAAATGAAACATGACTCAAACGAAGGAATTTGTCTTTTAAAGAGTTAAAACATTGTGAGAAAAGGAGAAAATCAGTGGATTTGTCTTTGAAAGGGTCAAAAACATTCTCGGTTAAAATGCTGGTTACCAGCATTTTCTCCTTTTCCTAAAATGTTTTCGAAAGCTTTCTGGCTCGGGGGTTGTAAAAATTCGGAATTGATTGGTTAATGGCTAAAACGCTAGGTTCAGCTATAGTTGCTAATACAGACAGTGCCGATCAAGATAACACTACGCAGTCTGATCTCCGCTACTTTGGTCTGGTCAACACAACCTTGAAAAGCCTTCTACCTCAGGATCATTAAATCTTGGGACCTTGTGGTTGTGTAAAACTCTTTTTAGAGTACTGAGATTAGCCATTTATCTCTCATGGCTAAACTTTTTTTTTTCAACTGAGTTTGTAAGTAGCTAGAGCCCAATACCTCATGCCGTGGTGTACAGGGCTTGACACTGGAGGTGGCCGATTCCAGTCCCCAGCTCGGCCAATTACTTTCAGAGGATTGATATAAATAGTCATTGCTACACGATTTATGCCACTCTTACCACTAGTTTCAACGTTGTTTCAACGGTGGTTACGAGAAAAGGCAGACTTGGGAGGAATATTGTGCCAAGTACTGGTTATAGAAACTCCAGGAGTGCACGGATTAGTGGGTTGATGGCTATGATAAGACTGAAATAATGATGGAAAATGGATCAAACACAAAACAACTAAATCTTGCTTTCAAGACAATCTGTGTCATTTGACAGCACAAATATCATCTATGCGCTATAAGTAGATATAAAGTGAGAGAGCTGGCACAGAACCCGGAAGTAAATTACTACCTCCTCCAATTCAAGCATCCCTCCCCTCCCCTACTCTGGTCCCCTCTCACCTGCATAACTCTGGTCAAGTCAAGCACAAAACTCCCCCCTCCCCTCTCACCGCTAGAGTGGTCCCCTCCACCTGCCTAACTCTGGTCAAGTCAAGCATAAACTCTCACCGCTAGAGTGGCCTCCTCCACCTGCCTAACTCTGGTCAAGTAAAGCATAAACTCTCTGGTCCCCTCCACCTACCTAACTCAGGTTAAGTCAAGCACAAAACTCTCTCCCCATTAGGGTGCCCCCCTCCACCTGCCTAACTCTGGTCAAGTCAAGCATAAAAACTAGAGTGCTCCCCTCCACCAGCCTAACTCTGGTCAAGTAAAGCATAAACTCTCTGGTCCCCTCCACCTGTTTAACTCTGGTCAAGTCAAGCGCAAAACTCTCTCCCGCGCCTTAAGGTAAAAAAATGCATTAATGTCGTGAGAGGAACACAATTATAAATGGTCAGAGTCAAGCGTAAAACTCCGAATCCCAAGGTCATCAAGGTCAAATGGGGGTGGGTCAAACGGTGCATCGAGCGAGTGCCTAGATCGAACGAGTGTCACCCGGCTCGGGGTCTGAGGATCTGCACCTGATAAGATCGGGCGACGCTCATTTTTGAAAAATGAATCGAAGTAAATGTAAAAACGTATGGAACCGCTAAAAGAGTTTCTAAAAGAATTAAACTTAGACGAAGACGGGGGTTTAATGGGTGCTATATATAACATGAAAGAGAATTTGCTAAATGTAGATATAGCTAAAGGTAAATTTAAAGAGTTATTGGGTGACCTGGAGTTGCCCTCAGACGATCTCGTCGCCTCGCCTCCCGAGACTCGGCGAGGGAGCCGACCTGGGTCTTGCCACTTGAGTCGAGCTCAAGCGAGACAGGCTTCCGCAAGATTCGCAACGCTTCTAGTTACGTATACGAACTTTATTTTAGATTCTATCAATCCGGAAATTAGACGAGATGTAGGCTTAAAGGCGACATTTTGGAGACACATTTACGCGAGTGAGAGCCTCTCAAAGAGAGATTTAATATTTAAGATTAAGAATACTCTAGGGTGTGAAGTAGAGAAAGGGCTAACGAAAAACGAAATAGTGTATGAAGCGATAGTAAATTTCTCATTCGTGGTTAAGAATGGTCATTCAAATTATATAAAGAATAAAAGAAGAATGCGGGGAGGGCAAGCTTTAAAGATTTTAAGTATGACGAACAGAATAGCTAAGAAGGTTGGGTGCTAAAGTATTGATATCAACTTAATAATAAAGAAATTTTATAAATGTCTGACTGTTTTGTATCCACTCACACTTTCACGGCATACACAAACTTAAACGACCTTGATTTAGGTGTAATCTTCGATGAAGTTGACACAAATTCTTCTCTCATCCATACGCTATATAAAGAGAGAGAAAAAGGTTTTAAGAAAAGAAAGGTAAATAAAACGAAGCATTTATTAAACTGTATATCATTTACTTTTTACGAGGGAGTTAACCTTAAACTTTTTAGAAATGGGGTAATTCAGGTTACAGGTTGTAGAAACTTAGATGATTGTAAATCGGGTTTACTTTTATTTTGGGGCCTTAAATGTTGTCCTAAGTTCGACCATTTAGAAGCTCATATAGTTTCGACAATGAGAAACGTTATTTTTAACTTAGGATTCTCAGTTGATAGAGAAAAGTTATTTCGCGTGATTAAAAATTCGAACGGTTTCGAGGTATCCTGCATTAATGAAAAGCATTATCGCGTAACTATAGACTCGATAGATGATATGCCGGTTTATAAAATTAGAATAGAAGACGAGAGATTAATAGAAGAACCAAATATAACTTATAGCGAGTTCGGAATTAATAGAGCTAAGAAATATATTAGTATATTTGTATTTACAACGGGGAAAGTCCTGTGTTCGGGTGTTCATGAGAAGTATCAAACTCAGGTTATAGAATGGTTCATAGATTTAGTAAAACGTGGGGGTATAAAAGCGAAAGAAGCCAGTAATTTTTCGCTGAAAAAATATCTACTTCCGAGTTATCTTAAAGAGATCTCAGGTCGACGCAAGGTCCGACCTGGAGTCGACTCCCCCGACTCGTCTCCCGAGACTCGACGAGACAGCATAAAAAAATTAAAATTAAGTAAGAAATCCTATATAAAAAAGAGGAGGGATATGAATTGTATCAAGAGTGGGGAATTTCGTAAAGAAGATCTTTCTATAGATTACCTGAATAAATATAAGAGCAAGGAGTATGAATTTGTTAAGATACCAGTAAAGTACAGATACTCTAATGGTGAAAGTGGTCCGTTGTTTATACGTACCCCCGTTTTGTTTTCATACGGTGTTAATGTGTTTGATAAATCGGGGGAAAAAGGTTCATCTGATAAATCGAAGAAAAAAGGTTCATCTGATAAATCGGAGAAAAAAGGTCTAAAAGATTGCTCGTTGCCTTTAATATGTTATAACGCTGGAAAACCTATGAAGAAGGAAAGAGCTTTTAAAGAAGATCTGGAAAAACTAACGAATTTCTTCAAAGAGTATGGTAAGGACAAAGAACTAAAAGAAGATAAGATTAAAAATTTAAGCGCAATTAGTATTTTAAGATATAATGATAATGGATCGGCTATGATATACGCGAAACTTTACGAAAACGAAGAATCTAGGACCCTCTTTTACGATAAAGAGGGCAAAGAGGTAGACCCTCTTTCATATATGGGAATAGCTTGTAAGTTGTTTTGTATTTTAAAAGTAGAGGGAATATTTAAAAATAAAAGCGTTGAAACGATCCAGATTAAGGTTAGTTCGGTAAAGATAGTAGAAAAGGATGTGGAAATACCGAATACGAAGAAAAAGGAAATTGTACCTAATATTTTAGATGAATGTCCGAGTGATGATGAGGATGATGAATGTCCGAGTGATGATGAATAAAGTAGGGGGCCGATCATTGGGTGACGACCTCGCGTCGAGCGTAAAAATATAACTTGCTTGAAGTTATATTTTTGTCTATAAATCTAATTCTATCAAGATAGTTATATAAGAGTGTGTTATATTACGACTGTCTGTCCTCGAGATAAAGTTTATGATGTCACCTCTAACGGCAACAGAAAAGTGGTACAGCTACAATTGGAGTTTAGTTTTTTTGTAATAGGGTAGTCAGGCTTCTCTATAGCGTTTACCGTTATATTAATTGTAATCTCTTCTTCTGGTGCATTATAATCGTTCTTTACGACTACTAAACTCCCCCTTATGATTCTTCCACTCGCAGCCATACAATAACCCCCCAAACCATGTCTTCTACCTGAATTACCATTACCGAAGGAGAATTCGAAGTTACCGTTTGCAATCGGTCCGTTTTCTTCTGCAAACACGGTTATAATAGTTTTCTTTGAATTGACTTTTTGTAATAGGTCTCGAATTAAATTATCGACATATGATTTATTCGCAGCTGAATAGTCGCCCGAGGGGGTTTCTAACTCGAAAATCTCGTTGTGGCGCATAAAAATAGGGCCCCTAGCTTCAAAGATACGATGAAGAGGGTTGAAAGTGAAAGGTTTTTCACCCGCAGTAGCCTTATCTACGGTGGTATCTACGTAAAACTTACTAGCAGCCTGATCGTGTCTTGTAGGGGTTCCGAGATTGTTAATTACTTGCCCTCCCATAGAGATTGCATCAGCTGCCTGAAACCACCTTCCATCTCTATAATCGAAGGCTCGTTTGAAATTGTCAACATACTTCTTAGTAGCAGCTTCATTAGGTTCTTTAGGTTCCTTAACATTTCGTATCTCATTGAAACCCATATTTATAAATCCGAGTGCCTGATACCCTCCGTTTTCTTTTATCCACCCCCCACTTGAAGTTCCATCCACGTAATCCTTAGTCGCCACGTCGTGCGAATTTACCGGGTTACTAACCCTCGTTAATGTATTACCATTCATGTCTATAGAACCAGTAACAGCGGTCGTTCCATCTACGCGTAAAAAGTTATTGTTCACGTAAGCGAGTGACACACCATCACCGATTGTGTCACTATCACCTTTCATTCTTCCGAATTTGTCAACGGGCATTTTAATACTAAAAGAGTTTATTTAAAACGTTTTGAAACGCCTTCCTCCGGGATAACTCTTTTAGAATGTATAAGCATAAATGACCGCAAAATACTTGTCCCACTCCTTGAAATTGATCGGTATTGTACTGTATCGGGCTTTTTAAATACTCTCGAATTTCAATGGGGGGTTGTACGCCGTAACTGTCGAAATAAATCTTAGTCTTACCGTTTTTATACCAAGCGACCCAATGTGTACCGGGTCCACCGCTTTTATCGAAGTTTACTATACCGCATTCCTTTTTACTCGGTTTTGTCGGTAATGTATCTAGTAAAAAAACTCCTCTAAAATAAGGAATCTTTAATCTTTTCGCCGCATCTTCCAATTCGAAATTGCTCAACGGTTTATTGGGTAAAATTACGTTGTCGATCGAAATATTTGCCATTTTTAGAACTGCTCGATATTCTTATTATCGACCCAAGAATTAAACTCGTCGGAATAGCCTTTCCACTTTACGAGGGATTTATCTTTCTGTTTTTTAATAACCTTTTCTATCCTAAACGTCTCTTGGGTAGTTTTCTGAAGTTCGGGTTCATAAAATGCGCCTTCTATTTCTTCTCCATTAAGATCCTTAATACTATACGTTATAGGCGATGTATGTTTTACTTCGGAAACTATAAAAACCTCTTCCGTCCATCTCGTCGTATAACCCTTCTCGAAGGTCCTTTTCTTTTTTGCTATCCTTACTCTATCTCCCACGGAAAACTTAGGTGCTTTTTCTTCACCACTATGAGGGTAAGGTTTCTCCAAACCGTAGTTTCATTCTCTTTCTTACTAGCCTCTACCGGCGTCATTTTAATAGAGGAATGGATAGTATTATTATACTCCTTAACGAGATCTTGCAAGACATCGATGTAAACGTTCGTAGAGTTGGCGGAGAAATACTTCCACATCTTCTCCTTCATCGTTCTAATCCATCGTTCAACGACGCTAGATTTCTCTTCGTTTTGTGTGGAATACAATTGAACCAACGCTTTTACGTCTTTGTTGTAGAACTCCCGACCTTCATCGACCCACAATTTCTCTGGCTTTCTTTCCTTAAAAATAGCTTTAAACGCTTCTGCCGTCACCTTGCCTGTCTTGTTTTTCAACGGGACCAACCACCCGTACTTCGAAAAGATGTCGATCACAGCGAGAAGATAATTATTGCCCCGATTATACTTAGAAAAAGCGCGCATGTCGACTAAATCCGCGGCCCATATACTATCGATACCGTTTACTATAACCCTCCTCTTCTTAAACCTTCGTCTTACGGGTTTGTGCAATTCCTCCGCCAGAGTTGTCATTTTCGGGGTTTTTTTACGACTCGCCCCGCTCGTCGGGGTGTCACCGAACGAGTCAGCGCTTCCATTCCAAACTGCATCTTCGTACCTATGAGTCTACTTACCAAACCCCGTTCCATCTTTTCTCTAATAGAAGGGTTGTAAATACCATCCAGTTCCGCCAACATATTCTTGTCACACACCGCGTTTCTCGTGGCTGTGTCATTGTGCTTAAGATAACAAACATCGTGGTTGTAAGCGGCCTTATCAACGCGGTTGATCGGTTTGCTCCACTTCTTCGGCGTTAAATCGGGGTTGAGTCTTTTCTTCAGCTTAGTACCAGGTCCCGTAAAATTATGGCCGGGTAGATGCATTTCGAAAAGCATGTTGTTTATGACTTTGTTTAGCAAGGATCCACCCCTCGCGGACGATACAAATTGGGTTTTAGTTATCCCGCAAACCGCGCATTTCCCACGCTTCATATTCCTGTTATTTTTACTGACCACGTAGCTTACATCTTTCGTATCGGTACGTCTCTTACACTTAACGCAGTACATCTTTTTCATATAAAATAATAAAAGTTAAATAGAAAATGGATATTATAAACTTGTCATGGAATGAAGTAGTATCAAAGAGATTTAATCACCTCCTTTTACCGAGAAGTATCAGAGGTTTAATTATAGGCAAATCGGGATGCGGTAAAACTACTTTATTGTTAAACCTTTTACTCAGACCAGGTTGGCTCGATTACAACGATTTTAGCGTTTTCGGAAAAAGCCTTTTTCAACCGGAATACCGAATACTAAAAAAGGCTTTTGAAGAAAAACTACCGAAAGAATGTATCTTTAGGTTGTTTGACATTCGTGATGAGATACAAGAACAAAACATTGTACCGACGGCTTTAGTCGAAGAATGGATTAAAACGATTAAAAATAAATCGGATATAGATTGCAACTTCTTCGAGAATGCGAGCGATGTGCCCGATCGGAGAGAGTTAAACTTGGAAAACAAAAACCTGATCATCTTCGACGACCTGCTTTTAGAGAGGCAGAATAAATGCGAGTGTTATTACGTTCGAGGAAGGCATAGTAATGTCGACTGTTTTTACCTCTCACAAAATTACTTTAGGCTACCGAGGCAAACCATCAGAGAGAACGCCAATTTTATCTGTCTCTTTTCGCAAGACCTAAAAAACATTAACCATATTTATAACGATCATGTGGGTGACGATATGCCTAAGGACGAGTTCAGAAAATTCTGTCAAAAGGCGTGGGAAAAACCATTCGGCTTTGCCATCATTGACTTAACGAGTAAAAAGCATGATGGGAAGTATAGAAATGGTTTTGATAATTTCTATATACCGAGGTCGGTTTAAAGAATCTTTTCGCTTTTTAAAAGATGGACATAGATCTTTTAAAAAAGATTGTAAGAAATACGGAACACAAAACGTCGCTTCAAATCATCGTAAGCGATAACAAAACGCGTTTTAGAACGAGGTTTAATCCTCCGATTCAGCTTGAAAAGGATAAAGTATACGAAATAGCTTTAGTAAACCTCGAAACTTACTACTCTTTTCCAAACATTGACGAAACGAACAACACATTAGTTTATTCTCCGGACAATGGCGCCTCATGGATTAAAATAAAAATACCTGAAGGAAGTTATGACCTTGTTGACATTAATGATACAATTCAGCAGGAAATGAGAAAAAAGGGTCATTATGATAGAGTTAATGAAGAGTATCCTATTAACCTTTCTGCAAACACTAATACCCTAAAGTCTGTTCTTACTCTAGAAGATGGCTACCAAGTAGATTTTAATCAACCGGGATCCCTCGCTAAAGTATTAGGATTTACTCGCGCTAAATACACGCGAGGATTTCACGAGTCGGAGAATGTAGTGAACATTCTTAGCATAAATAGTTTGCTCGTTAACATAGATATTATTTCGGGAAGTTACGTTAATGGCTCAACAAAAAACACTATTTACTCTTTTTTCCCGGACGTTGCACCTGGATATAAGATAATAGAGTCACCAGTTAATTTAGTATACTTACCAATAACATTAGATGAAATACATAACCTAGAGGTAAATATTACGGATCAAGATGGTAATTTACTAAATCTTAGAGGCGAAAATTTAACGATTAGGTTTCATATTAGAGAAGCGAGGTGACTCGTCGCCCGTGTGTGGGATAAATAAAAAATAGTTATATATAAAATGACGCGTTACACTAATGTTAAAGTAAATATATCGGAAGGGCAAAAGGAAAAGCTTCAACATGCTGTTAAAGCTGGTTGTTCAGCAACAAGTATTCGTTTAGGTCACGAAGATTTACGCGGTAATGATGTTTTAGCAATTACCGATTCACAAGCGAAGAAAATGGCTAAAGCCTATGAGGGTGGTAAGGGTATAACTATTAGAATGTCTGCGAGACAACTTAAACATAACTCGAAAATAGAAGGAGGTTTTCTCGGAATGTTAGCTGGGTTAGCTGCTAGAGCTTTGCCGATGCTCGCAAAAACCGTTTTACCGGCTCTAGGTGTTGGTGCTCTTTCTGGATTAGCTCAAACGGGCGTACAAAAAGCGATGGGGTCGGGTCTTTACCTTAAAAAAGGAGGAAGTGTGTGTCAAGTAGAAACTGATGGATGTGGATTATACTTAAAACCATACAAAGGTAAAGGATTATCTCGTGTTGGTGATGGGTTGTATCTAAAGCAAGGAGGAAAAATGTATGATGGAAGAGGACTTTTACTCGGACCTAATAGTCCATTCGCTAATATCCCTATCTTAGGAGCTATATTATAAACTAATATAATTCTATATTAAAATGGAGGTTCATAAGTTCGGTATAAAGTCTAATATCTTCGCCTCGCCTCCCGAGACTCGGGGAATATTTTGGAAACCTCATTTAGAGGGAGTAAGATTTCCTCCCTTAAAGCGTGATCCTCTAAAATGGAAAATATACTCGCAAGTAACTATCAAGATTCCTCCTCGTGATGGCACGAGAGTTTCGCTAGGATTTGGTTATATAACTACACGAGGGGTTGTAGTGATATCTGTTAGTAATAAATGGAAAGATAGTTTAACAATTCTTAATGGGACGCATCTTGATAGTGAGGCTGATGATATCTCAGTCCACATTTATAATGTCTCGCGAAATCCGATCGAAATACCTGAGGGAGAGTTAATCTGTTATCTGAAATATTTGGCATAAACAAAAATAGTAGTTTAATAAAATGACTGATACGGATCAAAAACACCCTAATAAAATATACCCTCAGTTACCCAAAGAACAAATAACAGCAAGCGCCCCACCGCTTCCCTCGCCGAGGGATGGGCCGATTGAGATGCATGTGGATGACAAAGGTCATTCCTACCGTTTACAAAAAATATCCGAAGTACAACAGTTTCTTGAGAAGGAGATTCGAGAAAGAGAAGCTCTAGCCAAAAAGTACTTTCGTGCCTCTAGAATAGTAGACAACGTTGATATCCTCCTGGTAACCGTAACAATGGTTGCTGGTGCCGGTGGTATAGGTTTGCTTTCTACCGTTGTAGCTATTCCGGCTGTAGTAGCATTAGAAGCAACGGCTTTGGGAACCGGTCTTCTTTCATTGGTAGGTAAGTATGTTGTTAGAAATAGTAGAAGCAAAGGAGAAAAGCACCAAAAGATTAGAATGTTAGCTGACGCTAAGTTAGATACCGTTTCAACGCATATATCCAAAGCTTTAATCGACAATTATATCTCTGATGATGAATTCAGACTAATCATGGAAGAATTAGATAAATATAAAAGCATGAAGGAAGAGATACGTACCAAGATCAAGAAGAAGATTTCCTCAGAAAACGAAGAAAGTCTAATAGAAAGGGGGAGGCGTGAGCAAAGGGAGTCCTTTCGGAGGCTTGTTGAAAAACATCACGGCAACCTGTTCGAATATTAGATTGCCAGAAATCCGTTGTAGATGTATTTGTGAAATCGGTGATCCCTCAGACATGTAATATATTACGTTGAAAACTAGGTAGAAAACTAGGTTGAAAACTGAGTTGAAAAACTATTTAGTAATTAAAAAATGTCTTTTTTAAAAATCGTGGATCCCGCAAAGAGGGACTTAATCGTAAAAGAGTATCTCGAAACGAGAAAGAATATTCGGGATAATCTAATAGCGGAGAAAACGGGCGAACAACAACTCCAAACCGATCTTTCAAAGTTTTTTAAACCTATAACGGAAACGCAAAAAGCTACAGCGAGGGAGATTACGGAAGAACTTAAACCTATTAAAGAGGGTATAAAAAGCTTACCACAAAACATGCAATTTCCAGCCTTTCCTTCTATCACAGCTCATGATAAACCGTCGGAAGAAACGGATTCGATATTTATCGGAGAAATAGCGGAAAAGTATTTAAGAAAGTTTGCTACTAAGTATGAAGTTGACAAAACCCACGGAATATATGACAAAAAGGGTAAGTTTTATATTGGTAACAAACCAATTGTTATTCAAGGCAACAATATTATTGTGGATGGTGAAGAATATGAAGGTACCCCCGGTCTATGGGAGTTAATCGTATCTAAAGATCCGGATAGTAATATTTTTGGAAACGAGGATTACGATAATTATGGGAAGTTGATGGTAAAAACCAACTCCATTTTTCGTGACAACAAGCGAGGAAGTAAATATCCTAAATCTTCTAAAAGTAAGAAATGGAACACTATACTTAAATCTATTTGGGATAATAGAGGATATCACGAAGGAAAGGGCATCGTTGTTATCCCATCTGACCCTAACGCGTTAATAGAAAGACTAGACCTGTTGATGGCAAGTAAAGAAGCGGGTAACACGGGCGTAAGAAAGGAGTTAGTGGGCATTTGTGACGAATTAAAAAGACAAGGCGTTTTAAATTCGAGCGCTTATAAAAGTTTAATGTCTATATTATAAAATGATCATCGTTAAACATCACGGATTTAAAAAGAGGTATTCATATGGTGGTGCTGGAATCTTTGATAGCGTTGCTAACTTTTTAGCGAGGCTTTTTACTAGTAGCGCGGCGAAACAAATCGCGTCTTCTGCCCTCGATGTAGGAAAGAGTGTAGCTAAGGAAGGTGCAAAGAAAGCTTTAGAGGTTGGAAAAAGCGCTGCTGTAAATGTGGGAAAAAAATTAGTTACGAAAGCGTTGACACCGAAATCGAGGGAAATTTTACAAAAATATGGTGCTACGACTCCTAAGCCCCCGCCCCAAACGCAAGACATTAATACGTTAATAGATGGATCTTCTCTGGCAAAGACAGAGAGCGCCATTGCTATTCAAGACTTAGTTAAAAGATTAAACAGTGGGAGGGGCATTAAAACAGTATGAAAATCCAGCTACGGTTAGAACACTTATAATTTTATTTAAAATTATAAGTGCTATTATAAAATGGACATTTTAAGAATGACCGAACCAATCTCGAAAGACGATAGTATCGATGAGTATGAACACCATGAGTATGAGCCAATCACAGGTACACACCTCAACAACTCTGGAGGAGATATTAGGATTAACATCGAGACCCAAGATATTTTTACTCATCCTAGTGAGAGTTATTTACTTATTGTAGGTGAGTTAGTAAGAAGCGATACTGGAGCAGTTTACGATGCTAACACCGGTATTTCTTTAACAAACAATGGTCTCATGTATCTTTTTAAAAATATTAAGTATCAACTTTCGGGCATGGAGATTGAGTCCGTATTGAATCCTGGCCATGCTACTACAATGCTCGGTTTGTTAAAATATCCGGATGATTTCTCTAAATCACAAGGGTTAAATCAATGCTGGTATAAAGATACAACGGCTAACGCGGGTGCTGGAAACACAGGTTTCGTCGTAAGAAGAAATTATATTATTAATAATCCTCTTCCAAGAGGTACCTTTAGCTTCAGAGTTCCATTAAAACATATATTCGGTTTTTGCGACGATTACGATAAGATATTGTACGGAATGAAGCAAACTCTCACATTAACGAGAAATGATGATAATGATGCGGTCTTTCGAGATAATGCCGCTCCCGCTGATGGTAGAATTAATTTACTTAGAATATCTTGGTATATGCCACACGTGCTACCCGCAGATGAAGAGAAGATGCAACTTTATAAAATCATCGAGAAAAAAGAAAAAATACCGGTCGGATATAGAATGAGGCAGTGCGACTCTATCGCAGTTCCTCAGTCAACATCATTCACCTGGAGACTTTCCGTCAAATCATCTCCCGAAGTGCCGCGTTTTATCGTTGTTGCCTTTCAGACTGGTAAAAGCGGCGATCAAGAGCAAAATCCCGCTATATTTGACCATAGTAACGTTAAAAATATTTATGTTACCTTAAATTCTACTAGGTATCCCGCTGTTGATTATAATCTTTCATTCGTTGCGAACCAATTTAGTAGAGTGTATGGTGACGCTTCTCTATTTAGATCCAAGTTTTATAACATGAACGAAATGGTGTCAAACCCCAACATTACTCCCTCAGATTATAAAGCCCTTTATCCTTTGTTTTTGTTTGACGTTTCCAAACAGAGTGAGAGATTAAAATACTCCGTCACTGATATCCAAATCAAAGCGAGTTTTACCGAAAATGTGCTCGCGAACACAGAGGCATATGCCGTTATTATTAGCGATAGGTTAATTAACTTCCGGTCTGACGGAAATAAGATGAGCGTAGTGTATTAAGTTAAGAGGTTATTTCTTATATATAAAAAATGATAAAAACAGTTAAGTCAAGTTAAGTAAGTCGGTTACATATAAAAATGTTAACGGTTAGCGATTTAAAGAAAATTCTTAGACGAAATGATATACCTTTTTACGGGTACTGGGATAAAAAGCGGTTACTCGAACTAGCGAAAACGTGTGGACTGTTACCGGAGGAGCCACCAAAAAAAGAAAGAAGCAAAGACCCGAAGTATGATAGATTAAAGACTATTTCGCGTAATCCTAGGAAAGTCACTTTAGAGGATGTTAAAACCGGCGAAATAAAAACCTTTCCTTCGATTTATAGCGCGAGTAAATTTATAGATCGATGCCCGCAAACGATCGGGAATTGGGACGGGAGAATTTGGAATGATAAATATAAGGTTACCATCGATTAACTTTATTACGGTGAGTCGCCTCGCGAGCTCGGCTCGTGTCGTCGGGTGTGAAAATAAGATGGACGTAGCGTATTAAGTTATGTATCATTTTTTATATACATAAAAAATGATAAAAAGAAAGTCAAGTTAAGTTAAGTAATTAGGATACATATAAAAAAATGGCCAATTATAATATATATACCGTAAGCGGTTTAAAAAATTTGGCAAGGTCTAGAGGAATCAGAGGATTCTCTAGGCTTAAAAGAGCCGAATTAATCGCGCGTCTACGTAATCCTCCGCCTATTAGTCTAGCGGATCAATTCCGAGGATCCACAGTAGAAGACTTAAAAAAGGAAGCTAAGTCTAGTGGAATCCGAGGATACTCTAGGCTCAAAAGAAGCGAATTAATCGATCTCTTACTTAATCGGAGAGCGTCATTATTAGACTATAATATCGGTAATTTTCGAGCCAAGGTATTACAACCAACACCTTACACACCTCCCAAATCCTCCGAGGCGAGAAGACGGGACCCGGGCGACGAAACCTCAGTTGACGAGTTGATAAAGTATTTAGATAGCATTAAAGAAATTCCGATAAATATATCGCCTAGGATAAAAGCTTTACAAAGAAAAATAGACCAGTTATATAAGGATAAAGATGAAATAGAGATTATAGAAAGATCATCAGCACTAAAGGGATTCGCGAAAGAATATCTTATAGAAGGTAAAGGAGAATATTCTCCCGTTGATTTCCTTGATCGAGCGAAAGGTAAAGTAACCAGTATTATTAGAAATAACCGACAGACAAAAGTTAAACTCATTATGAATTGCATGATGAAACACTCTATTACCCAAGAGTTAAAAGAGATGAATTTCCATTCCGGTTATCGAATCACTAACTTAGATGGGGAAGACGAGAATGAAATATATGATGTAATGGCGGAAGCTGTATTAGATGCTATAGCTGTCAAAGAAATGGAAACAGATTATTGGAGAGTCGTTTACGTAATCGATTTAAGATTATACACAGCATCGTTTAATCCATTAAGAGCTAAATCTTGGTTTCCAACTCCTCCTAAGATAGCGAAAACAAAAAGCGTTATTAATCCGGCAAATACGGAGGATGATATGTGCTTCGCGTATTGCATTCTTATAGCTTTAAACCCAACTAGTAAAAACCCTGGAAGAATTGCTAGACTAAGACCCCTGTTAAGCACTATAAATATGGAAGGGATTAACTACCCCGTTTCCCTTTCCGATAGAATTAAATTTGAGAGACAAAATCCTTCGATATCGGTATCAATTTTCGGATATAATCACACCGGTGTTTACCCGCTTAGTATAAGTAAGGAGATTTATAAAAGAGACCATCATATTAATCTTTTACTTCTCGAGAAGGACGGCACCAAACATTATTGCTTAATTAAAGACTTGAGTAAATTGTTATCTAAACAAATATCCGATCATAACGGTCAAACTTATATTTGCCAAAGATGTTTAAATCATTTCAAAGAAGAAAAAACTTTAAAGAAACATTTAGAGTATTGCGAGAAAAAAGATGCCTGTAGAATAGACTTGCCTGAAGAGGGTACCACAATATCTTTTGAGAATTTTCATAGACAGCAGAGACATCCTTTCACAATTTACGCGGATATGGAGTCTACGTTAGAAAGGCAATGTGAAAAGAGGGGGGATAGTACGAAGGTTATTCACGCTCATAAAATCTCTGGGTACTGTTTCTACGTTAAATCGCTTTACGAAGATGTCTACCCATCTGATGTTTTCCAATATTCCGGCGAAAATGCGGCTGAGGAATTCATAGATGATTTAGAAGAGGTTATAAAAGCAATAAGTAATATACCAATGAGGCAAATAATTTTTAGAGCTAAGGATAAAAGGAAGTTTGATAGAGCAGAAAATTGCTGGATATGTAATAAACCATTTACGACAGAGGATGGAAAAGTAAGAGACCACTGTCATTTCACCGGAAAGTTTAGGGGAGCCGCGCACAATACGTGCAATTTGAAATGTAGAAGACCTACTTTTACACCCGTATTCTTTCATAATCTTAGTAGGTATGATGCTCATTTATTTATAAAAGATTTAATGACTTCATCCGGTGAAACGAGTTGTATACCAACAAACATGGAAACGTATATAAGCCTGTCTAAAAGGTTACCGATAGATTACTACGTATTTGATAAAAAATTGAACCAATTTATAAAGAAGACTAAAACGCATGAGATTAGATTCCTCGATAGTTTTAAGTTCCTAGCTAGAAGTTTAGACGAACTCGCCAGGTCTCTATCCGAGAAGGAGAAGGTTACTGTCTCAAAATACTTCGAGGGGAAAGAGCTTGAAATGGTCTCTCAAAAAGGCATATTTCTGTACGAATGGTTCGATAGCCTTAGCAGACTCGAAGAAACGAAGCTACCTGAACGAAGGAAATTTTACTCAAAGCTTAAATGTAGTGGAATTGATAAGGAAGATTATCAACACGCGTTAAATGTATGGAAGACATTCGAGATGGAAACTTTTAAGGATTATCATGACCTATATAACAAGGTTGACGTTTTACTGCTAGCTGATGTTTTCGAAAACTTCAGGAACGTTTGCTTCGAGAATTACGGACTGGACCCATCTTGGTTTTATACGGCACCGGGATTAGCTTGGGATGCGATGTTAAAAACTACTGGGGTAAAATTAGAACTATTATCCGACCCAGATATGGTTTTATTTATCGAAAACGGAATAAGAGGAGGTATCTCTACCATTTTAAAACGATACGCGACAGCGAATAATAGTTATATGGGTGAGAAATACGACCCGAACAAACCCTCGAGATTTATTACTTACTTGGACGCGAACAATCTTTATGGCTGGGCAATGTCTCAAAAACTTCCTACCGGTAATTTCAAATGGATGGATAATCCGGGAAATTGGCGAGACCAGCCCTGTATAGTAGAGGTCGACTTAGAATATCCCGAAGAATTACACGATTTACACAATGATTTACCTCTAGCTCCCGAAAGATTAAAGGCCGCAGCTGGGCGGGCGGCAGTCGAAAAACTTATACCTAATTTGTACCATAAAAAGAATTATATATTACATCGAGAAAACTTAAAGTTGTATTTAAGTTTAGGTATAAAGCTTAAAAAGATTCACAAAGGGTTAACTTTTGATGAGAGCGAATGGTTAAAACCTTATATCGATAAAAATACTAACCTGAGAACAAAAGCTAAAACGGCGTTTGAAAAGGACTTCTTCAAACTCATGAACAATTCCGTGTTCGGTAAGACCATGGAAAATATAAGGAACAGAGTTGATGTAAAATTAGTTAGTACCGAGGATAAAGCGGAAAAATTAGTCGCCAAACCAAATTTCTACCATATTAGTATCCTCAATGAAGGCTTATGTATAATTCAAATGAAAAAGCTTCGTTTATACTTTAATAAACCTATCTATGTGTGGATGTCTATTCTAGATTTAAGTAAGACATTGATGTATAACTTCCATTATAATTACATTAAGGATAAATATGGTGAAAAAGTTAAACTTCTTTTCACCGATACAGACACTTTAATGTATGAAATAGAAACGGAAGATTTCTATAAGGATATTAGCGACGATGTTAAAGATTGGTTTGATACGAGTGAATATCCACCCGATCATCCTTCAGGCATTCCCACCGGATTAAATAAGAAAGTTGTGGGTATGTTTAAGGATGAGGAGAGCGGTAGGGTTATCGAGGAGTTCGTGGGTCTCAGGTCTAAACTATACTCCTATAAAATGTGCGATGATAAAGAGAATAAGAAATGCAAGGGAATTTCAAAGCAGGTAGTAAAGGCGTTTATCAAGCACGAACATTACAAAGAGTGTTTGTTCGAAAAGAAGACGCAATTAAGGAATATGGTAGTTATTAGGAGTCATAAGCATGGGTTGTATACTGAAGTAGTTAATAAAATCGCATGAAGCGGGGATGATGATAAACGCCATATCCTCGAAAATAATATCGATACGTTAGCATGGGGGCATACTAAGATAAGGCAAAAATGAGCGTCGCCCGATCTTATCAGGTGCAGATCCTCAGACCCCGAGCCGGGTGACACTCGTTCGATCTAGGCACTCGCTCGATGCACCGTTTGACCCACCCCCATTTGACCTTGATGACCTTGGGATCCGGAGTTTTACGCTTGACTCTGACCATTTATAATTGTGTTCCTCTCACGACATTAATGCATTTTTTTACCTTAAGGCGCGGGAGAGAGTTTTGCGCTTGACTTGACCAGAGTTAAACAGGTGGAGGGGACCAGAGAGTTTATGCTTTACTTGACCAGAGTTAGGCAGGTGGAGGAGGCCACTCTAGCGGTGAGAGTTTATGCTTGACTTGACCAGAGTTAGGCAGGTGGAGGGGACCACTCTAGCGGTGAGAGGGGAGGGGGGAGTTTTGTGCTTGACTTGACCAGAGTTATGCAGGTGAGAGGGGACCAGAGTAGGGGAGGGGAGGGATGCTTGAATTGGAGGAGGTAGTAATTTACTTCCGGGTTCTGTGCCAGCTCTCTCACTTTATATCTACTGCTATACTGCGTTTTGATTGGCTGATATGCTTCATTTCGCTCCACTACATCCCCTTACAACTGAATCCTTTATCTATTAACGCTTTGACCAGCCCGCATAGCTCAATAGGTAGAGCGTAGGACTCGTAAACGTGATGTTTCGAGTCACTTGAGGGTGTGGGTTCGATCCCCACGGCTGGCCATCTAAAATTACTAATAGTCTTTCGGATGAGACGTTAAACCGAGGTCCCGTGTGACGGTGCTATACACCGAGCACGTAAAAGAACCAGGCGTAACTTAAGATGGGTTTCGTCCTGTATCTGCACTATCCCCCGTAACAATACTAACAGCCTTCAGGGGGCGTCGCCCATATGGGCAACCGGTGGCGACGATAAATAAACGCAAATTCAATTCAATTAACGTTTTGGCTGCTGTGCGCGACTTGTTGACCTTTTGCGGACAGTGTAGATCAAGATCAGACTGCACAGAACGTGCAGTCTGATCTTTGATCTACAATGTCCGATAAGGATATATTTTCCTTAAAAAAATACCTCTGAAATAGCAAAATTTGTGTTTTTACTATCAGCTTAAAAGTTTTATTTCAGTTATTTAGCAAGCGAAGGGTTAACTCTCTCACTACCAATTAAATGAGCCATGCTCTGGCAAAAGGGGGCTTAATGCATCTCTGCCATCCATTATACCAAGCAAGTCATTACATAATTATGGATCTATAAAATCCATTTTTTGAAACAACCGACTGAATCACGAGGTAGAATGATCCTTTGACATGCAGAAAATTTAAAGATAGCGTAAAGTTTCGGCCCATGTCAGCCTGCACGGACTGTGCAGGCTGACATGGGTCGACAGTTTTCGCAAATGCATTAAGCCCCCTATTCCCAGAGCATGGCTCAAATACATTCTACTTTTTTCGACGGCTTTAAATAAATTTACGTTGCGTTTGGAGCTGACTCTAGTAAAAGATGAACATGAGGTAGTGGAAGGTGTAGATCAAAAATCAGTCTGCACATTTTGTGCAGTCTGATCTTGATCTACGCCATCCGCAAAACTTATCCAAGGCGACATTGGCAGTGAGAGTTAAACATGATTTTATGACCCTGAGTTGGTGGACTCTTGAAAACGTTGTAGGAAAAGAAGAAAATGCTACATGTACTTTCATTTACTCAGTTATTTTACCCTTCTCTTTCCTTTCCCCCCCCCCCCCGCCCCCACTATTTTAGCCATGTTTGGTGCATTATATCATCTGCAAAGTCTTTTAATTTGGACAAGTCTGATTTTTTTTTTTTTATGCCTTGTAAAAAGTTTAGCTAGGTAAGCTAGCATTTGTTTCTTTTCCCAAAATGTTTTCAAACACTTTTCAAAAGAATAGTTCCATCACACAATACGGACAGAGCTGAAAATTAACCGTATACCACACAATCCTATGTTTAAATGGCCCCTAGTTAAAAGATTTTTTATGAACATTGTGGGAAAAGGAGAAAATGTTGGTTACCAGCATTTTCTCCTTTTCCTCAGTGTTTTTTTTTCCAAATTCCATCATTTGAGCCACATATACGTTGTCATCTGCAAATTTGTCGTTTAATAAAGGGTGAAGGTCAATCTGTGTAATGTAGGGAATAGCCAGTATAAAAACAAATGGAAAATGTTCAGTGTAGGAAAATCAACTTTTGTTCAAACCCCTGTAACAAACAATTGCAAGATTTATTGAACTTCAGGTAGATGACTTCTCAAAACATTCTAGGAAAAGAAAAGATTGGCTGAATAGCCTTAACATCAACATCGATGTTAGACGATGTTTACTGACGAATAAGGTGGTCGTAGTCCTTAAAATGAATATTGAAAATGCCTATTTTACAAGGGTATTCTCAAAGATACCTGCAGTAAATTTACTCAGCAGGTTGCTAAATAAACTAAGTGGATATTTTCCATTAGTTTAAACTTTTATCACACATTCTTAAGTTTCAAAAACATGTTTTTTATCTCTTCAAAGGCAAACCCATCTTTTGAGCCATATTTACCGTCTACAGCCCCCAACTCACATATTAAAAGATGGAAGCTACCAAGATTGGCCGAATAGCCCTTATGAAAACCTCAATGTTACACAATATTTACCGATGAGTAAGTAACTCTACAGCCCCTAACTCTCATGTTAAAAGGCGGAAGCTGCCAATATTGGCCGAATAGCCTTTACAAAAATGTCAATGTTTACCAATGAGTTAGGGGCCGTAGACCTTAAATTTGTTGTCTACATATACTTTCAATTAGTACAAGTCTAAAAATTTCATTTGGTAATGACTTAAAAGACTGTCAAGATACATGTATTACAATTTCATGTCATGTTGAGAGAATATCTGTACAGATAATCGTAATGTAGATTTCAGATCAGATTGCGTATTTTGTTCAGTCTGATCATACCACACAATCCCAACCTTTAACAACTCTGATAAAGAGACCTTTAGAAAACATTGTGGGAAAATGAGAAAATGCTGGTAACCAGCATTTTCTTCTTTTCCCACAATGTTTTCTACCCTACCCAACATAAATTTCAAATTTTGAGTCACATTTATTTTGTTGTCTGTAGATGGTTTCAATTTGATCACATCCAAAAGTTTTGCTGTTGGTAAATTTAGGGTTAACCCTTTACCACACAATAAAATTCTAGACTAGTCCAAATTAAAAGCATTTAAAAATGACCAGAGAAATATGAACCAAATGATGAACCCTGGTCTTTAAAAGGCTAGAAAACATTATGGGAAAAGGAGAAATGCTGGTTACCAGCATTTTCTCCTTTTCCCATAATGTTTTCAAAAGCCTTATTCCATAGGGTTGTTAAAACTTGGGATTGTGTGGTAAAGGGTTAAATACCTGATCTGTGTTCAACTTCCCATATAAATGCGCTGCTGAGTTGTAGATTGTTCTGATAACTGCTGCTGACAAAGTGTCTGCCATCTTTTCCAAGCAATGCCACTTTGAAACAACCTTGAATTGAAAACCCTAAAAAAAAATAAAAGAAAACCTCTGTATTTTATTTTGGAGGAGGGTTAGGGAGATGGGAGTGGGGAATTGTTGTGAGGCAGTTTATAAAGTTACTTTGTGTTGTTATTTTTTACTTTTCTGTTCTTTCAAATCTTTGCTTGTTTCATTTATCTCTTTGCCACACAAGCAAAACGTAGACGTCCAAATTGTAAGTTTTTGCAGACAACAATTTATGTGTGGTTGAATTGATGGAATCTGTATTTTATAAGGTAGAATTAAAACATTGTGGGAAAAGGAGAAAATGCTGGTTACCAGCATTTCCTACCTTTTCCACAATGTTTTCAGAAGGGGTCTTTATCAAGGTCATGAAAACACGGGATTGTTGGGGAAAGGCTAGAATACAAAACAACAGAATTTGACTGTTATTGAATGGTGTTTTATGCCTCTTTCAACATTATTTCAGTCATATCAGAGCAACAGTTCACATATTCATGTGTTTCGTGGAATTTACCAGTACTAGGCTAGAGCTCTGAAGTGTCTTGCCCAAGGACACTCCCACGAAAGGCCCAGTGGATCTAGTGCTGCTTGAACCCAGGGCCTCCACCACTTTACCACCGAGCCACGCAGGACCCCGACTGGTCCAGAGTGGAAGATTTTCCAGATGACTAATATCATTCAAATGATGGAATTTGTCTGCAATAAGATAAAAAACACAGCAGGAAAAGGAAATAATGTTGGTAACTAGCATTTTTTTCTTTTCCCACAATGTTTTCAAAGGTTTTTTCCCAGGGTCTTTAAAACACAGGATTGTTTGTTGGCAGGGTTAACCCTTCACCACACCATCCTGAGCTTTAACAACCCCGAAAAAGAAGCCTTTTGAAAACATTGTGGGAAAAGGACATGTTTTAATTTTTCAGTCATACTGATTTTGTCGTTTGCAAATGCTTTCAATTTGCAATGACTTAAAATTTTGTCGGTTGGTAAAGAGTTATAGGACTATTTAGACTATTTTTCTTTCCAAATTGTTGTTTTGGAAAGAATATCTGTGAAAAAAAAAAACAGTCTATGTTTAAGATTACGATGCATAGTCTATTTAGCCTGATCTTAATCTACCTGTATAGCTTTTAACTTACCATGTAGATACACTGCTACTTGTAGATTTTTCTCATTATGGCCTTAGGCAAAGCAGGGATCTTATATACACATACGACCCCTGGGCAAAATTATCTGTCATCTTTTTCAAGTACATGTATTACCACTTCAAAGCCATGGGATCTTAAATTGAAAACAAAAAAAAACAACCTCTGGTTCCTTTTTTCTATGGGGGTGGGGATGGGGGTGGGCTAGTTGTAGGAAAAGTTGTTTTCTGTAACTTTATTTTGCTTTTTTTGTTTCTTTTCTGATTTATACACTTTAGTTTGTTTTAAATCAATATGACTATTTTTGGTTAAACTGTATTTCTATTGTAAGTAAATCTTAACTTATGTGACTCACAATTCAATTTTTCTTGCTCAAACCTGTGTTTGTAAGTGAGAAATGACCTGCTGCTGTAGAAAGCTGACTGTATGCATTCTTAGTGTGAACATTTTATTTTTGTACTGTTAATGCAGCTTTACTCATTTTTATCTTCAAGCTTGAGGTAGTTTTTAGTGTTCATTTAATCAATTTTTCTTTCTGATAACAGGTTTTAAGATTTTTAGAACGGTCCAAATTGAAAGCAATTGCAGATGACAAAGTAAATGGCACTCAAATAAGAAAGTCTGTCTTTGAATGGGAAGAAAATATTGTGGAAAAAGGATAAAATGCTGGTAACCAGCATTTTTTCCTTTTTCCTCAGTGTTTTCAAAAGTCTTATTTCTAACAGTAATTAAAACACAGAATTGTATATTATAAAGAGTTAATAAACTACACCCTTATTTGTTTCTTTTTTTTTTTTTGTTTTTCAATTTAATTTCATCTTAATATGAATATATACATGCAATCTTGATTTCTTTGCTCTTGCAAAGGAATCAATCTTAAACTTACTATTCAAAAGACTTTATTGCTCGCATGTGCTTGTGACCTGCTGCTGTTGAAATCTGTATGCATATCTAACTTGTCAATCACACTTTTGTACTGTAACTTTATATTTATTCCTTTATGTTTTCTTGAAACACAGAGTAAACTCTGTTTCTTATCTGTCAACATTTTTATTTTTCAATCAAAGATTCCTCAATAAGAAAGTACTGAAAATTTTAGGTTTATTATCTGTATCCTATTTCATGACTGTTGATCAACAATTTAAATATTCTTTGGTTTTTAAGTTTGTATCTAAGGTAACCTCTCCTGATGTTTCCTTCGCATTTTACAAATGTGTATGTTTTAGTTCAAGCTGAAAATTGTTTATGTATGCAAATTCCTGTAATTACTTTAAAAAAAAAAGGGATTATGGATAATGCTTGCTTCTGATACTTTCTGCAATACTTTTGCCAGGGACAGGGGGTATCAGAAACAAACATATTCCCATTGAAAACCTCTAAAGAAAAAAAAAATATGATTTTTTCAGTACTACATGTACAACTTTGCCTATAAATAATTCAAGTACACTGCACAGATGTGATTATTTGTTAAACCTACAGAAAAACAACTTGTATAAATAGAAAATGAACATTAAAGTTTACTTTAATGGTAATGGTGAGTAAAATCATATTCCTAACTTTTTTCCAAATGACCATTTCATTTTGTCCAAATCAAAAGCATTTGTAGACTATATATTAATATGTGGCTCATATGGTTGTTTTAGTCTTTAACAAGCTCATAAAATATGTTGGCAAATAGAGAAAATGCTGATAGCAGTGTTTTCAATTTAAGCCTTGATCCTCAGGGCCTTTGAAACTCAGGATTATCCCGTAACGGTTCAATATTAATCTACGGTACTTACGATTACACCCTTTTTTTTGCTTTTGTGAGTAAAAATTAAGTTGTTGCTTTATGTATAAAGCTAACTGTTTGTTTGAACTTGGCAATGTCATTTTTTTGTATTGTAACTCCATTTTTTGTGTTAGAATTTAAAGCAGCAGTTCTTGTATTTCTATACTTTTTTTATCCCCAATATTGTTTTCTTTTATTCATATATTCTTGTATAATTTTTTTTTCCCTGTTACCATTTTATTCCTGTTTTTATTTTCTTTTTTTTTGTAACTTATTTTTTTCTAATTATTTTTATTGCTTTCTTGTCATGTTTCTTTAATGTTTATCTTTTTTTACTTCTCATGTTATTTTATTTCATTCCTTTTCAAGTTTTTCATTTTTCACAAGTTTTTTTTTAATAAGATGTTTTGCATTATTATTATTACCCTTTTTTTTTGTCATTTATAATAATTTATATATTTTTTTTTTCTAGTTTAGTTTTGTGGGTGTTTATTCTTTTCTGTATTTAAATATTCCTTTTTTTTCTATTTTTTTTTTTTTTTTTTTTTTTTTTTTTTTTTTTTTTTTTTTTTTGTGGTTCAGTGTTTTTGTTTTATGATAATTATAATATTCCTATATTTTCCTGTATTCCTATCCTTTGTTTTGGTTCATTTGTGTAAATGTCCCTATTTGGTGTGGAAAACCATTAGCTCAAACACATAGGGGATGGGACACTGATTACTTACATACTTACAGCTGAGACAGATCTGTTTCGCTTTGTGTGTTTTTGCTATTTTAAAAATCTGTTTTCAGTGAAGTATCCAGATAAATTGTCAGTGTTCATGATCTACTATGGCCAATACTCCATTCGATCAATCCCACAAATCTCCATAGGATGAATGGAAATAACTACCCATGATTTACCCATTACATAGTTGATATTGAAAGTTGCAAATATGTTATTTACAAGATATTTATTGAAGTGTGCTTGAATTATGCTTTTACCGGTATGTGAATATTGTTGACACATTAAATGTGTAGTGTACTGGGATCATCTAAGCTAGAAGTTCATTAGTTATTAAGAAATGTTCCAACGATTAACAAGTGTTCCTAGGCTTGCCAAAATTGTTGAAACCAAGACAAAATGTCATTATCCTCATTTTTGCATTTGAACTTTGAAATAATCTAGCAACACTTAAAAATTGTGATGTCTTTGTTTTCCAAATGACACTTTGAAACATGACTGAAAATATAGTTTATGACAAGTTTCTTTAACAATTAGGTCTATATGAACTTGGACTTGGATGGTAAATTTCTTGGCTGGTAAAGTGTTTGAAACCAGCCTAGCATTTATAATCTGAACCACTGCAAATTCAAAGTAGATGTTTTCCTTTACTGTTTTGACTTAACAGAAAAAAATAGTAATTCAAACGTCATAAATGTAATGTATTGCTGTTGTCTGTTCGTTTTCTTAAATAACCTTTATGCAAATACTTTGTAAGAAAAGCCCCTAAAATGAAATAGTAAAAATTTGCATGCATAAGTTGCAACAGCTGTAGCATAAAGTATAATTTAATACATTACATAGAAAAGTTTGTTATAAGGTTTTCATGGTGTGGCTGGTTTTGGTATTCAAGGTATTCCAACAACTGATCTGTATGTGTTACTACATTGAAATCAGACAATGTCAATGCATTTATATATAGACCAGCCAATGAATCTTTTAAAGGCACCAAGTCTTTGATTGTCCCCAATATCTATTAGATATTGATTCCCCAGTTTGATCCAAAATCTTTTTATAGAAAACATCTTTGAAATGTTTTTAAACCAACAGAGATTACATTCACATAGAAAGCATGACTTTACTTCTCAATATATTAACCCTTTACCAAATGACAAAATCTTAGACTTGTCCAAATTGAAAGCAGTGGCAGACGAGAAATCAAATGTGACTCAAACACTGAACTTTTCCCTATAAGGCTAGAAAACCTTGTGGACAAAGGAAAAAATGCTGATTATGAGCATTTTCTCCTTTGTCCACAATGGTTTCAAAATTCTTCCTCTTCAGGGTCATTAAAACTCAGGATTATGTGGTAAAGGGTTAAATACACAATACAACCTAACCTAATAATGATAAATAAAAATACCCTCTTTATTACAAAGGTCAGCAAGAGATGCATTTATGGACAGTCAGATCACATAAAATTGAAACCTACATGTACCATACTGAGGAATAGAAAAGCTTTGCTATTTTAAGCCTTCACCACACAACAAAAAATTGTACCATTCCAAATTGAAAGCTTTTGCGGCAGACGATTTCAATATTGCTCAAACGATGTGATTTTTGTTTGATAGGGTAGAAAAAAATGTGGGAAAAGGAGAAAATGCTGGTTAACAGCATTTTCTCCTTTTTCCTCTATGTTTTCATAAAGCTTCTTCCTGAGGGTCGATAAAAGTTGGCATTGTGTGGTAAAGGGTTAAATCAAATGTGAAAGAAAGGAAATGAATGAATGAATGAATAAATAAATGAAAAATTTAGGACAATGATAACAAGATAATTTGATCAAGGAAAATTTCAAAACAAAAAATAAATATAAGTACATTAATGTAGATCTAATATAAATACATGTATAAAGATAAATGTACAGTACCATTAAGCTCTACATATCTATTTTATATACCCTTCAAGTGCCAAACAAACTATGTAGACATGGAACAGAGGCCAGAAAAAACTTTACTCATTAGGTAGAGCAGATCTAAGAGCAGGATACATTATACAGTCTGATCCTGATCTGCACTAGCCTGAAAAAATCTAAAGTTGTGAGAGGCACTTGACAGGTTAAGATCCTTTTCATTCCAAATTACATGAACCTTATATACATTGACACACACACACAAAAACTGTGTGGTCTTTTAAACCCAGTACCAAACAATCATAAGTTTTAAAGCCCAAAAGGAAGGCTTTTGCAGTGTGGGAAAAGACGAAAATGCTAGTAACCAGAATTTTCTCCTTTTCCCTCAATGTTTTCCACCCTTTCAAGGGCAGGTCTTATCTTTTGTGCTGTATTAGTGATGGTGTCTGCAAAGGCTTTTAATTTTGAAAAGTCTGCAATTTTGTTGTTTGGTACAGAGATAAGTCTAATATTAAGTATGAAAGGCCAAAAATCTATATATTGTCTTCGTCAGTCTAAAGGTAAGATAAACGTATTCACATAACTTGTGAAAATGGATCTTTTTTTTCACTGATAAAATTGTTTTTCAGTGACATGTACTTTGGTTTTGATAAAAGGGCTCAGATAAGGTTAACTTTGCAAATGAAACACAGCTGCTGCCCCTGAATAGATCGACAAACCTTTCTGACTTGCCTTGATCCGTCATTGGTGACAGTTTATCTCTATATTTTTGGTTGTTTATGATAAAAAAATCTTGGTCAAAAGACAAATTTTTCCTGGATGCCACCCAGTAATCAACTCTGTCTCTCTGCTGTGTTTCCTGGATTCTAACCAGTCCAAGGTAATCATCAATTGGGCAAGGACAACCTTTCTGAGGAATAAAGTATAAAACTAATTTCGTTTCATGTATTCTAATTTGTTACTTATGTTTTCAAAAAAAGATAAGTATACTTAATACAAGCCATTTTCAGAATTTACATGAACAGATTTTACTTACTTATCAAGCTATCATTCAAATTCTGCTTTTTTTTTTTCATGATCAGTCTTATCAAAGTTGGATTTAAGATCCTTAACATCAAAAACTGTGTGAGCTAATGAATTATTTCTTGTTTACTTCTGGATCTAAGATCCTCTACATCAAAAATTGTATGAAATAAAGAATTAATATTTCTAAGATCCTTAGCAACACAGGAACTGCTTGGGACTTGGGTAAAAAGAAATGCAGTGTTCATTTCAGAACAAGTTTCTGTACAAAAAAAGATGGTATAAAATCAATGCAACAAGAAGTTAATGGTTGGCTGGGTGGGCCACAGAAAAGGTAATCAGGTGCAGTAACAATTACTTGCCTGTTGATCTCCAGTTTCTCTAAAATTAAATTTTTGCAGTATTTGGTCAACATTGAAAGTATGATTTTTATTTTTATTTGCTCATATTTCCAAATCTTTAATTTTGATTGAAACTGTCTTTCCATGTTTTGGTCAGTTTCCTTAAAAGTATTTTACCTCAATTAGCTTGGCTCATGCAAAAATGATTTAGGAGCCAAGAGCCCACCTCAGACAAAAACTAAAATGAACCCTGCAGAAAAAGATCATTACCAAATGATAAATTGGATTTGGCTACTTGGAAACATTGCAGATGACATATTACATGTGGCTCAAATGCTGCAAATTATCTTTGTAGGTAGCAAAACACTGTGAATAAAGAAAAAAATGTTGTTCCTCTTTTTCTCACAATGTTTTTAAAAGTCTTTATATTTCTTTAGGATTACAATGAAGCAGGATCATTTGGTAAAGGGTTAAACAAGGCATATAATAATAGATCAGAAAAAACACACTAAGAGTTGTAAGAAATTACATGCACTTTCATTTTTAGGAGTTAAAATCCTCAACATATAATAAGGTATGCTGACAATACCTTGGTGGCTATTACAAATCCCTTTGGTTTACTAACTCTCAAACATGTTTTTAACTTAATGTGTGTCTTACAGACACACATCATGTTAGGATACCTCAAAATGTATCAAACCTATCAATTTCATAAACATGGTGCTGATTTAAAAGATTCATCTGTTGTAAACTTTTATGTCTTCTGTTACCTGTCAACTAATGAAATACTTTGAATACATTGGCCACAAACTTAAAACTTTAAAAACTTGGACACAGTTCTTCTACAAGAGTCTATTCTGCTCTACTCGGTAACTCAAAAGCCATTGATGAACATTGTATTAGCCAGAACTTTAAGAGTCATTTGAGCAAAATAATAGTAAGAGTCAGAACTATAATTTAAGGAGTCATGCCCAATACAAATGCTTTCATGCAAATTCTTGACACATTACATCCTTATTATTTGTATGTAGCTGTTAAACATTGAATGAAATTTGGTGCTAAGTCACTATTATTTTGAGGACAATAATTATGTAATTCATAATTAATAAAATAGATGTTTTTTAGTCAATAGAAGGCCACTTGTTCACCAGCAGTTGGTCCATACTGTCACTTGGGTTAAGAAACATGTCCTTTACTGATGTGTTTCTCGCAGAAAATCTAAATCATATTCATGAGTATACCTGACTGTAATTGGTCTAGATCTCATCATTTCTACATAAAGTGACAATTAAGTATTTGTGATTCATAAAAATCAACAAAGTTTAGCCTCAATAATCTACGTAAAATCATAAATGATGCAGTAATGTGTGTGATGTAGTAACTGCTAAATTATTGTGGTTGTCCCATCCACAATACCCTACTTTTAGATGAATTCTTAGACAATCACATGAAAAAACATATATATTTAGTACAAAGACAACCACTTTAGAGTTTTAATATGCAATATAGTGAGACCTATAAATAACTGTTGACTGATCTACCAATCTACATGTTCAATGTAATGTGACTTATCTATGATAGTGTCAGATGATTGATAGTTAATTTCCTATTTTATTGAAGCGTCTTTGCAAATAATGCTAGTCATATTGACATTTATATGTAGTGAGTTTTTTTGGTGGTTGGGTTGTAGCAAGAAGGGGGTGGTCAAGGAGCATCATCAAGTTTTCACAAGAAGTAGATCTACTTAGTCTTAGAATCATAAAGGGTGTTACAGGATATAAGAGGTATAATGTAAGAATATGCATAAGCTGATGTCATGAGGGTCAGAATATATCTGGAACTGCTTTAAGATGGTTTGTCTTAGAGACTGATAATGTATGTTTCATCAACATGGCAATCTTAAGGTTTAGCAAGACAATATTTGTTGGCCATTTTGGGTTTTTTGGTTAAGTATTAATCTGTATTGATTTATTTGGTATAATTGAAATTATTTAAAAAAAAAAAACACCGGCACACACACACACACACACACACACGAGACAAACACAAAATATGTAGGTCTGTCGACAGAGTAAGATTAACATTTATGATACTGTTTTCTTTTTCATTTGTTATAAACGATTTCTCTCTTTTTTCATCCCTTTACTTCGTCATTATACGATGCCCTTTATTTGCAAGATGGTACAGCTAGTGTTTCAATACACCAGTATTTAGAACGGTTTGTAAATGCAGTCCCTCATGCAAGTCACTGGCAATCAGGTCTTACCAGGGGTCGTATATGTTATATACGATCCCTGGTCTTACAGATCAAGTTGGAAACATGGTCATTTAAAGGTAAAAATTATATCAATATATGAATTCCATCTAAAAGAGACTAAATTTGAATCGTTTAGTAAAGAGTATACATCTATGGCTTCATATGAAAGGAAACTTTTTTTTTCGGCTGTAAAGAATTCCTTAATATTGAAAAGTGCAGGCGGTTTCCGGTCAGACAGGCCAGGGATCAGGGAAAAAAAAAAACCTTCTACTTTACCGTCTTCTTTCGTTTTTGCCTTTTATTCGTTCGCAACTTTCAGTTATTGCCCCTTTGTATCCGACACTTTCTTTCTTTCTTTCTTTCTTTCAAACGTTCGTTCGTTTGTTCCTTCGTTCAAAACTAGGAAGATTGTTTGATAAAAGCTGTAAATGGATGAATTCAACGCTGTTAAACACTACCAGGTATCGGAGAAGATCAATAGGCCTACCAGAGTACGTCCATTCAGTCTGATGCCGATCCCTCCTCGCTATCTCAACCGACATCTGCCGTTTGTTGAACTATGAAATGTTCTAACCTGTAGGCTGTTAAACGCGACTCAGGGATCTTTTGCGGACAGTTTAGATCAAAATCAGACTGCACAGAACGTTAAAACTCGGGAGTGTATGGTAAAGGATTAAACCGGTACTCCAAAAGCTTCGAATTTTCTGCTGAATTCAGCAACCTGGTGATATTTCTGTATCAAGAATTTAAGAAAAAAATCGATGTATAGAGTCGATCAGATCCAAGATCAGTCTGCTTGTTTTGTGCAGCCTGTTATTAATCTACACTGTCAGCAAAATTGAATTTGGACGGATTAGGTTTCAAGATTAGACTGCTTTTTGTGAAGTTTATTACTGGTCTACATTGTCAGCTAAAAGTGCACTTAGTCGCACAAACGGCCGAACGGCAAGGATCAGAACTTTAATATAAGAGCACCAAAACTCAACCCTTAAACCGAAGAATGAATGAAGTATGAACCGTCAAACAAAGCCCAAATATAGCAATGTTCTTTCCAAAGAAAAATCTCGCAATATCTGATGGTGTAAGTCTAAGATTATGTGTAGTCTGATGAGGGTGCACATTCTGTGCTGTCTGATACTGATCTACAGGGGCTACTATTATCCTGTTACGTACTGTTACATTATTCTTATCTTTTACAACTGCGGACTATCGATTATGAATAGATTATACGCGGTTTATGTTTGCCAAACTCCGGAAAATCCCGAACCTTTACGTATTCGGTTATTTTCATCGATTTGTTGATATGCGAGACTGCTGATAAAGCATGTCCGTGAAAGTTGGCTATGTGTTACTAACCAGCATTTAAACCCTTTCTTCAATGTTTTCAAAAGCCTTCTATATGATGTGACAGGTCAAGGACCGGTTTGAAAATGGCAAGGAAACATGAATTTATAAACTGTCGCCAGAAAAATACTTTTCATACGGCATTAATATCTAAGAATGGAAAAAATGGCTGAAGAATGGAAAAAATAGCAAACGTACATTTTCTAATTTCAAATCTCAATCTTAGTGATTGTAAATCCATGGGAATAATCTCATAAAAATCAAATTCTAGTCTTTTATTAGATTTATAAGATACATAATAAAAAATCTTAGGGATTCTGTCATGATCAAACAACCCGGGTAAAAATTCGAGTTCATAATCATGCGGATACATGTTAATCATAAACATAGCAGGGGGTCCGTTTGTCAATATAACATTACGTAACACAGCAAAGATACCCGGGCGGCTTATCTTACAGTTAGACTCGGTCATCATCGGCAAAATCCGGCAAAATCCGATCGATTACGGAAAAAGAAAAAAATAGGATAGGGGCATTAAAAAAACTGTAAAAAGGACCAAAAGTTTTTTTTTTTAAATGACTCAAACTTATACCAATTTAAAGAGCAATGAATAAGCTTTATGACCTCACTTGAGATAATTTTGACTTTTCAACAAAAAGAGAGGAAATTCAACAAATATGTCAGTTTTTATCTTCGGAAAAAGTATTTTTCCTCTTCATTCTATATAAACCATACCTATAATTTTAAAGTTAAAAAAGGACCAAAAGTTTCATTTACGAAATTTATAAAACTTAGTTCATTTGAAAGAGAATAAATTGAATTTTCTTACCTCACTTGAGATAATTTTCGATTCTGAAAATTGATGAAGTTATAAGCGTTTATCTACCAAGGCCCTTCATAATTCTATGTAAACAAATACTGACTGATATCGATTTACGCCAAATGGGCTGATATCGATTTTTACATGTCAGCAAAAGTTGGCTATGATTTCTCAGTGTTACGGGAGACCACTCCTTCATGCATGGCTTCGTCCCGATTTAAATACAATAGGCCTTTACGGAAACTCGGTTACTTCCCTTCGAAGATTATCTCCCTTGTGGAAATCCCCACTTCCGGAGACTACGATCATAACAATCATAGGGGCTCGGCACATGATGATTGTGCTATTTTGTGCTTAAAGAGAACATTTCAATGAAAAAAATCCGAATATCTGTATAAATATTAATATGCAGATATTCCGATTTTTAATCGGTCGGCGTAAGCCGGACGATTAGAGAGACCACAAATTTCGGAAACCCGTCCGCTGAGGGCAAACTGATGTAACTGCAACTCGTAACAGCGTTCATTTACAGCATTACAACGCTTAACAAGCCTGTCGTGACCTTATTACAAATACTACTTTCGGTTGAGCGCAAGAATGAATAAACAGTCCTAGTAAACAGGCGTCAAGTAATCCCGTTCTCAACTTTTCAATTATGCAATAAACGGTGATTACAACTTGTTTAGCATTGAATTTTGTCATATTACCAATGTAATCAAAATGTCTAGCGAGCAGAAATGGAAAAACTCGTAGCAATTTACTTTCAAAACAGTTATCAGAAATGGGGTCAGAGGTAATGAGTAATTGTATGAATGAAACGAAAGCGAATCAATTGTATCGCGTGATGTAAACACATTCTGTAGCCGTCGACTGTCTATATTATTCGGCAAACTTCGAGTGGGTCGTTGGTCACTATATACGTATTTACGGGATCGGTCGAGTTGTGACGAGTGTTGTCCGTATATGTTGCAGGTGTTGAAAAGTTCACGGGTCATCTAGCGTTGGGGCAAAGATAAAATCGCTACAGAAAGGAGTTTGTAAGGAATATTGCCGTAAAAAATTTAGAAATTTAGATTGTACTGCTTTAGAGCAAAGTGATGTAAATGCAACTCGTAACAGGCGTAGGTTTAAAATAGTGATTGGCCGTGGGTTGTTTAACGCTAGTGAGGCAAAAAAGTGTGAAGCTGTGAGGGAAAGGGATGTAAACTTGTGTAAGGGTTATGACCTCTAACTTCTAAGTAGCGGAGAGGTCATTACGTAAGCATTTTCAGAATGGACTGGTGATCCCACGCCTACAACTTTACAAGCCAGACTGTCCATTCACAGTACTGACCAGCAGTATCTGATTACGCATTTTTTTAGCGTCAGATGTGTTAAATTTTCATAACCCCTTACAGACACGGCACTACCATTTTGTACGGTCACTGACATGTTTCTTCTTGATGAGCTTAGATTTGAATCAGTCTGTCAGTCTGCTGACCCTTGACAAAACAATCCTGTGGGGCATTGAAAATATAGTGGGAAAGAGAGAGAAATGTTTGTAACCACCATCATCTCTTTTTCCAACAGCATTTTCTTCACCATATGAACGATTTTCAAAATAAAATTTTGTCATTTGGTTGAGTTAAATAGAGCATTTTCTTCGGAGGGGGGGGTGAAACTGCAACATAGATACTCTCACTTAAGATATAATTCTCCATGTCTGAATCAACGGACCAGGGAAAAGTTTAGGAGCATGTATTTTTTCCAAGGTATTTTTCTTTAGAGGGCTAAGCAAAACATGTTGCCTTTGCAGAGAGTGCAGATTCAGACCAGACTGTATAGAACATGCAGTCAGATCTTGGATCTGTCGTAACATTTTTTATATGAGATATTCTAGTCAAGACAGCAATGGCCCTTTAATAAATAGGCTGCTTTATATTAGTTGATTCTCATCCTTTCCACAAGGTCCAGTTTTTCAGATAAAGAGCACAAGGTTTACTGTAGCTATGCTCCTCGCTTATTAGAATGAATCAAATACATAACCTGTATTGGTCAAGGTTAAGAAAAGTTGCTTTTGCAGACAATAAAATATCAAGATTAGACTGTCCTTTGAGTGCAGTGCAGATCAATATTACACACGTATATATCTTAGATCATAATTGGATGTTCGCGTAGGATATAGATCTGTAAATGAAACTGTAATATTTGTACAGTGGTTTCTGACTGAAAACGGCCAGTAGATTAACTCAGAGTTTTAACTCTTTACCACACAATCCCAGTTTTAACAACCTTGAGGGAAAAGGCTGTTGAAAACATTGCAGAAAAGGGGGAAATGCTGATCCATCATTTTCTCCTTTTACCACGATGTTATCTACCTTTTCAACGATTCAACTCATCATTTGGGCTACAGTCAAATTTGATTCGTAATGTCCAAATGCTTTCGATTTTGACAAGTCTAAAATTTCGTTGGTTGGTGAAGAGATGACGGTTACGTAGATATTAGCTACATTCTTTAGAAGTACGGTTGGAAAATTTGGCAAGCAGACGTTGTGGCCAGGGTGATTCGGCCCAGGAAGATTTAGCCAGCCAAAAATATTAGAGAGGACAATTTATCTCGATAGATACGATGGCTTGTTAAAAATGGAGAAATAGATAGCCCACTAGCGGCCAAAAATAAACAATTCGGGAGTCAAAATGCAAACACATTTTATACGATTTATTCAAATTATTTAAAAGTAAAAAACTAAAGATATTATTAAGAGTCTTGCAATGTGCTACAGTACACTCTGTCTGTGTTCCAATAGTTGGTAGAAAAGTGAGTCTTGTAACTATATTAAAGTTACCAAAGTTGCTAAAGTTAGAATAATAAAGAATATCAAATTTTGTGTTTGTGTGTGTGTGTGTGTGTGTGTGTGTGTGTGTGTGTGTGTGTTTCTTTTTAGTAAAAGGCTGGTAGGTACTGTTAATCTTGTAAGAGTGATGTCTAAAGCTTGATAATAAGAATTGCTGATTAGAATTCCGTATCTTTTACGTTCTATTGCTGACGGCTGGCAAATCTCTACTTAGACCATTCCGTTAAACTACTAATTTGTAAAAGACAGGTTGAAAAAAAAAAGGTTCCTAGGTGGTTCAGTTGTATGGTGTAGGATTCGACACTTGTGTTTTTCGTGGGAGTGTCATCAGGTAGGATACCTCAGAGCCCTTGCCTAGTACTAGTGAAATCCTTGACAAATATGAATAAGAAGGCTGTCGCCGCGATATGACTGAAATAATGTCTAAAGCGACCAAAAACACAAAACAACCAATTACTCAACCAGTTTATTACTAAATTAGATGATTTCCACATAGTCCTTTGCAAGAATAAGAATGGATTTCTTTATCCATTGTCAAGGTTCTAATTCAGTATAAAAGGCAATATAACATGGGGTTCTTACTCCATACACAGTTCAAACAACTACCATTTGATATGTGATTTTCAAAAACAGTGTGGTTATTCAGTATCGACCGATTACAGTGCTGACAGCACTTTGATTTTTATCGAAATGTTGTCTTTAAACACAAATTATCATGTGCCGAGTCCCTGTGATAACAATGGCCGAACAAAAAAAAAAAGAAATCATTCATGATTTTCGTCATCCAGTTAACTTTCCTAAATCGCAATAACTTGCTCCTAAAAATTATTACTCGGGGATAAATAACACGTCTGACCTGCTGCTCTGTATCGCACACTGTTGGCAAACGTAACGGATTTGTTCAATTAAATTCTGTTGAATTTCTCGGACAGTGACCAGAAAAACACAACTGTTTGTCAGTGGCTAATGCAGTCTGGCTGATACAATTCGCTCGAACTTGTCAACTCGCTCAAAAATCTGCGCCATTGACACGGGTTCGTACATCCGTTTTCAAGATATAAAATACACTTTAGATCCAATGAAACGCAGCATTAGCGGCACCAACCCTTTAAACATGTTTAAAAATACTACTGACCTATAGTCTTTATCTTCAATAACGACGAAACGCCTCAGAATTCGTTGAATTTGTGATCTACGTTCTTATTTCGAACAGCTGCAGCCATCTTCTGTCATGTGACATTGTTTGGAACGAGAAATTTCATCGGTTGATATGTACTAACAGTCGTGAATTCAACCAATGAAATTTCGTACAGCTGCTCACACCTTTTTGTCACGTGACAGTACGGTGACGCTGTTTGGAACGAGAAATTTCATTGGTTTATATGAGCGAACGTCAGTGTCGAATGTACGAACCCGTGTCAATGGCGAAGATTTTTGAGCGAGTTCACAAGTTCGAGCGAATGTATCAGCCAGACTGCATTAGCCACTGACAAACAGTTGTGTTTTTCTGGTAGAAAAATGTTTTAGCTCTCAGCTGTAGAAAAAATTAGGAGAATAACTGATGGGGTAGAAAAGATACGTTGTTTTTTTGTAACCGGGGGCGAGTAACGGGCTGCATACAGTTAAATCCCTTGTTTTAGTCTATGGGTGACAGGAGTCAAACTACGGACCCCTATGGTTCGGACAGGAAACATACATCATTTGGCGTCGAATGTGAAATGGACTTACCCGCTGTAACCTTTTTTTTTAATAATTCCAAATCCTATATTTACAAACGATCAACATAAGATTGAAAAGGAAGGAGACTTTATATGACACGTCTGTGTTAATCTGCGCCTAGCATGTGTACCGAAACGCTTCTGCAGGTCCGTGAAATACCGCGATAAAAGAGCACCCAGCTAACCCTTTACCAGCTTCTTAACGAAAGCAATTACAGCACATATTTCGCCACTCATAATGAAGCTGGAATTACCTTTTTTGCAGGAGAAATGGGAGGTTTGAAATTTGAATTGACCTTGTTGTAAAAGTCTTATATTTGGTAGTTCAAACAGGAGGATGACAAAAAAGCATTTAGACATGGGGGGGGGGGGGGGGGGGTTATGGATTTTTTTAATAAATTCAAACTATATGGGGTTTCAGATTTAAATAAACGGACTAACCATTTCTCTTTTTTAGACTACAAAATATTATCACTTTCAACATTTTATATAAATAAATCGAACCTATGATCCCAGTGTTTCAAACCATGTACGTTGGCGACCGGGTTCGGTAAACGGCAAAACTTTGGATTGGTCCAAATCCAAAGCATTTGAAGCCACCAGGTTAAACGTGCGTCATATGGTGGAAATTGCCTTTGAAAAGGTGGAAAATATTGCGGTGAATGAGAAAATGCTGGTTACAAGCATTTCCTCCTTTTCAAATATTTTTCAAGACGCCTTCTTTCCCAGGGTCGTTAGAACTCCGGACTGTTTGGTTGGTAGAAGGGTAATAAGTGTCTCTAAAAAGGCAGGAACAGTCCATTTACCGAAATTACAGCACTACATGCATACCTTGAATTGTCAAGAAAATCCTGATCTCAAAAAATTACGATGTTCCTTCAGACAAATATCATAACTATTAGTTTAGATCATGAACATAACAAATGTAGCTTTAGTTCAAATTTTAAATCTTTCAGTCTCCCTTCACAAAATACTTATATTCCATCATCTTTTTGAGTTAAAAAGACATACGTTCAAAATTATTCTTCATTTAAATGTGTAAAGGTTAATTCGGTGTGTTCCTTTGATCCTGGTATCGCACTGCCGGGTGGGCGACCGAAGAACTGTGATGTACAAATTAACGCCCACGTGTCACATTAACGCTTTACCAAACGACAAAATTTTAAGCTAGTGTATACTGAAAGCATTTTCCAACAATGAGGTAATGTTGCTCGAATGACGGATTTTTCTTTTTTTTTTTTTTTTTCTGTTTGAAAAGGTAGAAACATTGTGGGAATGGGAGAAAAGTTTGGTCATCAGCATTTTTTTTCTTTTTTCCCTTATAATTCCGCAAGCCATCTTCCTCGGGGTCGTTAAAACCCGAGAATTGTTTGGTAAAGGATTAAACAGACTCTTCTGTTTTTTTATGGAAAGCAAACGCTGTCTTATATCGTTCTTTTACAGTTCATTGCACCGTTATTGTAATATATGGTTTCATTACAACTATATATGTAATGAAAACATGTTTATATGGAACCAAACTGTGTTTATGTTAATGCATTTATAGTTGTAATGAAACCATATATTACAATAACGGTGCAATGAACTGTAAAAGAACGATATAAGACAGCCATGGCTTTCCATAGCTTTCCAAAGTTTTTGATCTCAATTCACCGTTATGTTGTTCATTTGTGGATAGATTCGGAATTTAACACAAGTTACAGAGGGTAAGTTCATTCTTAGTCTCTACTTCCATATATTGCTGCCGTGCTTGTGTAGTCCTCGGAAGTAGAAATTACGCTTGTGCGCATGCGTAATCGAAGAGTACTCAAGGGGAGGCTACCTAGTTTCCGGAAAGGCCTATACGTAACAACGGCGTTAGGGATATCTCTTTAGCTCAGTGGTTATGGTATTGGTCTTTCAAACCTCGAAAAACGAGGATCTTGTCCGCCGTGGGTTCGAATCCCGCCAGATGCGGTTTGTATTTCTGCCCTGCATTTGTTCATTTGTTTCTTTGTTACGGACGCAAAGCACCTTTTATAAGCATCGCCGATCATGCCGCCTTCAAGTTCAAAGACGCCGACGAGACATCTTAGTAGCTCAATAGGGGGCTAATTTTATCGCCTACTTAAGATGAATAGGTGTAATTATTAATTATTAAGCATGCACCGCATGCAGGACTCTTCAGACTGGTCATCGCTAAATACACACCTTATCATGCTAGTCATAGATTTCTGACAGGATCCAATCAAGGCGTGGCTTAAGGAATCATGGGTGGCGAATAAATCTCGTACGTGATTCCTGATTGGTTCACAGTACACTATCGTGTAAAAATTGGAAAAAGTCTATTTAAGCCAAAAATGAGAGTGCTGTGATAAAAAAAGTGGGGGAAAAGTTCATTTTATGTGTGACCAGAGAGGCGGTAAGAATTGGTTTGGAAGGGCGTGGCTTACCTTTGACATAAGTCCACCAGTTTATTTTTCATTTTAGTGGCCTCGAGTCAGTTTGGAATTTTTCGTCGTAGATCTGCATCGTGTATCACTTATTACATTTTTTTTTTTTTTAATCGATCCTTTGCTTTGAGGGAATTTTAAGTGCATAGTCCTTTACTGTCTCAAAACATTGTGAAGAAAAGGAGCTTGTTTTCTTTATATTGCATTACCTATTTTACCTTAATCTAAAATGCAGTGAACTGACACAGTACTTAAAATAGCCCCGCCCTACCAGCTCTCACAGCCAATAAAAAAGTCGAATAACCCGTTCTATTTATAGCCATTACCTGATAATGTGTATTGAAAATGTCGGAGAAATCACGTCTGGATTATAAAGTATGAATACTGTTTTATTTATTTGTACATAGCTTATTTTTGCACAACATGTGTATAATGAATACAAGTTTGAATTATTGCGGTTGTTATTCGTTGTGTCCTTCATCAGTATGTTTTTGCCAGTTTTAAAAAAAAGAAGAAAAAAAAAAATGTCAGCTTTATGTCCGATGTCGGCATGATTTTCCGACCCAGTCTGGTTAAACGATTTCCTTTCTTATTTTTTTTTATTGTCAGTTTTACAAAATATTGAAAGTAGGAATGTCTAAGAATGCTTCTCGTAGCAAGGACGCGAAATAATAGTCCAAGGACGCAAATTTTCAAGCCACAGGACGCAAAGTAGAATAGCTGGCGCTAACGCTGGAGTCAATGGAATTGGCACACATGCCCTTCTAAAGGACAGCCCTGATGCATGTAGACAATTACGTATTGTTTGAGTAGTTACGTTCACACCAGAGGCACTTAAGAGGTCGTTACGTAGCGTGGTTGCGGTAACAAAGTGATTACGTCGGGCCTGGAGCACTATAGAATGGTCTTGTAGTGCCGTTGTGGACCTTTGACGACCTCCACCATGACGATATGCTGAGGAACCAAGGGTTTGGTGTCGATTCCATGCTCTGCTGATCACACTTTGGCTGACGTTCAATGCATTTGCAACACCACGTTGCGTGGAACCATTTAGAAGCATTCCGATGCAAATGCCTAGTTGTTCTTGATTTAAGCGATGTCTTGCACGTCGTGGAGGCATTTTGACTTGATATTGGTAACAAAACATTTAGATGACGAATAAAGATAATGAGAGTTGTGTTGATGTGTACATGACATTGTCATGTGAGACATCAGGTTGCATGCAGTATTGATGTCAGTGATCAGTATTAAACAACATTCACTTACTGACACATTTGGTGAATCCCAAAACGAAATTTATCGCAGAAATATATATGATCCTTAGCAAATTTTGATTAGTATACTATGTCAATGCCCTGTTTTTTTTTTTTTTTTGGATTCGACCCAGTATTTTCTCCTTTTCCCATATTGTTTTCTACCCTTTCACAGACAAATTCAATCGTTTGAACCAATGTTAATTCGTCGCCTGCAAATGCTTTCAATTAGGACAAGACTAAAATTGTTTTGCATGATAAAAGAGTAAACGTGACTTTTCCATTTGTAGGTTTTCTTTTCAGTTTTAAATAGTTGCATGCAAAATAAATCAAACAGTAAGAGAAAGAAGGCTTATTCGTATCGATTATTGAATGGTGTTTTACGCCGCATTCAACATTATTTCAGTCATATGACGGCGACAGTTTGCTAATTCATGTACATGTATGTCCTAGGTTTCACCAGTACTATGCCAGGTCTTTGTAGTGTCTTGCCCGAGGACACTCCCACGAAAAACTCAGAGCTTTCATCAGGGATCGAACCGGAGGCCTCCAGGATCCGTATTCATTAACCATTCTTAAGACTGTTCTTAGTCTTGTGTTGAAGAATTTTCTAGATTTGAAAGTAACACAGAAGTTGTATTATTTTCAAACTTCGAAAATTCTTGAAAACTAGACAAAGATTATTTTTAAGAATAATTGGTGAATACAGCTCCAGCGTACAAGTCCTACACTTTACACTTGGCCATGCAGGACCATACTTCTACATGTAGGTATCAAGTATATCGTTTAGGCATTGAATAATTTAGACCTTCCTACAAGTTTGTCCTTTTTTCAACCCTTAACTAAAATGACACTTTTAAGTCGATAGTAAAAACCAAATATTGTTATTTCAAACTTAATTTGGGAGGAAAAATTTTCTCCTTATCGGACGGTGTAGATCCAAGATCAGACTGCACGTTCCGTGCAGTATGATCTTGATTTACACTCTCCCCAAAATGTCCTTGATTGGCGCTTAGCAGCCTAAGGGTAAAAAGTTTCACAATTATTTAAACATTGTGGCGCCTAAAAAATAAACTGAACATTCTGAGTCAGTACTTAATATGTATTTATTGCAACTTCAAGACTGTTTTTTTTTTTCAGAATATCCTACAGAATATCCTACGGAAAAGTCGACATGCTTGATCAAAAGATCAGACTGCATGCTCTGTGCAGTCTGATCTTGACCTACACTGTCTGAATATGCAAGAAATACAGGTTAAGCACTACAAGGGTTAAAAGAGTATTTATAAGACGAAAATCAAGTTAACACTTATAGACATAGTTAACACTTATAGACATAGTTAACACCTATAGACATAAACAAATCCATTGAATTGACTTAATATGTCAAGTAAATTATTTTAAATGCTGCCACATGATGTGGATATCCCTAATATTCTATTTATAGTCATGTCATCTGCTTATTTCAGCTGGTCATCTGTATTTCATTCAGTGTTGTGCTGAAAAATGAATAGATAAGTATATGAGTCATGTTCTGTGAAAAAGGGGCTTAATGCATCTGCAAAAAAGTATCGATCCATGTAAGCCTTCGCAGTCCGCACAGGCTGACACAGGTAGAAACTTTTCGTTAATCATAAATTTTCTGCATGTCAATGGACTGTTTTACCGCCAGATCCAGTTGATTGTTAAACAAGCTGGATTTCATAGATTCATATTTACTCGTATGTGGGTACTAACTCGTATTTGCAATGGTACATCACGGGTATGCATTGAGTCCCCCTTCGCCAGAGATTCACTCATAAAGATCATGAACAATTAGTGTATAGGTGCATGGGTAGGTAGAAAAACAAATAAATGAATACATAAAAAGATGAATGATTGGTGATTAGATTAAAAAATGAAAGGAAGAAAGAAAGAAAGAAAGAAAGAAAGAAAGAAAGAGAGAAAGAAAGGAAGGAAGGAAAGAAAGAAAGAAAGAAAGAAAGACAGACAGACAGACAGAAAGAAAGAAAGAAGAAAAAAAAAGAAAGAAAGGAGGGAAAGAATCATGATTTGTTCATTGAACACGACATCAAAAGCGTAAAATGAAGATAAAAAAAATGTGGATAGAAAGACTGTTAGAAATAAAAACAATAATGACTGATCAATTCAAAGGTTCTGTTCTTTAAATCCTTATATACATACTGCTGAACAACATAACTTGAACTTTCAACACAAGATGAAAGCAGCTTTTCCAGGATCGTATCGCCGGGAAAATAATCTCAACGAATGGGACAGTGTAGCTTAAAATTTACAAAGTGCAATAACTCTAAAACTAGTGGGAATAGACTTATGGTTCTTGTACACTGCACTTCTTGTTAATGTGGTCTATCTGTATAACAAGTTTGAAGTCACTAGCTTTTATACTTGCGAAGTTATGCCCCGGACAAAAATTTAAAGTTAAAATTTACTAAGGGTGATAACCCCAAAAATAGTTGGAGTAGAGTTATGGTTCTTGTACACAGAATTTCCCCTTTATATGATCCATCTGTGTGTAAAATTTGAAGTTATTAGCTTCTATACTTTCGAAGTTATGCCCTGGACAAAAAATCCAAAGTTAAAATTTACAAAGGACAGTAACTCTAAAAATAGTTGGAGTAGAGTTATGCTTCTTGTACACTGCACTTCTCGTTAATGTGTACTATCTCTATATGAAGTTTGAAGTTACTAGCTTTTTTACTTTGGAAGTTATTCCTAGGACAAAAATCCAAAGTTAAAATTTACAAATGGCAATAACCCCCAGAATAGTTGGAATAGAGTTATGGTTCTTGTACACTGCACTTCTCCTTTATATGATCTATCTGTGTGTAAAGTTTGAAGTTACTAGCTTCTATACTTTGGAAGTTATGCCCCGGACAAGCTTTTCGTGACACATGGACGGACGGACGGACAGACGGACGGACGGACAAGGTGACCCCAGTATACCCCCCCCACAACTTCGTTTGTGGGGGTATAGAGAGTTTTTTTTTTTTTAAGAATGGAAAACATTGTTGGAAAAAAAGATATAATGCAAAGAAACCTGAGTTTCTTGAACGACCCTAAGGACGACGGCTTTTTAAAAACATTGCAGTAACCAGCATTTTTCCTTCTCCACAATGTTATCTACTCTTTGCAAGACAAGTTTTGCCCTTTAAGACAAATTTGTCTTCTGCAAAAGCTTTCAATTTGAAAGGTTTGACAAGAGCACCGCATGCGGGTGCCAACCCTCGGCCGCAGTTGCTTGATTTTGAAAATTATTTGTAAAAAAGGGGGCATAACTGTGTCAAAAGTACTTTAACGGTTATCTACCCTTCTTGTGTGGGTTCCCCTTTTGATAAGACAACAACCGAGCTAAAAATTTTGTCTTTCGCTGAAGAGTTAAAGCGCTTACCCGCCTCTTCGACGTCTAACTCTGAAGTACCAAATTGCTGCAATGAGTCCTCCAAGGCAAGCTGGAACCAGCACTGCCGGTACAATGATGGCCGCTTTGTTAGACTTGCCCGTATCTTTCTGTGAGATTGACTGAGTGTTTGGTGTTGTACTTGCGACAGTTTGTCTCTTCGTAGAAGAAGTGACGTCACTGACTTTTGTTGTCAGCTGGGATTCGGTGGTAATTACGTCAGGAACACTGGTTTCCGGGACAATGGTTGTTGTTGTTGATAATTTACTTGTGTCTGTATCACGGTTAAAATATAAAATGTTAATCATAAGGCTGCTAAGCGCGACTCAAGGACCTTTTGCGGACAGTGTAGATTAAGATCAGACTACACTGAACGTGAAGTCTGATCTTGGATCTACAATGTCCGATAAGGATATATTCTTCCCCCCTCCCCCCCCCCCATCCCCCTGGAAAAAATACCTATAAAATAGCAAAATTTTGGGTTTTACAATCGGCTCGAGAGTTTCATTTCATTTCATTTATAAAGCAGGTTAAGGGTTAATTATAGGGTAAACAATAAAGGGTTCATAATAGGGTTCCAAATATGACAATAAGATCAAGGGCGCTAATACCTTCTTCAATACAAACAGTACATGGATTTTCAGAAACCCAATAAATACAGACTCGATGTAGAGCCAATCATTTTAGTATACCATCCCTATTATTCCTTGTATTTATTTGACTTAAAGCAAGAGGACGTTATTTAACTCTTAACCTGCAAAATAAGCGAAATGAAACTTTCAAGCTGATATTAAAAATCCAAATTTTGCTGCTTCAAAGGTTTTTTTTTTTTTTTTGGGGGGGGGGGGGGGTATCTCGTTATCGGACTGTGAGGATCAAAGATGAGACTGCATGTTCTGTGCAGTCAGATCTTGATTTACATTGTCCGCAAAAGGTCCTTGAAGGTCCTATATTTCGTCCTATTGTGATTATATCAAACGATCCTTTACCGTAACGATCCTAGAGAAATCCCCTTAAAACAGTTTGAAATAAAGAAGAGAAAATACTAGATACAAGCTTTTTTCTCCTTTTCACGAAATGTTTTTTATCCCTCGAAAATGAATTTCATCATTTGAGCCACATTGAAGATGTAGCCTGCGAATGCTTAAGTAAATGCGCCACGCTTCTGCGTCCAGTACAGATCAGGATCACACTGCACAAAATGTGCAATCTGATCGTCGATCTATAATGTTCGCTTTGGTGAAATACTAGAAACAAAGCGATCGTCAAATAGCAATTGTTTGGTCTAATGTGTAGACTGGGAATGCATGTGTGGTTTTACTCTGCTCTGAAAGGGTTGATGGTAAAGCTGTGTACAAGCATCTGGTCTTGCAAAGTGTCCACAACGTTAACAGGCCTGGTAAACTGGAAAGCCCTGGCAAAAAAACTCGATGCTTAACTCGTGCTTAAAGTCAATAGTATCTGCCACGGAACTGTTTCCCCGCTCCACAAATGTTAGAGTCATACACTCGAAAAATGGAGTTGAATGCATCTACATAAAAGTATCGACCAAATTCAGCCTGTGCAGACTGTGAAAACTGACCTGAATCGAAATAGTGTGCTACTGGTTAAGTTTCTGCAGATCAAAAGACCAACCTACCTTATGATTCAACCAATTGTTAAAATTTTAAACAAAATGCCACGACATCCTTTATATAATGCTTTACAAAGATGCCTTAAACCCACCTTTTCCAGAGCGCTCCTCATTTGGATTACAAAGAATAAGAAATGTAAATATGACGCCATGATCTGGCAAAAGAGGGACTTAATTCATCTCCATCATGCATTGTACCAAGCAAGTCATTACATAATTATGGATTCATTAAATCCATTTCATCCAACGACCGACTAAATCAAATGGTAGAATAGTCCTTGGACATTCAGAAAATTCATAAATATCATAGGCCGATATTTTTTCACCCTTTTTTTACAGAGTTTTGATTCATGTAGTAAAATCACCTTGTACCGGGGCTGTGGTCGTGGTTGTACTTCTTGTGGTTGACCTTGTCCCAGGCACTGTGGTCGTGGTTGTACTTCTTGTGGTTGACCTTGTCCCAGGCACTGTGGTCGTGGTTGTACTTCTTGTGGTTGAACTTGTCCCAGGCGCTGTGGTCGTATTTGTACTTCTTGTGGTTGACCTTGTCCCAGGCGCTGTGGTCGTAGTTGTACTTCTTGTGGTTGAACTTGCACTAGGACGTACTGTTGTCTCTGAAATTAAACCAATTCATGTAATGCACAAGAAGATATTAGAATTTTCAGACATCAATGTAAATTTAAAAAAAAACACACAAACAAACAAAAGGATTAACATTGGAATAAAATAATAATAATGATGAAAAAAAAAATCAATAGGATTGAAAAGGTTGAAGGAAAAGTAACAAATGAATGTCATAAGCAACCGCTCCTTTTTCCATGATAATTTCCAAAGCTGTCTTCTTGTTTTCAAAAGCAACCTGACTAACTCTTTAATTACTAAATTAAAAAAAAATTCTATTTTTCAAAGGCTACAAATACAGTTCCGCTGCAAGATCAAGAGACAGTTTGGTCACAGTCTATATAAAACAATGGACAGTGTAAATCAGAGATAATCTGATCTTGATCTATACTGTCCACAAAAGGCTTCTATGCCATGGAAAAAGTTAAGTTTATGCTCAGTTATCTTAGCGTTACAGACCTGGCCCTTTACCAAACAATCCTACTTTTTAACGACCTTGAGCAATAAAGCCTTTGAAAACAATGTGGGTAAAGGAGAAAATGGTGATTACCATTTCAAAAGAAAACCTATTATTTAGACGGCATTTTAACACCACAAAAATTACTCGCCCTCACTTAAAGCATTCGCAAACGACGAAGACAGAATACCAGTAAATGTGACTCTAAATTAAAATTTGTAGTTGGAAGGATAGAAAACATTATTGTAAAAGGAGAAAATGCTGATTACGAGCATTTTCTCCTTTTCTCACAATGTTTTCAAATGGCTTCTTTCTCAGGGGTAGTTAAAACTCGGGATTGTGTGGTAAAGGGATAATTGATAGTCTGCAAATGCTTTCAATTTGGACAAGTCTAAAATTTTGTCGCCTGGTAAAGATGATGTAACCAATCACTTTACCTTGTACCTGGACTGTAGTAGTAGTGGAAGTGCCCCTTTTCGTTGTGTTTATACCAGCTGTCGTCAATCTCTCTGAAACTTAAAGGTATTTCTCTTTCATTTGGTGTTTTACGCCAAATTCGACAAACAACAGCCATATAAAATTTGATATTCTTTAGTAATATCCCCCGTGTATAGCTTAAACTGCTTTTGTACATGTAGATACACGCCATGCATGCATATTCTGGTATGTTTGTGGCTATCATTTTTCACGTAGATAACAGCAAAAGTTAAACGTAAATCGAAATCTTTGAACAACAACAACAACAATGCAGATGCAAAGGGGTCCTTATAAAATAAGAAACGGAACCGAAACGAAACGGAACGAAACGCAACGAAACGGAAGAAAACGAGAACGAAACGCAACGAAATAGAACGAAAGGAAATGAGACGAAATCTAGTAGAGTGATTTTTTTTTTAAACTTAACTTTTTATCTCAATTTATCGTTTTTCTGTTGTATAGTTACTTGTTGTTTTATCCCACGTTTTATGTAGGGCACAATAAGAATATGTTGCTGAATTTTTGCGATTATCTCATGGCTTGAAAATCTGGTCAGAGTCAAGATTAAGTACTTAAAACGATAACCCTCTACTAGGACCTGTGGCTTTGGAAGTTGCTCAAAAATTTAACATATTTGGTGCAATTTTAAAGATTTGGTATGTAGTGGAAATTTTATTTTATATCTTTACTGTTCTTCTGTCATAGTGGTATCATAATACTATGACAGGGCGCCGGAATATGCCGAGCCTCGGTAGCACAGTCGGTAGCGTACAGGACTTGAGAACAAGGGTCGCTAGTTCAAATACCTACTCGACAAATTTCTTTCCTAGGATTGATGATAGTCATTGCGACAGGATTCATTCCTCTCTCACCGCAGATCACCGATGATTAGCGATGGAAATCAGCAAGTCCCTTGGGAAGAATATTATGCGAAGTACTGGTAAAAGGAACTGTAGGAAAATACAGATAGGTGCAATGCAGCGATTTTGTTTGGTTTGTATTGGAGTTTAACGCCATTTTAACAGCTTAGGTCATATCATGGCGGTCAGTGACGCACCAATGTGTTTCCTGGCTTTTGCACACCAGTACCGACACAACTTTCTTTTTTTAAAGCCACCGACTACTTTTCTCACATGCATCAGAGGTGAGAGGCGAAAAAACGCCGGAAAGAAAGTTCTCCGAAACCGGGTATAGAACCTGCAACCCCCAGGTTACGAGTCAGATACGCTAACCACTGAGCTACCCGGCTGGGCTCAATGCAGCGATACAACTGAAAAGGGCGTTAAACCTTAAGACATTGTGGGAAAGGGAGGAAATGCTGGTGACCAGCATTTTCTCCTTTTCTTATAACGTCTTAAAAAGTCTTCTCCTTTAGGGGCGGTGAAACTCGGGATTGTGCAGCAAAGGGTTTATTTTTTTCATGTTTAAATAGTTTCGAAGACTGACATTATATCAGTTCAGCAGTGAGAGCCGTGATCATATAGTGGTTAGTACTTCGCGTTGTGGCTGCAACATCTCAGGTTCGAACCCTGGTCACGGCAGGTCGTTGATCGTTGCTGTCTCGGCACAGCTGAACAATATTTTTGCAGCCCTTTGGGTTTAAGGTGTTTTACACTACTTTCAATACGATTTCAATTCTGTGGCCGACTTTGTTGACGTTTTTTTTTTCTTTGGTTTTATTACACAAGCAATTGCCTCTCTTTCCTCGTTGTTGTGCATATTGTTGAAAAATGAAAATTTCAATTAGATATGAGCCATGCTCTGGCAAAAGGGTGTTTAATGCCTCTCTGTAATGCATGATACCAAGCAAGTCATCATATAATCATGGATGCATAATTTCCCTCTTCGTATAACAACCGACTGAATCACGAGGTTCACTGGTCTTTTGACAAGTAGAATATTGACTAAATAGCAAACATTTTCAACCCGGATCAGCCTGCGCGGATTGCGCTGGCTTATTTTTTTTCTACAATGCAGCGATACAACTGAAATAATGTTGAAAAGAGCGTTAAACACTATACAATCAATCAATACAATAAAGCGCCGGAATATTACGAATGAAATTCGCCCTCAATAACCTTAAAGGGCAACTTCAACCCAAAGCTATTTTTGGATATATGAATCCTTAAATGAAAACAATCTTTAAATTGAAAACCATATTTCAATGTCTTTCGTAAAAAGAGAGTTATAAGCATAAATGTGGTTTTCACACCTGTGCGAGTTTGTGAAATCTTCGCAAAACCGGATGCGACGTAGGAAGTGTGACCCGCACATTTATTTCGGCTTCTGTGTACTGTTAATTTGCTGCGATACTGACTTTTTTTTCTCACAGCCTTATCCTCCCTCATGTCGGGAGACGATTTTTTTTTTTTGTCACAAAAATCTCTATCGTATGCCGAGTGCCGAGTAAGCACTATTTCGAGCTAGGAGATGACTATTTATTCGTCAGTCTGCTGTCTGTCTGTCTAAACCGAATCACGCTGCTTAACCGATTAGATCTACCATTAATCCTCAACAGGTTAAATAAACCTTTATGCCGATTGCAAAAAATCGAATATTGCTAGTTTTTGGAGATAGATGTATCCGTATCGGACACTGTACATCCAAGATCAGTCAACGGCAAATTACTGTTGATTATCAATCTGTTTCACATTGTTAAGAGAGAGAGAGAGAGAGAGAGAGAGAGAGAGAGAGAGAGTGAGTTAAGGGGGCGGTGGTTTAGTTCGACAAGCAGATTATAGGGGTTTTTTTTAAGATCGTACGGTTGAGGAAAATATAAAATTATGACATTCGACTTACCCATTTAACCTGAGTAAAATTTCAAATCCCATTTACATTTGATAAGAAAAAGGGTTCAACATGGTTGTGAAAACAAAAGAGTAACTTTGTAAATGACAAGTTTATGACACGTGCTTGTTAACCTCCAGCTGCAAGCCGGGTAAAGAAGTATGTGAGACCACGACGCTGCGATACCAACATCAAAGAGGCGCCTAATTAACCCTCTGCCCCTTTACATTGATGTAACACACAATTCTTTTCTCAAATAATTTAATATCAGTTGTTTTCATGAATATTGCCGAGTTCTGACTGGCTGAAAATTTTTTTTCATAGCTCCATGAAAAAAAAAAATCACGTTATGCCGGAACTACTTTCGCTGAACGTTACTCAGTGCGGGTCCTCCTACACACTGCCGTGTTCATTTACTTTCGTTTAATTGGTTAATTTTCAGTATTGGGGATCTGAAAACTGCTTCCCTGTTGTATTCTTGCGCCATACAAATATGATTGGAAGGGGCTTTAGAAACTCCAACGTTAGATTTAAAAATAAAGAAAATGAATGCTGTTTGAATTATTTCCATGGGTGTATGTTGTCTGTAATATTAAATTATAAGGAATAAAGAGAATTTTTATTTTTAGCTCACCTGAGCACGAAGTACTCATGGGGAGCTATTGTGATCGTGCTGTGTCCGGCGTCCGTCGTCCGTCGTCCGTCGTGCGGCGTGCGTCGTCCGTCGTCAACTTTTTCACCTTGTGTACGCTCTAGAGGCCACATTTTCAGTCCGATACTCATGAAACTTGGTCAGAATGTTTGCCTTGATGATATCTCGGACGAGTTGGAAAATGGGTCATGTCGGGTCAAAAACTAGGTCACTAGGTCAAATCTTAGAAAAACCTTGTGTACGCTCTAGAGGCCACATTTTTTGTCCAATACTCCTGAAAGTTGGTCAGAATGTTTGCCTTGATGATATCTTAGACGAGTTCGAAAATGGGCCATGTCGGGTCAAAAACTAGGTCACCAGGTCAAATCTTAGAAAAACCTTGTGTACGCTCTAGAGGCCACATTTTCAATCCAAAACTCTTGAAAGCTGGTCAGAATGTTTGTCTTGATGATATCTCTGACAAATTTGAAAACGGATCATGTTGGGTCAAAAACTAGGTCACTAGGTCAAATCTTAAAAAAACCTTGTGTATGCTCCAGAAGCCACATTTTCTGTCCAATACTCTTGAAATTTGGTGAGAATGTTTGTCTTGATAATATCGCAGACGAGTTCGAAAGTGGGCCATGTCGGGTCAAAAACTAGGTCACTAGGTCAAATCTCTGAAAAACCTTGTGTACGCTCCAGAAGCCACATTTTCAGTCCAGTGCTCTTTAAAGTTGGTCAGAAGGTTTGTTATGACGATAGCTTGGATGAGTTTGAAAATGGGTCATGTCAGGTCAAAAACTAGGTCACCAGGTCAAATCTTAGAAAAACCTTATGTAAGCTCTAGAGGCCACATTTTCAGTCCAAAACTCTTGAAAGTTGGTCAGAATGTTTGTCTTGATAATTTCTTAGACTAGTATGAAAATGGGTCATGTTGGATAAAAAAAGCTAGGTCACAAGGTCAAATCTCGGAAAAACCTTTTGTACTATAATTACAGTCCAATATTCTTTAAACTTTTGTTAGAATGTTTGTCTTGATGATATCTTGCATGAGTTTGAAAATGGGTTACGTGGAATAAAAACTAGGTCACCAAGTTTCATCTTTGAAAAACCGTATGTACGTGTAGAGGCCACATTTTCAGTCCAATAACCTTGAAATTTGCTTTGAATGTTTGTCTTGATAATATCTTAGACTAGTATGAATATGGGTCAATTTGGATAAAAAACTAGGTCACTAGGTCAAATCTCGGGAAAACCTTTTATACACCCTACAGGCCACATTTTCTCTCAAATACTCATGAAAGTTTGTCGGAATGTATGTCTGGATAATTTCTACATGTCAAGCAGGCCGCTGAGACAAATTCTAGAAAAAGCTTGTGTGCACTCTAGAGGCCATATTTGTAAGCCCAATACTAATGAGTGTTTGTCAGAGTGTTTGTCTTAATATCTCTAAAGAGATTGGAAATGGGTCATGTTTGATCAAAAGGCTCAGGTGAGCGACTTCAGGGCCATCATGGCCCTCTTGTTTTTTCATACCTCCATGAAAAAAATAAAAATTCTCTTCATTCCCTAAAAAAAAAAGTTGGTGCACTAAACATTTGTGTAAAGTTGGTACGGAGTTATTAAATTTTTAATTCACGTTGCATTTTTATGGTCAGCGTCTGTTATCTCGTACATGATTACAGCGACAAATACGGAAAAAAAGTTAACTTTTGTCCACGTTCGTATTTCCTTTTAAATTTTACGCCTAACATGTCTCAATATTTAGGAAATAGACTGACCCTGTATTTTGCAGACGATCAAAAACGCTTACTGCATGATATGGAGAGCAGGAAGGCAGGAGGCATTTGAGACAATCTTTTATCGTTGTTGTTGATGAAAGAAACAAATTTCAAATTGTGTAAATAACACAGAGGAAAATAAATGTTGATCAAGTGAAAAAAAAAAAGGATTTAACGACAAATTTAGGATGTGTGCTTGGTACATATGTCGGAGAAATAATCTCGTCTGAAAAAAATGATCTTCTTACCGCTCTTAGTGCAAGTAGAAAAATAAATTTCAAACCTAGGTTAAAAGTTACCAGGTCGCTCGTTCTTTTTATTTACTTTTTATCTGACGTTAGAATTTATTTTTCTGCCAGCGACTAACACTTGGACCGGCTGCACAATAACAGATTGACCTCTTCAAAATATTTTCCAGTGTCCTGCGTGGCTCAGTGGTAAAGTGTAGGACCCGTGGCCTGGAAGCCGCGGGTTCGAGCCTCACTTGATCCACTGGGTTTTTCGTGGGAGTGTCCTTAGGCAAGACAATTCAGAGCCTTAGCCCAGTATTGGTGAAACCCAAGAAATACACGAATTTGTGAGATGTCGCCGTGATAGAACTGAAAAATTGTTGAAAGCGGCGAAAAAACACCATTCAATCTAGAATCAATAAATCAATCACAATATTTTCCATATTTTTAAGGTATGGTTTAAATCTAAATGCATTTCAACATCCGTATTGTTTACTTTTGGTCGCTGTTGGGCCTAAAACGTGACAGGAATATTTCAGCAGAGAAATTCCTAGTGTCTATCATTTACTGATCGAGCATCCAAGCTGCACTGCCGTGGACTCGAGTACATACTGGGTTATATTAACATTAGAAATGACACCCCCCCCCCCGGACCCTTTTAGATATAAGATCCAGGAAAAATATCTTCAATGCTGATTAGATAAGCACATTTTCTATTTCGGCTGTCCCGGTCCCGCACATTTTTTACCGTTTCACGCGAAAAGAAGAAGACGTTGAATATAATTAGCCATGGTCAGTCTTCGAGGCCTCTATTTGGGGAGCGAAATAAAATTGATTTAAAGACAGACAATGCATGAAGAAAAAGGAGATCTGCATAAATGTACAAAATATAAATAAAGACATTTTAGACTTTAGCGCAAGAACCTCTGAAATCTTACTTAAAAGATTTTCCCTAACTAATGTTTCCAGTCGAATTTAAAAATGTTAAATAATAATCCGACCACTGTCGGGCGAAGAAGCATTCTAATTCGCGCGACATAAATGGATTATTCAAACCCATCTTATTAGAATCCAAACTGGTTTCATTACCGGGAGTAGGTATTATCAAAAGCCCGAGCCTCGGTAGCTCAGTCAGTAGCGTACAGGACTTGAGAACAGATGGTCGCTGGTTCGATTCCCTGCTCTGCCAATTTCTTTTCGAGGATTGATGATAGTCACTGTAGCAGGATTCATTCCTCTTTCACCGCAGGCCGTTGTCTCGGCGATGATTATGTGGGAAAGCAGCCAGTGGCTTGGAAACAATATTGTGTTGATTAGTTGTATAAGAATATCCAGGAAAGCATGGATAGACCTGCACTGGCCGCCGCGATATAACTGAAATGATGTTGAAAACGGCGTTTAACACCATACAATCAATCAATCATTATTCATTATAAATGCAGTCGACTTTGCTGTATTTGGATATGATTTTTTAGTCACAGTATTTGTGAAAAACATAGGAAAAATATCAACGGGCGGTATTAGCGGTACCGATGGCTGCCGGAAACACGAAGAACTTTTTTTTTTTGGTGATTTATGTCATAACAAAGTAAACAATAGAAGTTCATTCAAAAGAACAATAAAATAAAATGTCTTCATTATAATTATCAAGATTCACAAGAATAGCACGATCATCGTGCGCTCAGCCGCAATCAAATTTTAATTTTTACTTTGTTACACTTACTGCGATCGAAAGTAAGGTAATTCAAAAGAAAAACATGTAGGTTTTCCTTCTGCTTGATTTTGCATCATTCCGTTTCATTGCGTTCTATTTCGTTTCGTTCCGTTTCGTTTTGTTTCGTTGCATTTCGTTCTGTTCCGTGTCGTTTTGTTCCGTGTCGTTTTGTTTCGTTTCGTTTCAGTTCCGTTTCTTACTTTATAGGGACCCGATGCAAAGTAGTTCACTGAGACGTAAATATTTGAGCGGCGCTCTAGGAAAACGGGAATTACCGCATCTCTATGATCCATTATACCAAACAAGTCGTCACTTAATTGTTGATCCATAAAATCCGTTTTGTCGATCAACTGACTAAATCATGTGGTAAAATGGTTTTTTGACATGTAGAAAATTTATAAACAGCAAAAAGTTTTTACCCCATGGTTCGAGACTTCTTGAAGATGTATTAAACTCTCTTTACACAGAGCATGACTCATTCATGGAACATGAAAAATATCGAAAATAGTGAGGATGCATTTGATTATAATGTTTTTCAGTTGGATCAACTTTGCTGCCGTGGCAGAATTATCAGTTGAATGGTGAGAAACGATTTTCAGACAAATGATGCAAAGAAAGACCTTAACGAAAGACCTTAACGGAACTCAACATTTGGAGAATTAAGAAATAACCTTCTTTCTATCGTGGTTTATCGTTCAATAAACCACAGTTGTGAGTTATGAGGTACAATAAGTAATCCACGAGAGCGACAGCCACGGGCGACTTACTTTTACATAGAATGACGTCACTTCGTTTAGAATGACGTCGATCTTACCATGCTTTCGTTGCACTGTTAATCCAGTCAAATTAATGAAATGTGGGGCTTAACCCAAAACTAATTGCAACACAAGCCATTTTTTGATTTTTATGAGGGATTACCCTCCCTAAATAACATATAAAAAGTAGGACGAAATCGAAAGATATGAAATTCGATTTTTTCGCGCCTTTTGTTCCCAGGCGCAACTTTGTGTACAAATAGTAGCTTATGTGTAAATTTTGCATATTCAAACTATTTTGAGGTTTCTATTGCATGTAAAATTTTCTGATAACTCTGGTGTTGAATTAACTAGTTATTTGAAATATTGATCTTCCTTCTTGGTGCTTTGTAAGTCAAATAATGAAAGAGCCAATATCTACTTGCCCCGCCCACTACATTTTGCATTAGAATTTCAGTGTCAATTTTTTTTTCTTTTTTTGGGGGGGGGGGGAAGAACTGAATTGCCATGTGCATGATCATTTCCTTTATGATGACAAATGCTTATTAAAATCCTAGACATTCTTTCAATGGCTGGCGTTGGATGAAGTCTGGCACAGTGTCTTGTGATGGAATCGTGAGTTGCCGAATCCGAGTCTTATTGTAGATTTTATGAAACCACAAAAGTGTTCGTGAATAAACTTGAATGATTGGTTGAATGACGTTTTATGCCACAGTCATCTTTGTTTCAGTCATACCACGGTGACAGCTAACATATTCTTGTATTTCCTAGGTTTCACCAGTAATAAGCTAGGACTCTGAAGTGTCTTGCCAAACGACACTCCCACGAAAAAACCCAGGAATAAACTTGAATTAGTGTATTTTAAGTCTTATTAAAGTTAGAAAACTGTGTAAGGATATTTTTGACAAGATGCAGGTTATAATTCAACCTATGATTATTAACAAAATTAACAACACCTTTTTAGTTTTACACTTACCATATTGCTTTTCAGCTTTTTTTTTTTACATAAGCAAACCTTGAAACACCATTTTAATAAAAGGTAAATACCGCTATCAACTGCAGGGGCATATTTGGTCAATTAAAGGTTAAATACATGTACTCCCACAGATGTATTCAGCCAAAGCTGTCATATGAACAAACGATTGTAGGTCTTATAACTTAGATTTGTAACTCACACATACAAAGTCCCAACTTCAAGATTTCATTATTCAACCATCTAATGTTCTTTTTCTGATCTTATTTTTAATTCCAGCAACAAATTCTTATCCAATTTGTTGCTATTTTAACTTAAAAAAAAAGCCACAATACTGGTTTTGTGATTGGTGTCTTTCAAACTTTGTCAGAGACTTACTTTCCAAGTTAAGCAAATGATAATTGCATGTATGTGTTCAAAAGCCATATGCAAGGGTTGTCCAAAATGTTTGTACATTTTATCAACAATGCCAGCAGGTCTTTTATGATAACTGAATGACATCGGGCATAATTACATAGAAGATGATTTAGGTTCTACCGCACCTGTTAAATTCAGCTGTGCACTATGATAAAATGTTTCCTAGCCAACCAGTAGATCCATGCCTCGGACAGGTCTTACATATTGAATAGGCTAATTTATAAGTTATAAACAATGTAATGAGTGCTAAATTACATCTGCATAAAAGCCGACGTTATGATAGCAGTTCTAGTTATCACAACAGAAAAGCGTCGACAGAAGTACAACAATATTTGCAACCGTATTATCAAGGAGAAACTTAAAGCGCTTATTTCAGACACGGACATCAAGCAACAAGCCAGATCCAGTTCTTTGATGATGAAGTACGATAGACATCAGTGGATTTTGGACACTGACGGGCTGCAGTTTGATTTCCGTATTATTTCTTTGAGTGGTCACAAATAAAAGGGTCGCCGGATGATTTTCATCCAAGGTTGGAAACAAGCAGTTTAGAATACTAGGGGGTATGGGATAGGGACGACCTTCTGACAATCGAATGACGTCCTTGTGGTGAATATGTAAATTAGCTGATCTCCGTGCATGAACCAGAAGATAACTGCACTGAGACCAACTAGGTGACTTCTGTCTATCAGCAGTTTCATATCGACTACTAATGATAAAAATCCCAGCAAAGAAGGACAAGGTAAAGCCAATGGCAAGGCTGCTGTAAGAATACAATTTGCCAAGAAGCGCAGATTCTTGGCCAGTTTTAAACCAAGCGCCAACCTTTCGAGAATCTCAAGAATCCTATCCAGTTCAGGCGAAGGTATGACTTGGAATCTACTCGTGACTCCCGCAATTAATTCACCCCCAAGTGTCATACTAGCCTCTGGGGCTAGGGTTTCACTTAAACAGACCTTTTTTTGGGCTTCTCCAGCTTTCTCAATGTAAATTGCTGTGGCAAGAAGTATGTTTCTTCTTTGCTGAAGAAACGTTCCACACAGCTTCTGTTTTAAAAGAATGTTTCTTCTGATAATAATGCAGACAAAATTACAACGATAGATAATTATGTAATCTCAAGTTTAATTTGTTACATGTAAGCTGGGCGGCCCCAGTCAGACAAGACAACTGCCTCCCGGTGCCTGCACAGAAATCGCCCGAAACCCTGACAATAAACATGCATTAGGCAGTGCCTATTTGAAAAGATGCCTGGATGACGTGTTTTTGCACTAAATGATCTCGAAAGAAAATCGCATGGTCGCCGTTAACTTTTAGGTAGTACCTTAACCTCCAACAAGCGCTGTCTACTGACAAAATTTTCAGCTGCTCTTGTTCATTTGCAACTGCCGCTGGGCTTGTGCCGTTGGATTTTGCCCCGATTTGGGGTAACAGGCGCACTGTCCTTTGGCAGTTCCTAATTTGTGACCGTGCCATTTGAAACGGCCCATTTGCGATGTCCACTCTTTCTTAGGAAATAGGAAAACATATCTGTATATTGGATTCTGATGGATTATCTACATGTATATGAGTAAGGTTAGTGCAAGTTCAGATTCCCGACCCTCTGTCCTGTGAACAGAGACAAAATGATAACGGAGTGTTCTGCGGAATTTCAGAACGGTTAAAAATGGATGATTATCTTCTGCATTATCACCATGGATAGGAGGTGGAGATGAAACAAAAGTTACGTTATCTTTGTAGGGATCACTTAACGTTAGGCCTCTGAAGAAAAGTTGAGTTCGCAAGTCCGGCGAAACAGACATGTTTGCTGATTTTTATTGATCCCAGTTGCATCTTGCAAGTGAACTGAGGACAGAGTGAACTGAGGACAGACAGTCATGACGTATCATATTTCTGCAAGATTTTTTTTATCATACAATGCTAAAATATTTAAAAGATCTATATATCTTTATTATAATTCTATATGCAACATAAATGGAAATATTCCCAGTGTATCTCTGTTGAACTTTGTACTTAGCATCTGTAAAGAGTAGGTTAGTATCTGCTAACCTATCCATTTGTAGGAAGAGTAGGAAAAGAGGTCTTTTGCGGTATTTTCTTACATGGATACGTAGCCTATGATTTATTGTAAATCTAATTTTCATGCTAGTTTGCAAATGCATGTAGGAATGTCACATGATTATTAGCATGCAACGATTATGTGGAATGGCAGTCAAATGGGAATGTTATATTCGGATCTCAAAACTACCATATCGTTTCTTCAGCACCAAATTTATACCACTTAACGAAGTGTAACTGTCAAGTTTCTGTACGATTGAAGAGAAAAATATGTTCTGAAGTACTTATCAGTATTTCAACAAACAACAAGTGCTTCGCAAAGCGGCGCATATACGCCCGAAGGGGCTTGTCAGTGAAATGGGTTAGAATCTAGAACGCCTGCAGATATCCAAATTCTAAAAGTTACATGTATACATCATAGAGATTCATTGTGGTAAGTTTGAACTTGTAGGGGGAGTTGCGCTCAAGAAATTGCTAACAGACGGACGGACGGACAGACAGACGGACAGACAGACAGACAGGCGGACGGACGGACGGACAACCGGGGCCATAACATAATACGACCCTTCGGGCGTATAAAAATTGATTCACAACAAAAATCTAGATTAACCATTTTCACTGACCGACCTTAGTTTAGTGTATATATACTTTGTATTGATGGGTGGGGTAAACCAATTCCAGTGTTAAACAAAATTGACAGAAGGGATACTGCCGTGTAAGTAAATCATGGCAGGCAGGTTGTAACAAGTTGCGGTTGGGTTTTTCTAATACTTTCAAGAAAATAATCGACCAGGAATGACATGTAAAACTTGCGAGATGGGCTGTAATAAAGTTTAAAATGGCGAAACTAGTATGAATAATAAATGCTTAAAAAATCAAATTTCATATCTTCCGATTTCGTCCTACTTTACATATGTTAAAAGGTGTCTCTAAGGATGTTGAAAACAAAAAAGGCGTTTGTGTTGCAATTTGTTTTGGGTCTTCCCACAATTTGACTGGACTATGTGTTTATAGAGCCTACTAGATGATAACACTCTTAAGGTAGTAGACCCCTAACGCTTCTAGTGCAACATGGAATAAAAATTTTTGATAGTTGATAAATAAGGATTTATACTGATATAATACTTTTGCACTTTTTTAACCGACCAGAAATTCCTTTGATGTCTATCTTGAAATTATTCATTGATACTTTTATTAGTTTCCAGAAAAGGAAGGTAATTATTATCTCCCTTTGTAATGAGAATATAGTGGTTTTAGATTTATAAATGATAATTCTATGAAGGAAAAAAAGGAAAAAGTGGCTCGGTTAAAGTAGTACAATAATACTCATTTTTAATCATAGCAAGTTTTGTAGGATAATATTATAGTGGAAATAGCTGTTTTCCATTACGGGTCCACTACCTTAAAATCTATAGAGCACGAACAGAAACAATGAGTTTTTACAGTTTTCACAGTTTTCACTATATAAGCCAATAAAAAATTGTGAGCATTGGGAAAGGGCCAAAATTGACCCCAGGACTATAATCATGGCCATCTTGTTAGAGGCCCGCTAGATAAAGCTACATTCAAAATTAGGTAGCCCTAGGTTTAATGGTTAGGAACGAGAAGATTCCACTATAGTAAGCGCATATTAAACTTGTAACCCCTGATGCAGGGCCAAACTTGACCCCAGGGCTATAATTTTGGTCGTCTTGGTAGAAGCCTACTTGATAAAGCTGCATGCCAAATTTGGTAGCCCTAGGCCTTATGGCTAGGTACGAGATTTTTCTAAAGTTTTCAATATATAATCCCATGAAAAACTTGTGACCCTTGGGGCGGGGCCAAATTTGACTTCAGGGCTGTAATTTGGGCAATCTTGGTAGAGGCCCACTGGATAATGCTACATACAAAATTTGGTAGCCCTAGGCCTTATGGCTAGGTACAAAAAGATTTCTGAAGTTTTCACAATATAAGCCGCTATGTGAAACTTGTGATCCCCCCGCCGGAGGGGGGGGGGGGCAGGGCCAATTTTGACCCCAGGGCTACAATTTGAAGGTCTAGTAGATAAAGCTACATGCCAAATTTGGTAGCCCTGGGCCTTTTGGTTTCAGACAAGAAGATTTTCAAAAATGTTCAATATTTTTCAGGTTCGTTGCCATGGCAGCCAGAGTTTTTGAAGGAATCAAATTCTTTCAAGAAATCTGAAGAGGATAATGGCAGGAGCATTTCTGTGAAGTTACAATCAAAATTGGATGGGCAGTTTCAGAGAAGATGTTTGAAATAAAAGTTAACGCACGCACGGACAGACGGATGCACGGACGGACGCACGGACGCACGACGGACACCGAGCCATGACATTAGCTAAAATTTGATACTTCGATGAAAATATCGAGGGAATTTGATTGGTCAATATTCAATACGATAAGTCAATACTTTGTTTTTAGCAGCTCGCAGTTATTTTAAAAAACCGAGGTTTAAATTTCGCTAACCATTTAGGGTCGTTCAGTGTTCAATATATTCACCGTGTAGGCACGCAGCCAAAGAAGATAGAATACAGTGAAGAAGGAGAAAGAGCGAATCGTTACAGATAAATCACTCTTGATAAATGTTTAAATTATGTTTTACTGATCAACCGCCCAGGCTAATACATATACCGAGAAAATAGTTCCGGCAAAAAACGATATAATCACAAAAAGCGGTAACATTCTAGTGATGATATAAAATCTTTACAAGACGACAGAATTTTAGACTTATCAAAATTGAAAGCACATTTGTAGATGACATAATAAAGATGGTCGAAATGATTAAATTTGTTTTTGATGGGTAGAAACATTATGGGAAAAAGAGAAAAATGCTTACCAGCATTTCCTCCTTATCCCACAGGCTTTCCATGAGCCTTTTTCATCAAGGTCATTAAAACTCAGAATTGTTTGGTAAAGGGTTGACTATAGCAGCATTGACAATTAATGACCTAATTTGATAAATAATTATAAGAAAAGTTAGTATGCCACGAAAATAAATGAGGCATGCACTGTGAAACGGAAGTTTTATGCATCGACCTTGGTCGAAACATTTTGCTATTGGTCAATTTTCTGAATCTCAAAGGACCAGTCTACCTCATGATTTAGTCGGTTGTTAGACAAAATCGATTTTTTTTAATGAATAATAAAGTGATGCTTGGTTAGATACATCAGAGAGATGTATTCAATCCCCTTTTGGCCGAGCATGGCCTACTTGTATTTAATTCCTTCTCTGCTCATTTACTAGAGTGCAACTGAAAATTATTCAGTGGTTGGCGGGCTTACAGTGCAAAGGATCCATTTTAAAGATATACACTACCGGTACAGAACCTCACCTATGATAGTCTATCATTTAAATTTAATTCATGTATCTGAGAGATAACACATTAAGAAATATCATCTTGACATTTCGATGCCTTAAAATGAGAAGGTCGTAAGTGAAAAAACACAGTTTTGAGAAAACTTGAAAAAACATTTTTATAACAACAATAACAGATCGTTTTCAATAATTCATTTTTTATTTTCTTCTAACTATGGAGCAAAATTTAAATGGCCATTTATAATAATAAAAAGCCTTATCTAATGTGAGAAAATTAGGAAAAAAACTTGCAAACGTCCTTTATACTTAGGTTGTTCCAAAATGGACGAGTAATGAAAGGTCGTAAGTGCCAGTAACAACCTTTTTGTCAAAATAGTATGTTGTAAAAGGTATCGACAGAAGGTCGTAAGTGTAGCTGCATCTTTCCTACATATGAAACCTCTTTCTAAATTAACATCCCACCGCGAAGCCGGAGGGGATTAAAGGAATGGCCTCTGTCTATCTGCCTGTCAGTCTGTCTTTCTGTCTGTTCGCCTGTCTGTCTGTCCTTCCATCTGTAACTTTTTCTTGTCTGCTCCATATCTCCTGACTCCTTTGAAAGATTTTCATCAAACTTTGGCTAAATGTTCATCTAGGTAAGACGGTGTGAAGAATACAAGATCCGTAACACTATCTTCAATATTTTTGGAGTAATTGCCCTTTGTTATTTTAACAAATGGGATTTTTGTCTGGAGCATAACTTCCAAATTATAAAAGCTATTGACTTCAACAGATCACATTTAAGACAAGGGCAAAGCACAAGATCCATAACTCTGTCTACATTATTTTTGGGGTTATTTCCCCAAGGGTGGATTTTTGTCCGGAGCAAAACTCCCCAATGTAAAAGAGCTATTGCCTTCAAACTTGATATACAAATAGACTATGTTCGGAACAAGTGCAGTGCACAAGAACAATAGCTCGGTTTCCACTATTTTTGGAGTTGTGGCCCTCAGTTATTTTACCAATTTGATTTTTGTCTGGAAAATAACTTCTTTTGGCTTAAAACTTCATATACAAATAAATAATATTGAGGACAAGTGCAATGCTTAAGATAGATAACTCTGTCTCCATTGTTTTAGGAGTTATTGCCCTTTGTTGTGTTACAAACTTAATTTTTGTCCGGCACATCAAAGTATAAAAGCTATTGATGTCAAACTATATATGCTGACAGATCACATTGGGGACACATGTTGTGCACAACATCCATAACTCTGTCTCCACTATTTTTGGAGTCATGGCCCTTAGTTATCTAACAAATCTAAAAGATTTGTCTTGAGCATAACTTTCAAAGTATAAAAGCTATCGGCTTCAAACTTTATGTAAAGATAGACCATCTTGAGGACAAGTGCAGTGCACAACAGTCATACTTCTGTTCTCAATATTGTTTTGGAGTGATTGTCCTAAAAGCTGCGAAAGCCAATGTCCTAGTGATGGGTCTAATATTTGAAGCCTGGCTTTTATTTTTGCAGCTTTTGTGTTGCGGATTTTGTTTGTGGATTTCGTGTTTGTAGATCTATATATCATCAAGAAATTATGTGGGTTTATTGATTTAAATTCATCAATGCAACAAAAGATATGGATATATAGCTGTCTTGGTGTTTTATATCCGTCAACCGTACTTCAGTCATGATAGGACGATTGAAGAGTGATTATAAATGGCTCGGTGCAATGAAGTGCTTTTTAGGTCCAGCAGGACTCATACCCGGGACGGGGTGGCAGAGGATATAGCTGTCCTTCAGATTACCCTCTTGTTATACTTTTAAAAGAATATAATCATTCATACAACAGCTACAGATAACAAACAGGTCTATAACTAGATCAACAGTAACTTATATCAAATAAACAACTACAAATAAACTCTTGAATAATTTATAAACCTATGAACTACCTTTAAAACAAACACTCTAACATTTCTAAGACAGCAAAATACTAATGACAGGCCACAGCCCCTTAACCAAAAGAGTCCCTTTTGAAACTTCTCTATATTAAAATTACTTGCATACAACAGGTAAACACAGTTTTAGTTGCAGTACAAATGATTTGTCTTGATCAGGTTGAAAGACATACATGTAGTAGGAAAATATTGAACAGCTGATTGCCAGCATTTTCTCCTGTTCCAACAATGTTTTCAAAAAGCTGCTCCCATTAAGGTAGTTACTGAACAGTTCTGATGTTGAAAGTTGAATCATAGACTTCAGAATATCATTAAACCCTACCACATATAAACAAGTCCATAAGAACAGTTTTTGTTGAAAACTGGTTAAATCTTTACCTGATAATCTCTGGTTTTTATGGCCCTATGATTGACGGTTGTAGAAAACATTCATGAAAAGCATTTCTCCTTTTCCCACAATGATTTCTACCCATCAAAAGAAAAATTCATCATTAGATTTGAAATTAGTTTTTGTCTGCAAATCCTTTTGATTTGGATGATACCAAAATTTTGTCATCTGTAAAAGAGTTAAACAGAGAAATCACCCATGTTGAGCAACTTCTCCTTTCACAAGGATATTTTTAATTCATTTAGATGAAGCTCGAAATTGTATTTTTGTCCACAAGTATTTTAAATTATGTAATTCAAGCTTCTACTCAGACTTGGCAGTTCAAATATTTGGAAGGAAAAAAAAAAACTTTTTCACTATGTTTTAAAAATCCTTCTTCACCAAGGTCAACACAAGATTGATTAGTAACATGTTATTATAGCCCTTGCAGCCAGACTTAAGACACTTTGTGTTAGGCCACATTTATATTGGCTTTAACATTAAATACTGAATTATACTTCTTGAATACTATATTCCTTCTTTTTCAAAATATACATATATTTGCTAATTTACTATTCCCTTATGCAAAATGAAGAAAGATGCAGTAAAACATTTTATGTCGAAAAGCAATCAGTACCTCGGAAAGAATATTGTGTGTAGCAGCCATAGGAGAATCTCTACAGAAGTATAATTATAAAGGTGCACTGGCATTCGCAATATTACTGGATGAAAGTGACATTGAACCTCAATTGGCTACAAATTCAAAATGGGCACTTTCATTTCTGGAGAAAAGACAGAAATATTATGTTTTCAGGGGTCTCTTTGTCCTATTATGACAGGATATGGGACATTGTAGATTCAAAATTAGACTGCACATTCTTTGCAGTCTAATCTTGATCTACAATAGTTCCAGAGGAAAGAGATCGTGCCTAGTGTTTTAAGAGTGGGATAAACACTACACAAACATGGGGAAGAATTCCTAATCATGAGTTCCTTTGTTGGATCTTCATTCTAAACTCCTTTTTTCAATTGAGTGTCCATAAGTAGGACCTTCACAGACAAAACCATAACCTACATAAGTACGCTGTCTATCTAATATGACTGAAATAATGTAGAAATAGCTTAAAGCACTTATTAATTGCCTTATGGTGTTTAAACTGATTAAATTAGCTGAGAGAGTGTGTAATTTAACGAAGGACCAATTCTCTATGCAGTATGCTCAGTGCGAATACTATTACACTTTTTAGGGTTTTTTTTCATAAACAGTTATTTTATATTTAACAGGATACAAGACGTTTAGGAGGCTTTTTTTAAAATACTATTTATTTAAAGGCTGTCTATTCTTATAAGTTAAACCAGTTTTAAATACTTACCCCAATGCACAAGTTGAATTGCTACGAAATGTTTATTGTTTTCCCTCTCTCAAACTTTTGACAATGCTGTAATCTCTACACCAAAATCAGTTTCATAAAATTGTCTTGTTTCTTGTTTGTTTCCACTTTTTCTTTGGGTAAAGTGCATTTTTATTGGCTTAATTTCTATTAATTCTGTATTTCTGCTAAATGATATATTACAGAAAAGTCTGATCATGTATTTCCAAGGATTCTTCATTTTAAAGACTAAGTGCAAAACGTTGTAAAACAAGGGCGTATGTAGTAGTTACGACCTTCTTATTCAACTGTGTAATACTTTGTAAAATATTAACAAAAGGTCGTACTTGTCACATACGACCTTATGTTATAAACAGATTGAAACAGATTTTACTTACGACCTTTTTCAGCACCTTATTTGGTCAACACAACAAGTTCAAATTTCTATGAAATTGACATAAAAGGATAGAGAATGAAATGCCGTTTCCAAATATGTATGCATCATATAAGGTCGTAAGTGACACTTACGACCTTATCATTCTAAGGCATCGATTTATCATCCCTCGTCGTTTCTTTATCAATGAAGTTTTTAACAAGATTGTGTATAATTTATTTACATTTCACAAATTATAGCATAAAACTTCCACATTCTTGTACTCTTCCCCCCCCCCTTTTTTTTTAATAGGACGTCAGTGTATTTTAATATTTCCGTCCAAACCAGTCATTCACGATAACATCACCTATATAGAAGGACTGGGGCACCCTACATGTGCATTGGAAAATATAGTTGAGCAATACTCTAAGAAAGGGGGGCTTGATGCATCTCCGTGATCCATGATACCAAGCAAGTCTTCAAATAATTTGGGATCCATAGATTCCATTTTGTCTAGGGAATCTGGAGGAAGAATGGGTCTTGGACATGAAGAAAACTGACCAAGAGCAAAAGGTCAGCCTGTGCATTTCTTTTTACAAATGCATTAAGCCCCCTTTCCGCAGAGCATGGCTAATTTGAATCTCAGCTTAATATTGCTGAGCCCATATAGTAATAGTGGTTTCTTTTCTGGAAAAACTTGTCAGCGCCTAATAGATAAACTCGACCTCTTTCAGGGTCTGAAAATACAATCCACTGAATATACATTAGTTGGAATTTATGAACTGCTGTTTAGTGAAAAATTAAACATTGCTCTGGCAAAAGGAGGGGCTTAATGCATTTCCGTGATACATTATGCTGGGTAAATCATCACATCATTACGGATCCATAAAATGCATTTCTCCAAACAACGGAATGAAACTTAAATGTTCTTGAACATGCAGAAAATTGACCTATGGCAAAAAGGTCCGGCCCAGGACAGCCTGCGCGGACTGCGCAGGCTGACCTAAATCGAAACTTTTTGCAGAAGCATAAAGCCCCCTTTTCACAGAGCATGGCTCAGATATAATATGAGAAACATAGGTGTTTCGAAAGTTTAGCAAGATACTGCAGACGTTCCTAAATATATCCACATAACTAGTGAATCTACTTGAGCACCATGAACTTGCCGAGCCCGGGTATCTCAGTCAGTAACTTACACGGCTTGAAATAAAGTAGTTGCTGGTAAAATCTCCTGGCTCGGTTAAATCATTTCCAAGAACTTACGATACCCATTTTGCAAAAAACAAACTTCCTATATCATCACTGATTAACGCCTTCACGATATCTATGTGGAAAAGCAGCCACTTGTGTGTAGTACTGGTAAGGGAAACTCTAGGAAAGCATTGATAGGTGCTCTGTTAACTGGTAATGCTAAAAAAGATGTCAAACACCAAAGAAATAAAACACGATGAAATCGTTGGAATCCTTTGTAAAGTACGCATCTATGCATACATAGGATCGCATCACGTCAAGCAGATGCAGTCAGGAACCGTGCACGTTTTGATTCAATCATAATTCTAAATTTCAAAGACAGCCGACTGACTGAGTGAAAAGAACGTCACAGCTAACCAGATGGCTGGCTTAAGACTTAATATTAGAATAGCAGTAGAAATATGTTGGTAAATACGAGTCATTGTCAAGTTTTGGCGACCAAAAAGGGACTATGTGCAGGCTGAAAAGAAAGGTCTGTTACCTGAGCCAGGAGCTTGTGTAGTGTCAACTTCTCTAGTATCAAGGAGGGGGGCATTAGTTGTTGTCGTTGTTGTAGGTGTTGCTATGACACAAACTGTAAATAATTATAATTTACTCATTAAGTAGTAGTATTCTTTTTTATTATGACTGGTTTACTTAATTTTACGACCAATGCTCAGGCAATACGGGCATGCATCCCCGTGATGCATTATACCAAAGAAGTCTTCACATAATTATGGACTTACAAAATCCATTTTTCCAACAAACAATAGAACCCTGAGGTAGAAATATTCTTTGGCACGTAGATAATTTTCAAAAAGCGTAAGGTTTCGACACAGGTCAGCCTGCGTGTACTACGTAGGTTGACCTGGGTCGATACTTTTTGCAGATGCATTAAACCCTCTTTTCACAAAGCATTGCTCATTTAGTACAAATACCAAATAAATTTGAACACAGAAGTTACAACGGGCCCAACAGGCCTTGGGGTCGCTAAAGTAAAATAATGGATTCTTATACTGAAAATTCATCGCAGATATTATAGGCTACAAGTTGGATAAAAGACATTTGTTTGTCAACTTTATCATACAATTTCACCTCACAATTTACTATTAACTGCTTATTCGGTCTCGCATCCAATTTTATTGAAAAAGTAGACCTTGGCTAGTTTACGTTTGGATTCTGAATGTTAACGAAATAATAGTATAGATCTCATGAACGTGCTGCGGTCTTATTGGCGGCTTAATGAACAATTTAACCTTTTTTTGCGAGAAACAATGAATCGAAGCATGAAGTTTTCTTTTTGACTGTCTACACGTTGTAAAGAGATGAACAACTGTTTGTTTTGATGTAAAATCACGATGGATTCCATTCTAGAACTTCACAATTCAAAATTTCACTTATTGGCGTCACCAAAGGTGGAAATATTGAATATTTTGTTTGCTCAGTGACATAAAAGTTTAACAAGTGAAAAATAACTAATCATTATAATTAGCCAAGGATAAGAGGGAAAGCGGAAAGCAAACTCTTGTATGACCCACAACAGGGGAGGTAGCATTATTATCACAATAGAAATCAGTTTATGACCTTGTTGCACAGGCGGACGTTTCATGACGAACTTCGCCATACATATAATGTAATAGGGTCTGTAAGTCTCTTTTAGATGAAATGCACTTCCGGGATCACTGGTCGCCATATTGAGATTTTTTCCACTATTTTGCATATGTATGCACCGACAGTCGTGACGCTACACTGACGTGTATGTTATTTAAATTCTCAAAAAAGGGTATGGAGAGGAAAAACCGGATATGAAAGATGTTGGTAAGGGTTAAAATATTGTTGAGAAATAAAGCTGTGATTTAAAAACAGGCCGTGGAAATCAGCGAAAATCCGTTAAGCAGTTTTCGTACTTCGTTGCAATGGACATGTGCTCGGTCGATTTCTGATCTAAAGAGGTCCAGCTAACCTAGTTATAGCAATTAAATAATGTTTCTAAGCATTTCATTCTAGAAATTCACCCTAGTCCCGTCTTCAAAGACCTTTAGAAACATATCGCCGCTTTGGTATGTTTCGCACCAGTGTAGTTTCGCACCTAAGTCTCCTTTGCACCATATTTAATGTTGCCGATAATGACAATTGCAGTTACCCGGCCTCATTTTATTTATTTAATTGCCTTAGAGAGCTAGTTACATACATAGGACCAAAGAAATTCTTAATTGGCTGTGAATTCATGGCTTCAAAACCTTTTTTGGCATCTTTTGTTGAATTATTTTCAGGTAAATTCTTTAGTTCACTGGGAACTGGGTAAATAGACTTAACCCTTTCTAGAGCCCGAATAAACCTTAAGAAATAAGATATCATAAGAATAATGTTGAGGTTGCCCTTGTCTTAGCAAAGAGATCAATGTAGATCAGAGATCAGACTGCACACTTTGTGCAGTCTGATCTTGATCTACATCGATTGCAAAAGCAAGGCACGTTGAGGGTTATAACAAAGAATTATAGACTATTTGATACTCAAGATTAGTACTTGTGCTTGCCCATTTTAGTAGCCCTTACAAGTGTAATGTTTATAATGATGAAATATTCTGTAGAAAGAGGTTTTTTAAAATACATTGCTTTATCCTATTTTTTCCTGCTGGAGGGCAGATAGGCCATGAAACCCTAACTTCAGATTATGCAGTTGTCACTGTGCTGATGGTCCAAGAGGAAAGGGGCAAGCTTGTTATTTTACAGCAAGTGAAATTTCCAGATATAGCTACAGCAATGAGGTTACTATATTACAGTATTTTAATTCTTTAATATTCTGAAATCTTTAACAAAATGATCTATTAAGAGGATAAAGGTCAAAGTTGACTTACACAAGTGAAAGTGAACATAAACCTGATATTGATTGTGCAATTGATATGTTTTGAAAACATTTTCCACCTCCATTGACTTCATAATGCATGATTGCCGTCACAGGGAGAGTCATACATTGATGAAACATAGTACATGTACATGTGGCTTTAAATGTCATTCTCTAGATTTTTTTTTAAATGTTTAACAGACAATTAAATTTTAGACTTGACCAAATTTACAAATAGTATTTGCTGAGGGGTTTTGGCAAAGAAAAGGGTAGAAAACATTGTTGTAGGACAAAATGCTGGTAACCAGGAATTTCTTATCATACCTTTTATCTCGGGGTACTCCCGCAAAACACTGGATTGTTTGGTAAAGGATTGAAGCGGGAAAAAAAAAACTTTGAAAAAACTGACATACTATGTTTTCCAATCAAATCAAATCTAATGTAGTACATGAGTTAGCGAAGTGTGCAGGAAGACACTAAGGCTTTGATAGAATTCTGGTCTGATTAATGTTCAAAGAAATGGGTATCCTGAAGGACTGCACACATATTTCAAGTTTATGATTTTCATAATTTCATTTCAGATGCTGTTGTTCATTTCTAATATGTTACACAGGATGTCACCTTTAAACGTCTGGTAGGGTGGTCACATGTTTGAAGATCAGAAACAGACCACTTTATTTAAGCCAATACATAATTCCATGGATGTTGGCTCTACAGCAAGATTCAACAGCTTCAGTACAATTATATTAACTGTCCAAAACATCTCTTCAATGCCGCATGAAATATTATGTATTCTAGATGCTGCGGATATGCCAAGCCAGTAAAGTACAAGACAAAGTACATTAATTCATGACAGTCCAAATGACAGCATATGCAACAGGATGTACCATAAGATATGACTGACCAGTCATTTTCCTATAGTTCTTAGAAGAGTAGGCATCCTAGCTCTTTATCAAATGAGCTTGTGTTTAAACAGCCATGGGGAGGGAAGCTGTAACAATTGCGAGAAAAAGAGAAAATGTTGGAAATCCTTTTCCCACAGTGTTTTCTATCCATTCAAAGACAAATTTCACCAGTTGAGCTACATGTCACCTGCTAATCCTCTCAACTTGAACCAGTCCAAATTTTGTTTTGTGAGTTAACCCTTTACCAAACAATTCTGTGTTTAATTACCCTGATGCAGAGGGCTTTTGACAACATTGAAGGAAGAGGAGAAAAAGCTGTTCACTAGCTTTTTAAACTTTTCCCACAATGTTTCCTTACAGATATAAACCTCATCATTTGAGCTACAATTGTTTCATCCCCCAACATTGCTTTCAAAATAGACATGTCGAAAATGTTGTTAAATGGTTAAAAGTTAAAATAGTTGCATGTGTTATCCTAATGGCACTCTAGTTTCTTCACTCTTGATTTATATACCAGGCCTACTTCTTATACAGCCCTTGTTTAATTCAACCTTGCAAGTTGTTGGACCAGAGACAGCCCGGTGATATGATATCAGCAGATACAGGGGTCAACATGCTATCTCCTGTAGATAATTTTTTGTGTCTTGCAGCAGACCACTTTTGAAAACATTTTGACCAAAGGACAAATTAGTCAGAACAAGCAATGTCTGCTTTTGACATGTTTTCATGAATACTAAAGGTTTACTCTTTGGTTAACTTTTTTCACAATTTACAAAGATGCTTCTGAAGCTTTATGCTGCAAATTTGTTTCAGAAGCTATTAAGTTAGTATATTTAATGACTTGTAACTCTTTACCGAACAATCCTGAGTTTTAAGAACACTGAGGAAAAATGCTGTAGGAAACATTGTGGGAAAAGAGAACTAACAATTTCTCCTTTCAACACAATGTTTTCTACCCTTTAATAGGTAAATCATACAATGTGAGCCAAAATCATTGTGTCGTCTGCAAATGCTTTGAATTTGAAGAAGTCCAGAATTTTATCAGTTGGTAAAGATTAAAAGAAATAAACGTGAGAAGTCTTAAAAATTTTGGAGATACTTATTTTTATTACATTTGTAGTAACATAACACTTTTATATTATTCTCATGTTATTCAGGTCCCTTGATGGAGCAAATTTCTGCTTTAGATAAATATTGTTAAAAAATCCAAAATTGTTTATTAATTTGCCATTTTTCACAATGTTTTCAAAGGACTATTTGTGCAGTTAATAAGACTTGTATGTAACTGAATTTCTTTTCCACACAAGCTCAAAATGACTGAATTTTACTACATGTATATTGCTTTTACTCTTAAAGGGGCATCAAGGATTTTTGTTCTAAACATAAGCAAGAATATTGCTTTTCCTTGATTTAGCGAAGTCTTGAAACCTACCTCTACTTTTAACACCAGATAAAATCTGAGGCAAATGGAGAAAAATGATTGAAAGACTGAGATGAAAACATTGTGGCAAATAGATATTGCTTACTGTGAGTCTGCTGCAATGCTATTTTAATTTAGTGGCATTTCGTGGTTAGGATTTAAATACTCTTTTAACTGTTACTGATTTTGAAAAGTCCCGGTAAATATTAGCATGCACTTCTTGGCAGTCCAAAGATGGTAAACATAGAACATTAATACCATAGCACTATCTATCTTTAACTAAATGTTCTTTTTAATCACTGCATGTCCAATGATACTGCACCATTGCACAAATTGTAACATGTGGTCCCTGTGAGGTGTAGCTGTCATGCAGTCATGGTTCTTTTTTAGTGTCGTTCTTCTGGCAGGAGAAAGATCTGAAAGTATATTAGTAAGTGATGTTTGTAAATATAGTATCTCAAGAAATACAAGTTTTTAGCTCACCAGAGCAAAAAGTGATTAACTCTTTACCACAGGACAAAATCCTAGACTTGTCCAATTGAGAACATTTGGAAACAACAATTTAAATGTGGCTCAAAGGATGGAATTTGTCTTTGAATGAGTAGAAAACACTGTGGGAAAAGGAAAAAATTCTGGTTACCAGCATTTTCTCCTTTTCCCACAAGGTTTTCAAAAGGCTTCTTCCTCAGGGTCGTAAAACTCGGCATTATGTGGGAAAGGGTTAAGGAAAGCTTTTTGTCCAATTCATTTATCTATCTGTTTTGTGAATTTGTCTATTGTTGACATTTTCTTTGAAACTATCTTGAATTGAGTTTGAAGCTGCTTTCAACAGTATTTCTGCCAAATCACAGCTGCCAGAATTTAATGCTGAAAGCGGCCAAAAACTTGATTCAATCAACAAGTAATCACACCTGTAAGTTCACCTTCCCAGGAGTTTCTTAACTCTCCCTTGTAAGTATCCCTCACAGGATTTTTCCTCAGCAACTGGCTGCTTTTCAGCCAACAGATTTCTGTACCAAACTAACTAAAATTGCATTGATCTTCATCAAATGGATGGATCACAGCTCAAAAATATTGTGTGGACAAGTGTATTGCTGGTGTGAGATGTTCAGAAACACAGGGATAAGTGAAATGGCTGCAATGATAATACCAAAATACTCTTACAAATTTGTTGTTATACACCACAAAAGCCACTCTAACTGGTCTGACGGTTGGATTTTTGTTTATCTCTCTGTACTGAGACAATATTATGATAACAAAAATCTCATTATAATATCATACTGTGACAACACTGTGAATTTTATTAGTAATTTGAGTAAGTCTATCGAAATGGGTCATTTTTTCCCCCTTTGAAAAGGAGGTAATGCTTGAAATTCTCTGTGAAGTAAAGGTTTAGAAACTGGTCACATAACAAGAGTTAAATGTGACAAATTATGCTTGTACATGTATAAAATAACTTTTAATTAAATAATTACAGAATACTTGAAAGTCTTTGTATTGTCTCAATAGCTGTCATAAATCATCATCCTTTGCTGGATTACGCTGGCCATAATCTCTTTCCGATGAAGATATTCTGATGAACTTCACTGATACCAAAGTTCTCTCCCACAAACCCATCCTGGGATACTCAAAGAATTTCTGTACCTGTAATAAATGACAAGAAGGCCATTATTATAACCTAATACATACATGCATACTGACATAAGCCTTTCCATCTTGTGTCTGTTAGTCTGTATGTATAACGCACCAGTCAGCCCTTGCACTGAGACATTTTTTATGCAAATTGCATGTTAGATATGAATGTGTATCATCTCTATCAAAAAACTGGGTAAGCTGTTACCAAACAACAGGGTTAATGACTTGCATAAATTGAAAGCACTCGTAGATGAAAAAGAGTGGCTAAACAATTGAAATGTATTTATAGAAGGGTAGAAAATATCCTGGGAAAAGGAAAAAATGCTGGTTACCAGCATTTTCTCTTATTTCCATAATGTTTTCATAAACCGTTTTCTTTAGAGTTAAAGGGTAAAGGGCGAAACATTTCATTCATATGCCAGTCAGTGCACCTGGTCATGGGTATCTTTCCAAAGTACCATGCACAAGACTGATATTCACTGTGCACAGTAGAACAAGCATATTGCAATTTTCTTAAATGACCCTTAGCCTGCAAAGCACAATTAATCCTTTACCACACAATCCTGAGTTTTAAAGACCCAGAGGAAGAAGCCTTTTGAAAACATTGTAGGAAAAGGAACAATGTTTTCCACCCTATCAAAGAAATTTCCATCATTTGAGTCATATACAGTATTAATTGTCATCTGCAAATCCTTTCAATTTGGACCAGTGATACATTCTGTCGTGTGATAAAAAGATAAATATGCTTTTCAGGAAAGTGTTGGTCGAGATCAGACTGCACTGAACATGCAGTCAGATCTTGAATCTAAACTTATATGGTTTGATCTTTGAAAACAAAACACTGGAGTGGCTTCAATGACTGGAAAATTCCATTTATGTTTAAACCGTCTACAGATTGAATGGGTTCACCAGTGCTAGGCTTGTGCTCTGCACTGCCTCACCAGGGGCACCAGAAGGTTTGTTGAAACATTCTGTTTTAGTGTATCAAGTAACCTGACCTGTGTCAGCATACGTAAGTTTCCCTTCTTTTAGAGTGACTCATTGGATTTTGGCTTTTAATCACTGTCATATTTTCTGAAATTTCCATCTGTGTTGAATATTTTAGAGCCATGCTCTGGCAAAAGGGGGCTCAATGCATTTCTGTGATGCAATGTACCAAGCAAGTCATCACATAATCATGGATCCAAAAACTCATTTTGTCTAACAAACGACTCAAGCTATTTGGTGGTCCTTGTCGACGGCTTTATGGCAAATTTGTCTCTTTTTTTTTTTTTTTTTTTAAAGTGTATGCCATTTTATTTTTGCTTCACTGTACTTTAATTTTTTTTTCAACAAAAAATGACTAGATCTTGATCTAAACATTGAAACTATATTCAAACGGCATGGAAATGATGCGTATAATTACCCAAATAGCGAGTCTGCTGTTGCTGGTAAATGATGACATTGTAGCCTTCTCTGTCATGGGACGTTGTTGACCTCGTAGGTTTGGCATATCCTACTATTGTTTACATCGTCGAGCACAATCTGCAAAAAATGTTTGAATGATATGAAAATCATTTAAAATGTATTCATTGAGTCATCGTGTTTCTTTCCTAACAAGTAGTCGAGAAGAATATCTATTTATGACGCTGTCTTTAAAATACTGGAATTTTATCAGATGCTGAATTTAACAGCGGAAACGTAGATCTGTGCGATCGCCATCGGCAAATTAAGGATTACAAGTATAAATATCTGCTTTCAAACGTCTTGCAGAGTACTTATGCTTTCATTTTATGCCTCCACACAACTGTAGTTTTGTAAAAGAAACGTGATTCACCTATTTTGATGGAAGTCCGTCAAAAAAACGTTATTCCATTGAACACGAAACCGAAAGTAGATTCAACCATCAACCTGTTTACCTGCGCTGTATACGATCTGTTCTTTATTGTGGCGTATACATAGTCACATACCGCTCTCTGATCGATTACTGAAATTTTCAAATCGCTCGGACTTTAAGAGCTGACTTAATCCCCCATAATTGCTTCGTGTGTCTCTCCACACACTGTGATGAAAAGGAGATAAATTTATGGTAGATCCCGGAAGTGATGAACTCTCGCGGTCAAGTGACGAGACTTACAGACCCTATATATAGTCTTTTCTAACATGACACGTGAAATCGCCTCTATAAACACAGTGCAACGAAAGCGTGGTAAAATCTATGTTATTCTATGTAGAGTGACGTCATTCTATATAGAGTGACGTCATTCTGTATAAAGTAAGTAAGTAAGTTATTCAATGGAATATAATCTGCATCCGCGTTTTCACTCCAAGTATGAACTTGTTTTCCTTTGATTAAGACTTGGTCATGTTAGAATCGAAATAATCTTCTTTCTATCGTGGTTTATCGTTCTATAAACCACTTTGTGAGTTATGAGGCGCAATGAATAAACCACTCGGGCTATCGCCCTCGTGGATTACTTATTGTGCCTAATAACTCACAACTGTGGTTTATTGAACGATAAACCACGATAGAAAGAAGATTATTTCTTAAAATATATTTACAGGTGGCGAAGTTTATCATAAAACGAACGACGCTGCCTTATCACACGCAGTAGCCTAGAACCCAATTTGCACTATCTGCCAAAAAAATGGTCGAAGGTGACACCCTCTGCTATAGTTGGTTTGAATGTATTTTTGAATAGTTTAAACCTTCAGAAAGTATCTTTTATCACAATAGTGAAATAAACAGTTGAACATTGCTACCGAGACTGCAGCGTAACGGTGAAATTCGTTCATTTGGTAAGGGAGTACACTTGAAAACAGATGCAAATCACCACCTTGGACTTGTTAACATGGCTCTAAAATCAAGTTGATTATCTAAAATAGACTGAAAGTTGTTATCAAAATATTTATCTATGAAATATGTTCCAGTGTCTATGGAACTACAGTTGTTACATGTATGTATTGTCCTTTAGTTTTCAATTTCAGATTATGCTTGGAAAAAAAAAATGACAATGGTAAATATATGCATGCCAGTATGTTTCTCTGAATAGAACACTGTTTTCATCATTATGTTTTATAATATAAAGATTCTGTGTCAAATATTTGATTGCTAAGATTAACCTATGAAGTGTATATGTACTGAATAATAAATTTAAATGTCATGTGTTTTCGTGAGTGAAACAATACATGCATAATTTCTGTTTACTTACAAAAAATGTTTATACTTACTTGGTTAAAAAAGATTGACACGATTCATTGATGTCTGTCTGTCTGTCTGTCTGTCTTGTCTGTCTGTCTGTCTGTACATATCTCTTTCTGTCAAGCAAAGTAATGTCTTCAAGGACATTAGTATAAGTACATGAAGGTAGATGGGTAGTTAGATAGGTAGGGAGCTTGATAGATCCTTTATGGCCATCAACCATAAACAGATGATGCTCTAAAACAATATTCTCTGAGCCCTAATGCATTTCAGTATGTCCACACATCTATCACAGCCCAATCTCCCAGATCCAACTTAGTATTGAGGGCATCTAGACGGAGACATACTTGTTCCAACAATGATGTTGAAGGCATCTAAGCCAAAGATGGCAACAGTCATCATTCTGTCAGTGTAAGAAAAGTAAATGTCTTCGTGGATGTTCTTGTGCCAAGCGCAATATTAATTGTGCTGTAACACGTATGTGTAGGGCAAAGCCTGGCATATGTTGAAGGATTGAGGCATTTGCTGTGATCAGTGATAATCTAATGATGACAGTTTGTGATGAAGTAAATTTGACGATGTACAAATAATATATATAATATTTAATAATTGATACACATATATGCTATATAAGCTTTGCCCAGGTAAGATGTGGTCAGTGGTAATTGTCTATCAGAAGGGGAGACCGGTGCTAGTCTTGCCCAGATTTAGAAAATATTCATTTATAGACTGACTATCACAGCTAGGTCCCGAAAGTTATATATGCAGGTAAAGCAGAACAGAGTCATACTAGCTACGTCGTATATCTCTCTGCGATCAAGAGTAGTTTCTAGTCAAAAGGATAATGTCATGATAACCGAACTTGCCCTGCATAAGGGCAAACATGGCCACTCCATGGGGCAAGTTCAACACAGAAACTGACATTAAGTTTTAACGTATTTTGCCGTATGGAGAAAAGGTAGACATTTGTGTAACACTGGGGTCATACAGTTTTGATAAATTATTACTTTTTTCGTAAAGTCTACATATCTGAACGTGGGAAAATAAAATCCTGAAACACTATCTGCAAATACCCGACTAGCATGTTCAAGATAAGTCCAATATCTGAAGAACATTCAAATAAAGGAAAAAGACTACCCCTAGGACAAAGAATAACCGGATTTATGACAAAAGAAAGCAAATGATTTCAAATGAATGAAATGTCTCGAGAATTGCAAGAGATATATTTGTTTTGTTTTTTTCGCCATAGCAGCATAAGCAAGCCTTTGACCTACTTCTTTACACTTACTCTCCGATAAATGAGTTTTTTTTCATTGATTGTATTGGAGTTTAACGCCGTTTTTTAACAGCTAAGGTCATATCGCGGCGGTCAGGGCATCTAGGCATGTGCTTCTTGGCTCAACCGGGTATCAAACTAGAAACCATCAGGTCACGAGTCCGTGACGCTAAGCACTGAACTACCAAGGTGGCCCCGATGAATAATTAGTAATTTGCTATTGGCAAAAATGTGAACATTTTCATTCTGCGGGCCCCTTTGAGCCTATAAAAGGCACCAGTATACGAGGGCTGTTCGATATGTAATGTGTATTGTACCACAGCGCGATAACGCTTTCAACGATTTCGTGGATGATGATACGCTTGAATAGCTCTATTCAATACCTTTCCAACGGTATAAACACGAGCCTTTAGCTCCTCATAGTTTTAAACTTATAGTCATTTCATTAGAGCTAGTCGTTGACCACTGTTGTAAAAATGGTTGGGAAACGGATTAAGAATATTGAAGAAATTAGAGCTTATATAAAAGTTCGCACAAAACTCGGTCATTCGGTAATGCAGATTTTTACTGAATGGGGGGAAGTTTATGGGTCTGATAAGGTATTTTATGAGACAGTTCGTAATTGGAGAAAGAAATTTCTGACTGGCACAGAGTCCTTCAAAGATGCAGCAAAATGGCAGATACACGATTCGTGATATTGCCAACGCTGTTGGCATATCGCTATCGCGGTTGCATTTCATTTTGAAGCGTATTTTGAAAGTACGAAAGATTTCTGCCAGATGGATACCGCATATATTGACAGATGACCAAAAACGGGTACGAGTATAAACCGCAAAGCAATTGCTCAAAATGTTTCCCAAATTCAATCAAAGACAATTTGCAAACATTGTTACTGGTGACGAAACATGGGTTCACTATTTCGAACCAGTAAGAAAAATTGGAAACAAAATATGGCTAACTAAACACGGTAGAAGGCCTGTATTTGCCAAAAGAAGCATAAGCACAAAGAAGGTTCTTTATTGCATATTCTTCTCATGTGATGGTATAGCCGTACAAATTCCGGTGCCGAAGGGCAAAATTGTTACAGGTCGGTATTACCGAGATGTTATACTAAAAAAGCTCAAGAAATATTATCTTAAACGACGCCCTGTGTCAGGATTTAGGCATGTTCATCTACTTCATGATAATGCTCCATCACATACATCTGAGCTTGTGAAGCAATTTTTGAAGTCGGAGAAGGTTACTGTCTTGCCACACCCACCATACTCTCCAGATCTAGCCCCATGCGACTTTTTCCTTTTTCCAAAACTTAAAAAGTTCTTATCTGGTCGTCGTTACAAGTCCCGACAAGCCTTTGGCTCAGCCATTAGTCAGTGCCTCAGAGGTCTACCTAAATCAGCGTACCGTGACTTATTTCAGAGATGGATTCAGAGATTGAAATTATGTATTTCAAACCGCGGAAAATATTTTGAAGGGATGTAAAGTTCATTTCACTATTTGAGTCGAATGCTTTTGAGATATCGTACAATACACATTACATATCGAACAACCCTCGTACAAGGGTTGCTACCATGAATGATACCCCTGCGATGCTCATTCAAACCTAAACTCCCATTCCACTGAGTGGCGATTCAGCAACGCTACGAAAGTTTGGTTGAAACGCTGTAAATTGTAGCAGGAATGGCAACAGTGCTGCAGAAATGTATTGTAGTAGAAGCATGTCGGAAGCGTCATGATTGCCACTTCATGGCGCTTGTTTTAACCTTGCTCAAAATTTACGTAGCAGGATAGCAATGGACTCTAAGTGTCACGAAATCATAGTAAAAGTGTAGCAAGAAATTTATGAATATAGCAGTATTGTGGCTGCAGCGTGAGTAATGTAGCGCGAGCGCAGCACATAGTAACAAAAAGGCAGAGATATTTGTTCAACTTCAGACCTGGTTCAAGTGCTTTCCTAAAGTGTATGTCACTCTTCTGGATTCTAGGACCAACTCTATGCAAGATCTCATAAAAAAAAGTGAGGCCCTATTCTCATGCAAATCAGTGAAAAATGGAAGTGCTGTCTTCCATCCTTAGTTCTCTCATAAGTTCATAATGACGACCAAATTGAGCTTTCTCTTTGCAGACAACCCCAGAAGCTTAACATGGCCCTCTTTTTCTGTTTGGCTTGTCTCTCAACACCCAACTCTATCAATCTATTTGTCCATAATCGTAAGCAGAAGCAGAGCTACTGCAACAATTCGATTGATTTTGTTTGAATACCGATGGTCAATCGCTGCCAAAACAGTCAAACCGCGTATCTTATATAGAAACGTTTCAGAAGCGCACCTTTGCTCATAGGTCATAGCAAGGTCTCAGCATCATGGTTGTAAGCCGGTAGACTAAGCGTAGCCTGAATTCCTGTGCTGTAGTGGAAGCGCAGAAGAAATGTCTTGACGAGACCCTAAAAAATTAGAGGTGACTAAGACATTAAATCGCATGACCGTAATGCATTTACAAAAATTGAATGGAAATCATAAAATATCCTAGGAAAAATGAAAACTGAAAATATTTAGGAAAATTAACTCATCATGCTAAAAACTAGATTTCTGTTAAGAATATCCGAATGTTGTGTTTTAACGCTGTCACTAGTTACAGATGTAGATATAGACGTCATGAGGTATGTCATAATATGGTTCCCAGCTTTCAATCCTTGCGGAAATGCTGAATATAATCATGTGTCAAACATTTCCTGGGGCCGGACAAGCCCCAGTCTCCTCAAAATGTGCAACTGCTATTTACAGGCAGCTCATCTTACTGTCTAGGCTATAACTCTTTACCACATAATTATCAGTTAAACAGCTCTGAGAAAGACCAGCATTTTCTTCTTTTTCCACAATGTTTCTAGCTTTCCGAAAAAACAATCAATTTCTGAATCACATTTATTTTATCATCTGAAAATGCGTCTAATTTGAACGACTCTAAAATTTTTGTCATGTGGTAAAAGTTTAATGCACAAACAGGATTTTTCTTTATTTTTTACTTAAAAAGAAAACTTGATAAATGGAAGTTTAAGGTTTGTGTATGAATTTCCTCTGTAATTCAAGACTTTGAGGACTTTTCTAGTTTTTTTTTTTTTTTTTTGATTGTCAGTTGTAGTTTGGCTACTTGTGCATATTTATCTTAGTTAAATTTTACTTATGCTACCTGTCATAAGTGCGGCACTGATATGAACATATCGGCCACATAGAAGATCTGAATGACATTATATACTTCATACAAGATTGGCTAAACTGCAGTCATAGGATAGTTGCAAATACAGCTTTGTTTTCGGGTGTGTGAAGTTGGCAGTAAGTTCGATAATCGGAGTTCGATATTCAATATCGAAATGAATATGCGGATGAGTTGAATTTCATGCCGCAGTAAATTCGCTTTTTTTTCAAACTCAAAGGATAGTTACGAAAATTAATGAATCCTGATTTGAATATCGAAATGAATTTCATGCTAGCAGCAGATTCGCGTTTTTTCATCTATGGGCATAAGGATGGTGTATGAAATCGAATGTCGATTTGAATATCGAAATGAATTTCATGCTAGCAGCAGATTCGCGTTTTTCAATCTATGGGCATAAGGATGGTGTATGAAATCGAATGTCGATTTGAATGTCGAAACGAATTTCATGCTAGCAGCAGATTCGCGTTTTTTTTATATATGGGCATAAGGATGGTGTATGAAGTCGAATGGTGATTTGAATATCGAAATGAATATCATTCCAAGCAGCAGATTCGTGTTTTTTCCTGTATGGGCATATGGATGGTCTATGAAATCGAATGTCGATTTGAATATCGAAATGAATATCATGCTAGCAGCAAATTCGCATTTTTTCATGTATGGGCATAAGCATGGTGTATGAAATCGAATGTCGATTTGAATATCGAAATGAATATCATGCCAGCAGCAGATTCGCGTTTTTTCCTGTATAGGCATATGGATGTTGTATGAAATCCAATATAGATTTGAATATCGAAATGAATATCATGCTAGCAGCGGATTAGCGTTTTTTCAATTATTGGCATAAGGATGGTGTATGAAATCGAATGTCGATTTGAATATCGAAATGAATATCACGCCAGCAGCAAATTCGCATTTTTTCATGTATGGGCATATGGATGGTGTATGAAATCGAATGTCGATTTGAATATCGAAATGAATATCATGCCAGCAGCAGATTCGCGTTTTTTCCTGTATAGGCATATGGATGGTGTATGAAATCGAATGTCGATTTGAATATCGAAATGAATATCATGCTAGCAGCAGATTCTCGTTTTTTCATCTATGGGCATAAGGATGGTGTATGAAATCGAATGTCGATTTGAATGTCGAAATGAATTTCATGCTAGCAGCAGATTCGCGTTTTTTCATCTATGGGCATAAGGATGGTGTATGAAATCGAATGTCGATTTGAATGTCGAAATGAATTTCATGCTAGCAGCAGATTCGCGTTTTTTTATATATGGGCATAAGGATGCTGTATGAAGTCGAATGTCGATTTGAATATCGAAATGAATATCATGCTAGCAGCAGATTCGGGTTTTTTTATGTATGGTTATAAGGATGGTGTATGAAATCGAATGTCGATTTGAATATCGAAATGAATATCTTGCTAGCAGCAAATTCGCATTTTTTCATCTATGGGCATGAGGATGGTGTATGAAATCGAATGTCGATTTGAATATCGAAATGAATATCATGCCAGCAGCAGATTCGCGATTTTTTCCTGTATAGGCATATCGATGTTGTATGAAATCCAATATAGATTTGAATATCGAAATGAATATCATGCTAGCACCGGATTAGCGTTTTTTCATGTATTGGCATAAGGATGGTGTATGAAATCGAATGTTGATTTGAATGTCGAAATGAGTATCATGCCAGCAGCAGATTCGCATTATTTCATGTATGGGCATAAAGATGGTGTATGAAATCGAATGTCGATTTGAATGTCGAAATGAATATCATGCCAGCAGCAGATTCGCGTTTCTTCTACTGTATGGGCATAAGGATGGTGTATGAAATCGAATATAGATTTGAATATCGAAATGAATTTCATGCTAGCAGCAGATTCGCGTTTTTTCATCTATGGGCATAAGGATGGTGTATGAAAACGAATGTCGATTTGAATATCGAAGTGAATTTCATGCTATTAGCAGATTCGCGTTTTTTTACATATGGGCATAAGGATGGTGTATGAAGTCGAATGTCGATTTGAATATCGAAATGAATATCGTGCCAGCAGCAGATTCGCGTTTTTTCCTGTATAGGCATATAGATGGTCTATGAAATCGAATGTCGATTTGAATACCGAAATGAATATCATGCTAGCAGCAGATTCGCGTTTTTTCATGTATGGGCATAAGGATGGTGTATGAAATCGAATGTCGATTTGAATGTCGAAATGAATTTCATGCTAGCAGCAGATTCGCGTTTTTTTATATATGGGCATAAGGATGGTGTATGAAGTCGAATGTCGATTTGAATATCGAAATGAATATCATGCCAGCAGCAGATTCGCGTTTTTTCCTTTATGGGCATATGGATGATCTATGAAATCAAATGCAGATTTGAATATCGAAATGAATATCATGCTAGCAGCAGGTTCGCGTTTTTTTTATCTATGGGCATAAGGATGGTGTTTGAAATCGAATGTCGATTTGAATATCGAAATGAATTTCATGCTAGCAGCAGATTCGCGTTTTTTTATATATGGGCATAAGGATGGTGTATGAAGTCGAATGCCGATTTGAATATCGAAATGAATATCATGCCAACAGCAGATTTGTGTTTTTTCCTGTATAAGCATATGGATGGTCTATGAAATCGAATGTCGAATCGAATATCGAAATGAAAGTCATGCTAGCAGGAAATTCGCGTTTTTTCATGTATGGGCATAAGGATGGTGTTTGAAATCGAATGTCGATTTGAATATCGAAATGAATGTCATGCTAGCAGCAAATTCGCGTTTTTTCATGTATGTGGATAAGGATGGTGTATGAAGTCGAATGTTGATTTGAATATCGAAATGAATTTAATGCTAGCAGCAAATTCGCATTTTTTATATGTATGGACATAAGGATGGTGTATGAAATCAATTGTCGATTTGAATATTGAAATGAATATCATGCCAGCAGCAGATTCGCGTTTTTTCCTGTATAGGCATATGGATGGTCTTTGAAATCGAATGTAGATTTGAATATCGAACTGAATTTCATGCTAGGAGCAGATTCGCTAAATGTTTGTTTGGGCATTGGGATTTTGTATGGAATTGAATATAGAGTTGAATATCGAACTGAATCTTATGCTAGTAGCGGATTCGCCAATATTTTATTCACGGGCTGTAGATGATGTATGAAATCGAATGTAGGTTTGAATATCGAACTGAATTTCATGCTAGCAGCAGATTCGCCAAAATTTCTGCACGGGCCCGTAGATGATTTATTAAATCGAATGTAGATTTGAATGTTGAAGTGAAGTTCATGCTAGCAGCAGATATGGAAAAAAATCTATATGGACATATTGATTGTTTATGCAATCAAATGTAGGTTTGAATATCGAAGTGAATTTTCTGTTTGCAGCAGAATCGCAAAAAAAGTCAATATGAGGATGTAGATAATGAATGAAATCGAATGTTAATTTAGGCACGAAGATGGCGTTTTAAATGAAGAGCAGGTTTTGGATAAGCAAAAATATTTGTAGATTTGCAAAAATATCCATAAAAACATATGAATGATATATGGAATCAAAAATCATTTGAAATATCTGTCTGAATTTCATGCAAGAAGCCGATTCGCAAAAATACCAACATTGGCATTTAAATATGATTTCATGACGGCATTCTTTACAGAAAAATTACCCGTACTTATAATTCTTATAAGAAATTAAATATCTATTTGAATATATATAAGAATTTTATGCAAACAACGGATTTGCGAAATTTCCATATGGTCATAGGCAAGGTGTATATAGATGGGGTTTAACAGCGAATAACAATTTTGAATGTCATACTAAAATATAGTTCGGAATAATTTCTCTGCGGACATGAAAATGGTTTATGAAAACAAATGTAGAATTAATAATTTATATCGGCAGCTGATCCATGAAATCTTTAAATTTGAGCATGTAAACAGTTTATGAAATCGAATAAAGATTTCACCATCGATTTGAATCTTATGTCAGAAGCAGTTCGGTAAAAACCAACAATAATTTGTGAGCATATTACCCTGTCGTATATGAAATTTTGTAGTATCTTTTAAGGGGTCGCTAACTAGAGCACTTCTATTGGTAGTGACTGATCTATCGCTCGATTGATTGATTGGATCGAGTGATTGAGTGATTATTTATTTTATAAATATATATTCACTTGCTCACTTAATGCATTTATTCTACGCGTCTGTTCATTTGTCCATTTATTCTTTTTTTTCCATGTTTTTGTTTGGTCCATTTTTTGACCTTGCATTTTGTTATCGTTGCAAAGTTCCAAAACTTGATTTTCATATTTTTTGCAACTGCCATTTTCAGGTTGTAATTCAGTTGTGCAATGTTTCTCATTCTAACCATTTTTGCTGAATACTTCTTTTTTTTTTTTTTTTTTTCCCCTTCTTTTCTGTTGTATATATTTCATTACTGTTGTTAAAATGTTCACCGATTTGGAGGAAAAACAATAAAAATGACAATAATGGATATCAATAAATGAATGCTCATGTATAAAGTGTGTACAATCTAATACTCACGCGAGTTTCATGCGAGCAGCAGATTTCCCAACGACATTGTATTTGCATATATACATGCAAATGGTGTATAAAGTCGAAAAACGATTTGAATATCAAAATGAATTTCATACTGCAGTATGATACACAAAAAATTCAACGCAGGCATACTGATGGTGTATGTAATCAAATATATTTAGACAAGTGATTTCACCAAACAAACTAGTTATGAAGTGAAATCAAACAGCATGCCGACGGCCAGATCAAGTATAAAGTTCTTGACAAACTGCCTTTCTGAATTGGACCAGCCCGCATTGCTCAGGTGTTAGAGCGTACCTGTATTGTAAACGTCAAGTATTTGGTTATTATAGGGTGAGAGTTCAAGCCCCACGGCTGACCATCTATAATTACCAATAGTCTTTCGGATGAGACGTTAAACCGATTTCCCGTGTGACGGTGCCATAAACCGAGCACGTTAAAGAACAGGGCGTAACTCAGGGTGGTTGTAACCTGTATGTTGCACTATCCCTCGGAACAAAACTAACAGTCTTCAGGGGGCGTCGCCCATATGGGAAACCGGTGGTGACAATAAATAAACGCAAATTCAATCAATCTTTCTGAGTTGACCAGCCGGCAAAGCTCAACTGGTAGAGCGTAGGACGTGTAAGCATCAAGTCTTGGGTCACTTGAGGGTGTGGGTTCAAGTCTTTCGGATGAGACGTTAAACACACTTGTGCCTTCGGCTGTCAGGGAACGCCAAATGCATTCCATTGCATTGCATTCCATAGCCGTACCACTTTTAACAAGCCGACCACAGCCCTGACTTGTAAAAAGATAATTACTGCGCATGTTTCCATGATTTTTCAAATGCGACCAACTGCAGGGTCGTAAGAAGTCGTATTTGTACAGTAGTAGGTAAATTTGATTTTGAACTCAAATTATTAAATTTGTCATTATTGGGTCAGAAACATTGTGGGAAAAGGAGAAAGTCCCTGTTACCAACATTTTCACATTTTCCCACAAAAGCCGTCTACCTCAGGATCGTCAAATTCGGAATTATGTGGTTAAAGGTTAATTACATACGGCTCGTACACCTCTCCCCACGGAGCAATCTCAAAACGATGCTTTTCACCACGATGTTTCATGAGTCTACAAGGCGAAACAGCTTGCCTGCAGATCCAAAGACGGGTTTTAGATAGTAAGGACCGATGAATATGTGAATTGTCGCCGTTAAACACATTTGGCATGGCATTAATCACCACACATTTGAATACAAAAACAATAAAAATCATAACAGTTGTAGACCTCTATCTGATTTAGGCCCCCGTCACACCATACTAGTTCTTAGAACGTCTTACTACCTGACAAAATCGTCTTACCCCGCCCTGACATAATCGGAAAACGGGTTGCGGGTAGAACGTGTAATTTTTGCCTGATAATGCCTGAAGCCCCTGTCTCACCAAACCTGTTCATAGAAAGTCTTAACGCGGTCAACAAAAATCGTAAATCGGGCTGCGGTCGGGATAGGACGTGTAATTTCTGTCGGTAAAATGCAAACGCACTGCCATTTGATGCCCGACTACACTGCGACAGGATCGAAGTATGGCAGTTCCGTTTGTAGTATGTCAATGGCGTTTTAAGTATGTTGTCACTCCGTCTAATTACAGGAAGGGTTGGACGGCAAAAAATTTGAGCAGGCTCAAAATTCTGGAGCACCTTTCCCGTCCTAACCCGTCCATTAAGTTCGTAAACAGATCGTGAAAGGTTGCTTATACGTTCACTCCGTTCGAAAAAGTCCGTTTTGCAACTAATTTCGGAACGGAGTGAGAACGAGTTTGGTGTGACGGGGGTATTACCTACAGTTGAAGGTAATAAAAATGGGGCAAGTTGTCTCAGAATTTGGGGCTAGTTGTCTTTTGAAGGTGGGGCGAGTTGTCTTGGGGCGAATTTTTTGTGGGGCGAGTTGTCTTTGGGGCGAGTTGTCCTGCACCTGACAATTGATACTAGTTTCATGGCGGCAACCAAATCGCGAAACTTTCGATTTGAGCATGTAAATTGTTTATGAAGTCGAATAAAGATTTCATCAGCGATTTAAATCTCATGTCAGCAGCAGATCGAAAAAAACAAGCAGCAAGTTGTGAAAATAGTACCCTGTAATTCATTGCTTCAGAATTCTAGAAGACGAGTCAAGTTGTAAAATAAAAGTGTCGTCGTGATGGTAAATTCTTATCTGTTATTATTGTGCCTTAAAGATTTTACCTTCTGAAAGCAAACCTGAGTCGGTTATACGTACAGTTTTATGACAAATAGAGTTTTTTTTAGCTCACATGAGTAGAAATTAAGACCCAGTTTGGACTTTTCTTAAGTAGCCGCACTGCCAAATCAAATCCAATTTCTTGTATATAACTTTACTTCTCATGTAAAGTGAAAGTTAGTTAAAAAAAATTTATCTGCTTTAAGCGTTTGTCTTAGTAGTTTTTTTTAAACAGGCAACCTTATGCAAATAGTATGAAGTTTCTTAAAAATGGAAACGGGTGAATATATTACTGATGGATGACTAGAGAATTCGACTACTACTACTACTACTACTACTACTACTACCACTACTTGTACTTAATTAGTCTACACTAGTAAAGGTAATATCTGTTCACATGACACACTTAGAATATGAAGAATAACAGAAATATGCTGTAATTTTTTGCATGACGTCCAAAGGTTGTGAAAAAGAACATTTACATACCCTTATTTAGTGTGGGGGTTTTAAGTAATTAGTCAAATTATTTTTCTCAATATCTTTTTTCGACGTAGCTGAATGATCTTACTTTAGTTCAATCACCCTTGCACCGTGTTTTATTGTATCATGTGGTTTTTCAATACCCATAAAACATTGACATAACGTTACTCCTTACATAGTTGCACTCCTTTCTATGTTCTAGTATGAAAACTGTACAAAGATAATTTTATTTCTACATAAAAAAAAAATGACAACATAAATGCATTATACATGAGATAAAATGGACATGATAATGAAACTATGTCAAACTATATTTAAATCTACAGGATCACACACACACACACACACACACACACACAAAAGGTTATGCATCCCTTATTTCCATTTTGTTCATTCTGTAGATGATTTTACAACTGATAAATTTTTAATATATATTCAATGCTTTTTATCTACCAATATTGACATTTCAATCAGAAAAGAAACTACTTTCACGTTCACTAGTTTAAATCATCGACCTTTTTGTGAGGTGAATGCTATTTTTGTGTACATGCATACAAGACAGAACGTATCTTGTGCAATAGACGACTTCTCCCATGCGTTTTAAGAAATTCACAATCATCTTGAATAAACAGCCTATATGACAACAATAAGTACTTGGGCATATTTAGGTGACAAATTGTTCTAAATTTCTAGCATGAAATTCGGTTCGATATTCAAATCTACATTATATTTCATGCACAGTCTTTATGCCCGTACAGATATTGTAGCAAATTTGCTGCTAGCATGAATTTCAGTTCGATAGTCATACCTACATTCGATTTCATGAATCATCTATTGCTAGTAAAGAAATTTTAGCGATTCTGCTGCTAGCATGAAATTCAGTTCGATATTCAACCCTACATTCGATTGCATACATAGTCGTTATGCCATTACAGAAATTTAAGCGACTCTGCTGCTAGCGTGAAGTTCAGTTCGATTTTCAAATCTACATTTGATTTCATATAGAATCAAAATGCCAACACATAAAAATACGGGAATCTGCTGTTAGCATGAAATTCAGTTCGATATTCAAACCGACATTAAATTTTTACATATCCTTCGTATGCCCCTACATAAAAATCGCGAATCTCCTGCTGGCATGATATTCATTTCGGTATTTGAATTGACATTCGATTTCATACACCATCGATATGCTCATACATAAAAACACGCGAATCTGCTGCTTGTATGATACTCATTCCGACTTTCAAATCTACATTCGGTTCTACATCTGTATGCCATACTTAAAAAAACGCGAATCTGCTGCTGGCATTATATTCATTTCGATATTCAAATCGACATTCGATTTCATACACCATCCTTATGCCCATACATAAAAAAACGCGAATCTGCTGCTGGCATGACATTCATTTCGATATTCAAATCGACATTCGATTTCATACACCATCCTTATGCCCATACATGAAAAAATGCGAATTTGCTGCTAGCATGATATTCATTTCGATATTCAAATCTACATTCGATTTCATACACCATCCTGATGTCCATACATACAAAACGCGAATCTGCTGCTAGCATGAAATTCATTTCGATATTCAAATCTACATTCGATTTCATAGACCATCCATATGCCTATACAGGAAAAAAAGGCGAATCTGCTGTTGGCATGATATTCATTTCGATATTCAAATCTACATTCGATTTCATATACCATCCATATGCCTATACAGGAAAAAACGCGAATCTGCTGCCAGCATGATATTCATTTCGATATTCAAATCGACGTTCGATTTCATAAACTATCCATATGCCTATACAGGAAAAAAACGCGAATCTGCTGCTGGCATGATATTCATTTCGATATTCAAATCGACATTCGATTTCATACACCATCCATATGCCTATACAGGAAAAAACGCGAATCTGCTGCTGGCATGATATTCATTTCGATATTCAAATCTACATTCGATTTCATAGACCATCCATATGCCTATACTGGAAAAAACGCGAATCTGCTGCTGGCATGATATTCATTTCGATATTCAAATCGACATTTGATTTCATACACCATCCATATGCCCATACATGAAAAAATGCGAATTTGCTGCTGGCATGATATTCATTTCGATATTCAAATCGACATTCGATTTCATACACCATCCTTATGCCCATAGATTGAAAAACGCGAATCTGCTGCTAGCATGATATTCATTTCGATATTCAAATCAACATTCGATTTCATAAACCATCCTTATGCCCATACAGGAAAAAAACGCGAATCGGCTGCTGGCATGAAATTCATTTCGATATTCAAATCGACATTCGACTTCATACATCATCCTTATGCCCATACATAAAAAACGTGAATCTGCTGCTAGCATGAAATTCATTTCGATATTCAAATCGACATTCGATTTCATACACCATCCTTATGCCCATAGATGAAAAAACGCGAATCTGCTGCTAGCATGAAATTCATTTCGATATTCAAATCGACATTCGACTTCATACACCATCCATATGCCCATACATGAAAAAAGGCGAATCTGCTGCTAGCATGAAATTCATTTCGATATTCAAATCAGGATTCATTAATTTTCGTAACTATCCTTTGAGTTTGAAAAAAAAGCGAATTTACTGCGGCATGAAATTCAACTCATCCGCATATTCATTTCGATATTGAATATTGAACTCCGATTATCGAACTTACTGCCAACTTCACACACCCTTTGTTTTCATTGACTGTCTTCAACATATGTCATTACATAAAGTTTTATGCTATCATAACGGCGCCTATTTGGTGTCGTTGCGCCTTTAAACATGTATGTAGAGTGAAAGTATTGAAAACAAGTACTGCTAAAACGGTATTTGCAGTATCAACTAGAAGCTCAAACTGAGGGAAATGTTAATTTATCTTTGCTTTGTTTTCAATGTATGGGTTACATAACTTATTTGTTGCCCATTGGTCTTGCTTTTTTTTTTAGTTGTAAAAAGGGTGGGTGGGGTAAATCAAGTACGAGGGCAGCCACAATTCTAATTCAGACAATACTATATTATTACCAGATTATTTTTAATTGTTTCCAGATAAAAGAAATGAAGTATGGAAACAGTACCAAACAATTATCTCGAGAAAATTAATATAGTACTGCAGCATGCCGTATAGACAGGCAATTTAAGTTTTGCACTTTTTATGCATATGGTACCATAAAATAAGTTATAGCTAGACTAATGTGACAAGAGAAACTTAAGAGCAGAACAATTTTTCCTGACTCCTAGGATGCTAAACTTCATATTTATACCATCAAACCAACTATAGCAGAGGATGTCACCTCTTTCACATTTTAGCCAACTTGGGTTCTAGGCTACAGACAACTTCGTTCGTTTTTCATACAAGTTACATTGTATGAAAACGTGTAGCAAAAAGAGAAGCTGACGGGTCCCTATAAAGTAAGAAACGGAATCGAAACGAAACGAAAAGAAACGCAACCAAACGAGACGAAAGGCAACGAAACGAAACGAAATGCAACGGAACGGGACGAAACGGAACGAAACGAAACGGAATAAAACGGGAACGAAACGAAACGAAATAGAACAAAACGAAATGAGATGAAATCTAACAGTGATTTTTTTTTTTTAAACCTTATCTTTTTGTCTTGGTTTATCGTTTTTTCTGTTGTACCGTTTCTAATTGTTTATCCCGCGTATTATGTAGGGCACAATAAGAATATGTTGCTGAATTTTTGCGATTATCTCATGGCTTGAAAATCTGGTCAGAGTCAAGATTAAGTACTGAAAACGATAACCCTCTACTAGGACCTGTGGCTTTGGAAGTTGCTCAAAAATTTAACATATTTGGTGCAATTTTAAAGATTTGGCATGCAGGGAAAATTTAATTTTCTTTCTTTTCTGTTCTTCTGTCATTGTGGTATCATAGTAATAATACAGGGCGCCGGAATATGCAGAGCCTCGGTAGTACAATCCGCAGAGTACAGGACTTGAGAACAAGGGTCGCTAGTTCAAATACCCACTCAACAAATTTCTTTCCTAGGATTGATGATAGTCATTGCGACAGGATTCATTCCTCTCTCACCGCTGATCACCGATGGTAAGCGATGGAATGCAGCCAGTGGCTTGGGAAGAATATTATGCGAAGTACTGGTAAAAGGAACTGCAGGAAAATACAGACAGGTGCAATGCAGCGACTTTGTTTGGCTTGTATTAGAGTTTAAAGCCTTTTTAATAGCTTAGGTCATATCATGGCGGTCAGTGACGCACCAATGTGTTTCCTGGCTTTTGCACACCAGTATCGACACAACTTTCTTTCCAAAGCCACTGACTACTTTTCTCACATGCATCAGAGGTGAGAGGCGAAAGATCGCCGAAAAGAAAGTTCTCGGCAACCGGGTATCGAACCTGCTACCCCCAGGTCACGAGTCAGATACGCTAACAACTGAGCTACCCGGTCGGGCTCAATGCAGCGATACAACTGAAATAATGTTGAAAAGGGTGTTAAGCCTTAAGACATTGTGGGAAAGGGAGAAAATGTTGGTGACCAGCATTTTCTCCTTTTCTTACAACGTTTTCAAAAGTCTTCTCCTTTAGGGGCGGTGAAACTCGGGATTGTGTAGTAAAGGGTTTGTTTCTTTCATGTTTAAATAGTTTCGAAGACTGAGATCCTGTCAGTTCAGCAGTGACGACCGTGATCGTATAGTGGCTACTACTTCGCGTTGTGGCAGCAGCATCTCGGGTTCGAATTCTGGTCACGGCAGGTCTGTGATCGTCGCTGTCTCGGCACAGCTTAACAATTTTTTTCAGCCCTTTCGGTTTTAAGGTGTTTTACACCACTTTCAATACGATTTTAATTCTATGACAGCATCGGTTGACTTTGTTGACGTTTTTTATTGCTTTTATCACGCAAGCAATTTCCTCTTTCCTCGTTGTTGTGCATATTGTTGAAAAATGAAAATTTCAATTAGATATGAGCCATGCTCTGGCAAAAGGGGGTTTAATGCCTCTCTGTAATGCATGATACCGATCATATAATCATGGATGCATAATTTCCCTCCTTGTATAACAACCGACTGAATCACGAGGTTCTCTGGTCCTTTGACAAATAGAATATTGACTAAATAGCAAACATTTTCAATCCGGATCAGCCTGCGCGAATTGCGCTGGCTGACCTTTTTTTTTTTTATTATTTTTTTCTTTTTTTCCAGCAATGCAGCGATACAATTGAAATAATGTTAAAAAAGGGCGTTTAACACTATACAGTCAATCAATACAATCAAGCGCCGGAATATTTCGAATGAAACTCGCCTTCAATACCCTTTAGTATGCCTTCAAGGTGCTTACATCTGAACCTTGCGAGTACGGTTTTCTTCCAGATTTTTATTTCTAAATTTGAACCATGTTCTGTAAAAGGGGGCTTAATGAATCCATAAGAAGTATCGACCAGGTCAGCCTGCGCAGTCCCCGCAGGCTGACCCGAGCCGAAACCTTTCTCTATCGGTCAATTTTCTGCATGTCAAGGGACCAGAGTACTTCATGATACAGTGGGTTGTTATACAAAACAGATTTTATGGATCTATAATTGTGTGAGAACTTGCTTGGTATCATGCATCACGAAGATGTATTAAACCCCCTTTGCCAGAGCATGGCTCATTGTATATTTTGTGTTCCATTTTTAGCTTTAATAAGTCACTTTAATGAAAGTCCAGGCATAACCTGTTTGATAGTGAGATGACTTCGGATCTGAAAAGAGAAAATGGTAAGACTACACGTTAGAACCGCCTGAATGAGGCGGTTCTATCAAGCTCCAAAATCTAAATTTGGATGAGAAATTATCATTAAACATGAAGAAAGTATTTTATTGCATAGATATATTGACTTGATGAGGCTTCACTGTACCAGTTGCAAAAGTCCCCACTATGCTCTCATCTTTATGGAAACTTTGTGTCTGGTATACACACCAGCACAACATACATACATGTAGCTCAAATTGTTCAATGATGACCACACCTAATTTCGCAAATACATGTATACCCATGGAGAATAAGCCTACTTTTCACTAGATAAAGTGCGCTTATAAGGGCATGTATTTCATGGGTATTTCATCAAAGTTGGTGTATCAGTATTTTTCGGCGATGCTGAATACGCTGGCTTTTGACTCAACTTCTTGTGACTGATAAAGAATGAATAGATGCTAATTAACAATTGGTGAAAAAATGTGCACATATCTTCATAAGTTTTATCCAATAACCCAGTATTACTTTTCATCAAAATGAAAAACAGTGAGGAAAAAGAGGCAATTGCTCGTGAGGTTGCTTTTTATTATTTTATTTCATATTAAGCCACTAAAGAGTTTCAATATTCATATTCAAGTATCTCTTACGCCATTCATTGAAGATATTGCTTCTTTCAGGTGAATGGATACACACGAAGAGGGAAATAAATCCAGTCTAGAAGAAATCATCCGCAATTTCAAAGATAAGCCAATATCTTATCACCAATAAATGTACAGTATGCGTAATATAAATGACACACAAAACTTGCTCAGGATCTGACTGTTAGTTAGCATTAACTTATTTTAAAGTCGTCTTTTGGGGCTACTGTTAGTAACAGTTTCTTTCCGTACTTTTTAGAAACCTCTATTTTTAGCTCCACTGGCTGAAGGCCAGCGGGCTTATGTCATGGCCGGGTGTCCGTCGTGCGTCCGTGCGTCTGTCTGTGTGTGCGTTAACTTTTATTTCAAACATTTTCTTCTCTGAAACTACCCATCCAATTTTGATGAAACTTCACAGAAATGATCTTGCCATGGTCCTCTTCAGAATTTCTCGAAAGAATTTGATTCCTTCAAAAACTCTGGTTGCCATGGCAACAAAACTTAAAAATATTGGAAATCTTTGAAAATCGTCTTGTCTGAAACCATAAGGCCTAGGGCTACCAAATTTGGCATGTAGCTTTATCTAGTAAACCTCTATCAAGTTTCTTCAAATTATAGCCCTGGGGTCCAAATTGGCCCTGCCCCGGGGGTCACAAGTTTTACATGGGCTTATATAGAGAAAACTTTAAAAATCTTCCTTTACCTAGCCATAAGGCCTAGGGTTACCAAATTTTGCATGTGGCTTTATTCTACTGGGCCTCTACCAAGTGTTCCCAAATTATAGCCCTGAGATCAAATTTGATCCCGCCCTGGGCGTCACAAGTTTTCCATGGGCTTATACAGAGAAAACTTTAGAAATCTCCCTGTACCTAACCATAAGACCTAGGGCTTCCAAATTTTGCATGTAACTTTATCAAGTGGGCTTTTACCAAGAGTGCCCAAATTATAGCCTTAGGGTCGAATTTGATCCCACCCCAGGGGTCATGTGGCTTTATCTAGTGGGCCTCTACCAAGAGTGCCAAAATTATAGCCCAAGGGTCGAATTTGGCCCCGCTTTGAGGGTCACAAGTTTTACATGGGCTTATATTGAGAAAACTTTAGAAATCTCCCTGTACTTAGTCATTAAGCCTACGGCTACCAAATTTTGCATGTAGCTTATCAAGTGGGCTTTTACCAAGAGTGCCCAAATTATAGCCCTAGGGTCGAATTTGATCCCACCCCAGGGGTCAGAAATTTTACATGGGCTTATATTGTGAAAACTTTAGAAATCTTCTTACTAACCATAAGAACTAGGGCTACCAATTTTGGTTCTGTCTCAGGGATGTCATGTTTAAAACCAAATGGCCAATTATTGTAATGTTTGGCAAGTAGGGTTTTTAGTTATTAGCCAGTGGAGCGATACAGGGCCATCATGGCCCTCTTGTTAAATAAATTCACCTAGCAGAGAGCAAACCGGAAGTTGCTTCCCCCGTAATAGTGCACAAAACTTTTGATATACCCAGAAACCTTAAAATGAATTGTTACATATGCCGAGGAAATAATCTCGTCTGAAAGAAATGATCTTATCGCTCTTAGTCGCAAGTAGAAAAATTAATTTCAAACCTTGGTTAAAAGTTACCAGGTCGCTCGTTCTCTATATTTAGAATTTATTTTTCTGCCAGCGACTAACACTTGGACCGGCTGCACAATAACAGATTGACCTCTTCATAATATTTTCCAGGGTCATGAGTGGCTCTGTGGTAAAGTGTAGGACTCGTGACCTGGAGGCCCCGGGTTCGAGCCTCACTGGATCCACTGGGTTTTTCGTGGGAGTGTCCTTAGGCAAGACATTTCAGAGCCCAAGCCCAGTACTGGTGGAACTCAAGAAATACACGAATTTGTGAGCTGTCGCCGTGACATAACTGAAAAATTGTTGAAAGCGGCGTAAAACACCATTCAGTCCAGAATCAATCAATCAATCACAATATTTTCCATATTATTGAAAGTATGGTTTAAATCTAAATGCATCTCAACATCCGTATTGTTTACATTTGGTCGCTATTGGGCCTTAAACGTAACAGGAATATTTCAGCAGAGAAATTCCTAGTATCTAGCATTTACTGATCGAGCATCCAAGCTGCACTGCCGTGGACTCGAGTACATACTCGGTTATATCAACATTAGAAATGACCCCCCTCCCCCCGGACCCTTTTAGATATAAGATCCAGGAAAAATGTCTTCAATGCGGATTAGATAAGCACATTTTCTATTTCGGCTGTACCGGTCCCCAGCATTTTTTATGTATATCTGTTTCACGCGAAAAGAAGAAGATGTTGAATATAATTAGCCATGGTCAGTGACATAAGGTCTTCGAGGCCGCTATTTGGGGAGAGAAATCAAAGTGATTGAAAGACAGACAATGCATGTAGAAAGAGGATATCTGCATAAATGTACAAAATATAGATATAGACATTTTAGACTTTAATGCAAGAACCTCTGAAATCTGACTTGAAAGATTTTTCCCAAACTAATCATTCCAGTCGCATTTAAAAATGTTAAATAATAATCCGACCACTGTCGGGCAAACAAGCATTTTAATTCGCCCAACATAAAATGGATTATTTTAACCTATCTTATTAGAATCCAAACTGGTTTCATTACCGGGAGTAGGTATTATCAAAAGGCCGAGCCTCGGTAGCTCAGTCAGTAACGTACAGGACTTGAGAACAGATGGTCGCTGGTTCGATTCCCTGCTCTGCCAATTTCTTTTCGGGAATTGATAATAGTCATTGCAGCAGGATTCATTCCTCTTTCACCGCAGACCGTTGTCTCGGCGATGGTTATGTGGGAAAGCAGCCAGTGGCTTGGAAACAATATTGTGTTGAATACTTGTACAAGAATATCCAGGAAAGCATGGATAGACCTGCACTGGCCGCCGCGATATAACTGAAATAATGTTGAAAACACCATACAATCAATCAGTCAATCAATCAATCAATCATTCAATATCAATTATCAATGCAGTTGACTTTGCTGTATTTGGATATGATTTTTTAGTCACAGTATTTGTGAAAACAATAGGAAAAATATCAACCGGTCTGCGACGTATTAGCGGTACTGATGGCTGCCAAAAACATGAAGAACATTTTATTGGTGATTTATGTCATAACAAAGTAAACAATAGAAGTTCGTTCAAAAGAACAATAAAATAAAATGTCTTCATTACAATTATCAAGATTCACAAGAATAGCACGATCATCGTGCGCTCAGCCGCAATCAAATTTTAATTTTTACTTTGTTACACTTACTGCGATCAATTATGGTAATTCAAAAGAAAAATCAAATGTAGGTTTTCCTTCTGCTTGGTTTGTGCCAAAAATACTATTCCGTTTCGTTTCGTTCTATTTCGTTTCGTTCCGTTTCGTTCTCGTTTTATTCCGTTTCGTTTTGTTTCGTTTCGTTCTGTTTCGTTGCGTCTCGTTCCGTTTCGTTTTGTTTTGTTGCGTTTCGCTCCGTTTCGTTGCCTTTCGTTTCGTTTCGTTGCGTTTCGTTTCGGTTCCGTTCCTTCCTTTATAGGGACCCGAAGTTGACACCCGAGTACAGAGACGGCAAACAGACTGGAGGCATTATTTGTTTCCACTTCCTCAACCCAAAAGCCGAACGTTATTGATTGGGCCCACAAGACACTGTTAAAAGTTTTACAGCGAATATCCGATAAGTCCCCATTTGGATAACGATACATCGAATTCCAGCTACCATTATGCTGTTGCAGCCAGACGATCTGCAACATGTTACAGACATACATACCTACTAGCACAGCCACATGCACCATGAAAATTAACACTTTATCCATTCCGAACTTGAGTTTCTAGTTTCAGACAATCCAAATGATCTATTAGTATGAGTAAATGCAACAAGAAAATGTTTGCTATTCTGAACGAATATAATACTATTTCTGTTTACAGAAAAAGGCCTGCATGGGTTTATATATACATCGTTGGAAAACAATGAAAAATACAAAAAGTAAAATTAAATCTGACTTGAAGTACAATGAGAATAGATAATAACAACAATGTACGATCTTGAATGACAATGTGTGACTTTTGAAACACAGTGCTGACAAGGGTATCTAAATTGGTGTCACCATCAACTTATTAATCATATTTTTAGCCTGAACGTATTTGCCCGATGCCTTGGTGTAAAAAAAGTGGAGACTTCTGGAGTAAACGTGTACGCAGCGTCTGAGACGATGTCTCGTAAGTCAGAAATTGTTATGCCCTTATTTAAAGAAAAAAAAAAAGAAGCGGGTGATTCTTTGTAATACAGACGCGTAATTTTACTTTTGAAGCGGAAAATACGTGGCATAACAACGTCCAATCTGTTAAACAGGGTTAGAAAATGCAATTCAAAGCTTTACTTGTCAGAAAAATTTCTTGGTTCATAACACAGTATAAAGTTAACATCCGGCTGTAGTTTCTGTGCAGCGTGACCATGAAACTGCCAACCGAAGCAAGAAGAACCACTTTGAACGTTGCGAAGACAAACCACTCAATCCAGAGCTTAGAAGTAAAAACAAACCGGTAACACGTTCTAGTTGCCACTTCAAGTTCGCAAGCAATTGGTATTCTTAAGCAAGCACCTGTTCAAAGCAAGTGCATTTTTAGTGTCCCTAAGGTGTTTGCGCAATACGGTTTAATGTTACTTTCGGTTATTCTGATGCATTTTCCGAATAATAAATATTCCTTTAACCTAACGGTGATCATTCACTTTTAATTCGCTCTTGATGTTCCGTTTACAACAAACATAACTGTTTCGATGATGGTTATGTGGGAAAGCAGCCAGAGGCTTGGAAAGAATATTGTGCGGAGCACTGGTAAAAAGAAACTCCGGGAGAGCATGGATAGGTGCACTTGCCACCGCGATATAACCGAAAAATGTTGAAAACGGCGTTATACAAAATACAATCAATCAATCCGTTAACAACTGGGGATCGGCCGGAGTTGCAGTTGCCATAGTTAAAAGGTTGAAGGACAGCCATTTCTACCATGTTCTAGTCGTCTTTGGTATGATTTGCTCATAGTTGAAAAAAAAAAAATAGTAACTCTCTCACCACTACAGAAACGGTGTTTTTTTTTATTTCAATATCCACTGTCAAGGGCATACCGGAGGCCGTATTCAGCAACCTATTTTATTTGCATTCTTAGTATTACTCTAGATTTTGAAAGTAATTTCTAAAACTGTATGATTTGGCCAATCAGAAATCGCATTACATTCAAGTTTAAAAAAAATAAATAAATAAGACGAAGAATCGCTAGTAAATACGGGCTTGGTTGTTGTTTAGATTAAAGAGGTGGAGGGGAGTTTGGATCGAAAATCAGACTGCATGGTCTACGTTTTCAGCTCTTAATCTGCTTTGTTCTCGTATGCAGATCATGTCACCCACATCTGATCAAAGATTAGTTGCACTGATTCTTGAAATGCTGCTTACGGATTTAAATGTTTAAGGCGACGCAAATGATCAAGACTAGACCGACAAGAAAGTGAAGTCCAATCTTGGCTCGACCATTTTGTCAATGTCTAGATAGTCAGTACTGTGATTAACATCCATAAAGAGACACCCATATGATAACAAGGATGACACTATCACTGATAACTAATACAAAGATGAGAGTAGCCTTTACATGTACATGGGGCCGATCTTCGTTATCAAACAATGATATCCACCCTTCATCTTCATGGTAGTTGGTTCAGCTCAGTTTGACCAAATTACGAGACATGCTCTGGCTAAAAGGGGGGGGGGGGGGGGGGGGGGGGTAAATTCATCTCCGTGATGCATTATACCAAGCAAGTGATCATCTAACTATGGATCTATAAAATCCATTTTGTCTACCGACCAACTGAATCATGGGGGTAGAATGGTCCTTTGCCATGCAGAAAATTCATAAACAGCAAAAGGTAGCCTGCGGATTGCGCAGGCTGACGTGTGTCGATACTTTTTTTTTTTCTCAGGTGCATAAAGCCCCCTTTTCACAGAGCATGGCTCATATCTATGGATGCTTATTTGGTCCAACCTGTAAAAAGCGCGAACCCGAAGAACGCTTGCCTATGACAATAGATATCTTTAACTCTTTACCAAACTGCGGAATTTTTTACCCATCCAAATTCAAAACTGTTTCCGATGATAAATCAAGTGTGGCTGAAATAATGCCATTTTCGACGAGACCGTGGAAAATATTGTGGAGAAAGGAGAAAACGGAGAAAACGCTGCTAGGTTATCAGCATTTCCTCCTATTTCAACAATATTTTTAAAAGCCTCCCTTTTTAGGGTCGTCAAAACATCGGATTGTATGGAAAAAGATGAACCAATAAAGCGCTTAACCCAGCTTATGTTGCATTTGCAGATACAAAATATCAAGGTCAAACTGCACAGAATTACAAATCTGATCTTGAATCTACACTGTCCGGTTCTTTGTTATAAAATTTGACAAAGTTAAAATAGCAAAGGTCGTCCTTTTTCCTGACTGAAAAGGCCAATTTCATTGATTCAGCGTCTCACTTTACGAATTATGCGATATTCTGGTACTCAAGACCTATGATGTGTTTTTCGAATTGAGTTGACCCAAAGCTACAGTATAAATTTACTCTTAAAGTTAATATCGCCTTTCATCGCCAAAATCGTTCGGATTCGGCTAAGACTCGGGTGTTCCGTAATCGACGCAGGGAACCATTCGGCATACCTCGGGTGATGGGAGATATCAAATCCCTCGGCTGTATCTGGTGGATTAATATGCATCTAAACGGTACATTTCATCGCCGGAAATACGCCGGTTTACCGTTCTGAAAATTGTAAGGCTTCTCTAAAAAGAGAAAACTTGAGTTTCAAATTTCTATCGAAATCTTTCTAACTATATTTCAGTTGACAAACAGTTCGTACATTCATTTTTTATCGTGGTTTATCAGTTCCGATTGAAGTTTTCACCGACAGATAGATAGATGTGAATTATTTCATCGAGGTTGTTTATGTCGTTGCTAAACGACTTACAGTGGCGCCGCCATGTATAAGATCACGTGATTAGCAGTTCAAATGGAAACGACCGTTATACGGACGAGGTTAGATGTAGGTACGGAATCGGCCGAGTTGTGACTAGTGGCAGGGAACCAGAGTCTATTGGCCGATCGTTTACGGATTACCCGAGTCTTTGCTGAATCCGTACGTTTTTTTGGCAATGATGAAAGGCGATGTTACACGAATCCCATTAGGGTGCCCTATCCTTAATATCTTTAACCGTTTTTTCCTGTTATACAAGATTTCCATTGACCCTTGAGTTACGAGCTGTGTAGATAAAAATTGATATCCCGGGAGACCGAAGGTCGTGCTACGCTAACAATGACAGCTTTCATTTGTTTGACACTTTACCACACGACAGAACCCTAGATTCGTCCAAATTGAAACTACTTGCAGACGACAATACAAATGTTGATCAAAAGGTGTATGTTGTCTGTAAAAGATAGAAAATATTATGGTTACAGGCATTTTTTCCTTTTGCATTTGCCCTTTTCCACAGAGTCGTTTAAACGCAGGATTTTTCGGTAAAGGGACAAACGCATCACCACTTGTAGACTTCGGTTCGTATTGAAGGAAATCATTTTTTTTCAAACAATTGTGGCAGATAATCAGAACGGTTGCAATTTTCATTTTGACTATAATCTTTTCCCATGTTCTGTTCTACACAAGTCAAATCTAAATTCAATATCCAAATTTTATTTTACTAGATATTTTCTTTCTTTAAAATTGTTTCATGAGGTAACGTATTATATGTATTGTTGCAAGGACATTTTACAGCTGCGTATATTCTTCTACCCTTTTAATGCCGATGGCAAAATTTAAGGGGAAAAAAAAACCTTTGCAGACTGTGTAAATAAAGATCAGGATGCACAAAATGTGCAGTCTGATCTTGAATCTGCACCGTCCGCTACTTAATACTAAAGAATTACCAAAATCACCCGCATTTGAAGTTGAAAAAAAAAACAGTTTTGGAAAAATTCGAATTATTTGGGAAGAAGCGAAAAGCGTTATTCCGGAACGGACGTGCGCACGACAAGATTTTTACTATAACTGTAGTATGTACTTTTTACGCAGCGGTCTTCCATATGGTACCTTACCAATGACCTGGGTCTTGTCAATGCAGGCTGACACCCATCTAAATATCAAACAATACATCTCATTGCAGTGTTTTTTTTTTTCTTTTGGCTTGTATATTTTTTTTTTCTGTTCTCTTTCTCTTTCTTTTCTTTCCAGACGAGTGCGTATCAAGCACTACACCACTTCGACAACATTTTACACTTGCCCAAATTCGCACGTAATCGTTGCCAACAGTTTTTAAAGTGGTCTAGATTACCCTCAGTGGAGGGAAATAACATTTTATGAAAAGGAGAAAATTGTGGTTATCAGCAGTTTATTCTTTTCCACGATATTTTCAAAAGGCGTCAAAACATGGGGATTGTTCGGTAAAGAAATAAGTAGGCCTATCTATACATCTGCTAAGTTTCTGTAAAAGGTTGCCAATGTAGGATATGTCATTGGAGCAAAGCATTATTTGCAAGTTGGCAATTTTCTACCTATGTAATGATTTCCCCTCTTCTCTAAGCGGCTCCTCCTTTTCTTCACCATATCATAACTGTGTTAGGGAGATAGAAGAGAAGGAGACAGAGTAACAGAATATGAGAGAGAGAGAGAGAGAGAGAGAGAGAGAGAGAGATAGAGAGAGAGAGAGAGAGAGAGAGACTCTCCTTGGCCCTTGGCGTTTATGAAGCATTATAAACGTAAGCACAACAACAGAAGTTTATGGCTAGAAGTATAACACAAGAGAACAAACGCAGTTCTCGGGCCATACATATTTGTGGCGGTAGTATGTTTGGCTTGATGTACAAACGCTGCCATACATGTTTGTGGCGGTAGTATGTTTGGCTTGATGTACAAACACTGCCTTACATGTTTGTGGCGGTAGTATGTTAGGCTGGATGTACAAACACTGCCTTACATGTTTGTGGCGGTAGTATGTTTGGCTGGATGTACAAACACTACCATAAATATTTGTGGCGGTAGTATGTTTGGCTGGATGTACAAACACTGCCTTACATGTTTCTGGCCGTAGTATGTTTCGCTGGATGTACAAACACTGCCTTACATGTCTGTGGCGGTAGTATGTTTGGCTGGATGTACAAACACTGCCTTACATGTCTGTGGCGGTAGTATGTTTGGCTGGATGTACAAACGCTGCCTTACATGTTTGTGGCGGTAGTATGTTTGGCTGGATGTACAAACGCTGCCTTACATGTTTGTGGCGGTAGTATGTTTGGCTGGATGTACAAACGCTGCCTTACATGTTTGTGGCGGTAGTATGTTTGGCTGGATGTACAAACGCTACCATACATGTTTGTGGCGGTAGTATGTTTGGCTGGATGTACAAACGCTGCCTTACATGTTTGTGGCGGTAGTATGTTTGGCTGGATGTACAAACGCTGCCTTACATGTTTGTGGCGGTAGTATGTTTGGCTGGATGTACAAACGCTGCCTTACATGTTTGTGGCGGTAGTATGTTTGGCTGGATGTACAAACGCTGCCTTACATGTTTGTGGCGGTGGTATGTTTGGCTGGATGTACAAACGCTGCCATACATGTTTCTGGCGGTAGTACGTTTGGCTTGATGTAGAAACACTGCCATACATGTTTGTGGCGGTAGTATGTTTGGCTGGATGTACAAACACTGCCATACATGTTTGTGGCGGTAGTATGTTTGGCTGGATGTACAAACACTGCCTTACATGTTTGTGGCGGTAGTATGTTTGGCTGGATGTACAAACACTGCCTTACATGTTTGTGGCGGTAGTATGTTAGGCTGTATGTACAAACACTGCCTCACAAATTTGTGGCGGTACTATGTTAGGCTGGATGTACAAACACTGCGTTACAAATTTGTGGCGGTAGTATGTTTGGCTGGATGTACAAAACACTGCCTTACATATTTGTGGCGGTAGTATGTTTGGCTGGATGTACAAACACTGCCTTACATGTTTCTGGCGGTAGTATGTTAGGCTGGATGTACAAACACTACCTTACATGTTTGTGGCGGAAGTATGTTTGGCTGGATGTACAAACACTACCTTACATGTTTGTGGCGGTACTACGTTTGGCTGGATGTACAAACACGGCCTTACATATTGTGGCGGTAGTACGTTTGGCTGGATGTACAAACACTGCCTTACATATTTGTGGCGGTAGTACGTTTGGCTGGATGTACAAACACTGCCTTACATGTTTGTGGCGGTAGTACGTTTGGCTTGATGTACAAACACTGCCTTACATGTTTGTGGCGGTAGTACGTTGGCTTGATGTACAAACACTGCTTTACATGTTTGTGGAGGTAGTACGTTTGGCTTGATGTACAGACACTGTCTTACATGTTTGTGGCGGTAGTACGTTTGGCTGGATGTACAGACACTGCCATACATGTTTCTGGCGGTAGTACGTTTGGCTGGATGTACAAACACTACCTTACATGTTTGTGGCGGTAGTACGTTTGGCTGGATGTACAAACACTGCCTTACATGTTTGTGGCGGTAGTATGTTTGGCTGGATGTACAAACACTGCCTTACAAATTTGTGGCGGTACTATGTTAGGCTGGATGTACTAACACTGCCTTACAAATTTGTGGCGGTAGTATGTTTGGCTGGATGTACAAAACACTGCCTTATATGTTTCTGGCGGTAGTATGTTTGGCTGCATGTACAAAACACTGCCTTACATGTTTCTGGCGGTAGTATGTTTGGCTGGATGTACAAAACACTGCCTTACATGTTTCTGGCGGTAGTATGTTTGGCTGGATGTACAAACACTGCCTTACATGTTTCTGGCGGTAGTATGTTAGGCTGGATGTACAAACACTACCTTACATGTTTGTGGCGGAAGTACGTTTGGCTGGATGTACAAACACTGCCTTACATGTTTGTGGCGGTAGTACGTTTGGCTGGATGTACAAAAACTGCCTTACATATTTGTGGCGGTAGTACGTTTGGCTGGATGTACAAACACTGCCTTACATGTTTGTGGCGGTAGTACGTTTGGCTGGATGTACAAACACTGCCTTACATGTTTGTGGCGGTAGTACGTTTGGCTGGATGTACAAACACTGCCTTACATGTTTGTGGCGGTAGTACGTTTGGCTGGATGTACAAACACTGCCTTACATGTTTGTGGCGGTAGTACGTTTGGCTGGATGTACAAACACTGCCTTACATGTTTGTGGCGGTAGTACGTTTGGCTGGATGTACAAACACTGCCTTACATGTTTGTGGCGGTAGTACGTTTGGCTTGATGTACAAACACTGCCTTACATGTTTGTGGCGGTAGTACGTTGGCTTGACGTACAAACACTGCTTTACATGTTTGTGGCGGTAGTACGTTTGGCTTGATGTACAGACACTGCCTTCCATGTTTGTGGCGGTAGTACGTTTGGCTGGATGTACAGACACTGCCATACATGTTTGTGGCGGTAGTACGTTTGGCTGGATGTACAAACACTACCTTACATGTTTGTGGCGGTAGTACGTTTGGCTGGATGTACAAACACTGCCTTACATGTTTGTGGCGGTAGTACGTTTGGCTGGATGTACAAACACTGCCTTACAAATTTGTGGCGGTACTATGTTAGGCTCGATGTACAAACACTGCCTTACAATTTGTGGCGGTAGTATGTTTGGCTGGATGTACAAAACACTGCCTTACATGTTTCTGGCGGTAGTATGTTTGGCTGGATGTACAAAACACTGCCTTACATGTTTCTGGCGGTAGTATGTTAGGCTGGATGTACAAACACTACCTTACATGTTTGTGGCGGTAGTATGTTTGACTGGATGTACAAACACTACCATACATGTTTGTGGTGGTACTATGTTTGGCTGGATGTACAAACACTGCCTTACATGTTTGTGGCGGTAGTACGTTTGGCTGGATGTACAAACACTGCCTTACATGTTTGTGGCGGTAGTACGTTTGGCTGGATGTACAAACACTGCCTTACATATTTGTGGCGGTAGTACGTTTGGCTGGATGTAAAAACACTGCCTTACTTATTTGTGGCGGTAGTACGTTTGGCTGGATGTACAGACACTGCCTTACATGTTTGTGGCGGTAGTACGTTTGGCTGGATGTACAGACACTGCCTTACATGTTTGTGGCGGTAGTACGTTTGGCTTGATGTACAGACACTGCCTTACATGTTTGTGGAGGTAGTACGTTTGGCTTGATGTACAGACACTGCCTTACATGTTTGTGGCGGTAGTACGTTTGGCTGAATGTACAGACACTGCCATACATGTTTGTGGCGGTAGTACGTTTGGCTGGATGTACAGACACTGCCTTACATGTTTGTGGCGGTAGTACGTTTGGCTTGATGTAGAAACACTGCCATACATGTTTGTGGCGGTAGTATGTTAGGCTTGATGTAGAAGCACTGCCTTACATGTTTGTGGCGGTAGTATGTTAGGCTGGATGTACAAACACTGCCTTACATGTTTGTGGCGGTAGTATGTTAGGCTGGATGTACAAACACTACCATACATGTTTGTGGCGGTAGTATGTTAGGCTTGATGTACAAACACTGCCATACATGTTTGTGGCGGTAGTATGTTAGGCTTGATGTACAAACACTGCCATACATGTTTGTGGCGGTAGTATGTTTGGCTTGATGTACAAACACTGCCTTACATGTTTGTGGCGGTAGTATGTTTGGCTGGATGTACAAACACTGCCTTACATGTTTGTGGCGGTAGTATGTTTGGCTTGATGTACAAACACTGCCATACATGTTTGTGGCGGTAGTATGTTTGGCTGGATGTACAAACACTGCCTTACATGTTTGTGGCGGTAGTATGTTTGGCTGGATGTACAAACACTGCCTTACATGTTTGTGGCGGTAGTATGTTTGGCTGGATGTACAAACACTGCCTTACATATTTGTGGCGGTAGTATCTTTGGCTGGATGTACAAACGCTGCCTTACGTGTTTGTGGCGGTAGTATGTTTGGCTTGATGTACAAACGCTGCCATCCATGTTTGTGGCGGTAGTATGTTTGGCTGGATGTACAAACGCTTCCTTACGTGTTTGTGGCGGTAGTATGTTAGGCTGGATGTACAAACACTGCCTTACGTGTTTGTGGCGGTAGTATGTTAGGCTGGATGTACAAACACTGCCTTACGTGTTTGTGGCGGTAGTATGTTAGACTGGATGCACAAACACTGCCTTCCGTGTTTGTGGCGGTAGTATGTTAGACTGGATGCACAAACACTGCCTTACGTGTTTGTGGCGGTAGTATGTTAGACTGGATGCACAAACACTGCCTTACGTGTTTGTGGCGGTAGTATGTTAGACTGGATGCACAAACACTGCCTTACGTGTTTGTGGCGGTAGTATGTTAGACTGGATGCACAAACACTGCCTTACGTGTTTGTGGCGGTAGTATGTTAGACTGGATGCACAAACACTGCCTTACGTGTTTGTGGCGGTAGTATGTTTGGCTTGATGCACAAACACTGCCTTACGTGTTTGTGGCGGTAGTATGTTAGGCTGGATGCACAAACACTGCCTTACGTGTTTGTGGCGGTAGTATGTTAGGCTGGATGCACAAACACTGCCTTACGTGTTTGTGGCGGTAGTATGTTAGGCTGGATGCACAAACACTACCTTACATGTTTGTGGCGGTATTATGTTTGGCTGGATGTACAAACACTGCCTTACATGTTTGTGGCGGTAGTATGTTTGGCTTGATGTACAAACACTGCCTCACATGTTTGTGACGGTAGTATGTTTGGCTGGATGTACAAACACTGCCTCACATGTTTGTGGCGGTAGTATGTTTGGCTTGATGTACAAACACTGCCTCACATGTTTGTGGCGGTAGTATGTTTGGCTGGATGTACAAGCACTGCCTCACATGTTTGTGGCGGTAGTATGTTAGCCTGGATGTACAAGCACTGCCTCACATATTTGTGGCGGTAGTATGTTAGGCTGTATGTACAAGCACTGCCTCACATATTTGTGGCGGTAGTATGTTTGGCTGTATGTACAAACACTGCCTCACATATTTGTGGCGGTAGTATGTTAGGCTGGATGTACAATCACTGCCTCACATATTTGTGGCGGCAGTATGTTTGGCTCTATGTACAAACACTGCCTCACATATTTGTGGCGGTAGTATGTTAGGCTGGATGTACAAACACTACCTTACATGTTTATTGTTAAATTCTTTCAACGCCAAATATCGTATAAACTTAGCTTTTTGTTTCTGGCCAGAACATGAAGTCCAATATAGGAACTTTACCATCCGCTTGGTGAGAGCCTGTAAGATAAAAATATGTCCGAGTTTCAATTGACTGTATTGAAGACGTGAAAAAAAAGTCGATTTATTATATTTGGCGCACGAAGAGTTAAACACGAAGAAGTTAGTTCGAGATCTTCAGTTCAACAGACAAGTACAGTTGAAAAGCTTTCTATTTGGACGATGTAACTATCGCGGCTCATCGTTTGTAGGTTTGAAAGCTGTAGATTTTAAACAAAGGTTACAATAAATCTTTACTTACCTACTGAATAAAAAAAAAAAGTATCTTTTTTAATGGGGTTAACCCTTATCCTGCAAAATAAGTGAAATTTAAAAATTTCAAGCCGATAGTACAAACATAACTTTTCTATTCCAAAAGTATTTTTAGGGAAAACAAATCTTCTGATCGGACAGTGTAGATCCAAGATCTTGATCTAGACTGTCCGGAAAAGGTCAGTGAGTCGCACTAAGCAGCCTATGGGTTAACGGTTTATCAAACAGTCACGTATTTTTGACGACCCTGGGAAAAAAAGGCTTTCGAAAACAATGTGGGAAAACGAGAAAACACTGGCAACCAGCACTGTTTTACCTTTCCTACATTTTTTTTCTACCCTTACAAAAAAAAATATTCTGAACCAAAAAAGAAACTTCCCCTGTGTTTAAGTGCAGATATACACAAATATGAAAATCAGGATTAATCTAGATTTATATGCATTGAAAGAGTATTTTATTGCGACTTTGTGTGAAAAAAATTATTGCTGAGGGTTTATCCAAAAGTAGTGAAATGGTAGTTAAAATGCGGAAGGGGTCGCTCACCAAAATCACAAATTAATACCGGGTATGACCACCTTCAGCATGAAGGACTGCCTGGCATCGTTTGCGCATAGAACGGATAAGTGTATTGATTTCGGCTTGTGGAATGTTGTTCCATTCCTGAATTAAGGCTTGTCTTAGTTGAATGACGTTTGACGGTGGAATAGGGCGACGTCTAACACGCTGGTCCAAATTATCCCAAAGGTGTTCAATGGGATTCAGATCAGGGCATTTGGCAGGCCAGTCATTAATAAATGCAATGTTATTCGCCCTGAGGAAATTCACATTGTCCCTAGCTGTATGGCTTGTGGCATTATCATGCTGAAAAAGAGTGATATTGGCATTATTTTGAAACACTGGGATAACGTGCCTCGCAAGAATTTCATCTCGGTACCGTTGGGCATTCAAATTCCCTTCGATAACGACGAGATTAGTGCGAAAGCCATGTGCAATGCCAGCCCAGACCAAGACAGAACCCCAACCCCAAAACGATCTCGTTCAAGTAAGCAACAGTCGGCATAACGTTCATTTCTCCTACGGTATACTCGAACCCTGCCATCACCTCGATGAATGGAAAACCTGGACTCGTCAGAGAAAAGAACGCTATTCCATTGTTGTCTAAGCCAGCGTTTGTGTGTACGTGCCCAATTAACACGATTTACGCGGTGACGTCGCGTCAAAACACAACCAACGTATGGACGACGTGCACGTAGCCCACCCTCGCGCAAGTGATTGCGCACAGTTTGGGCAGATATACGGTTATTATGTGTACCAGGGGTGTTAGCAGCAGTGGCTGTGGCAGTTTGGAAGCGATTGCTCAGGTGGGTGTTCCGAATATAGCGGTCTTGGCCGCGCGTCGTGACGCGAGGACGTCCACTACGTGGTCGATCTTCCGTACGCCCTGTTGCTTGAAAACGTTGCCTAAGGTGTCGAATAGCACGAGTAGAACATCCAATATTCATAGCAACAGCATTCATCGTCATACCAGCATTAAGCATGCCAATGGCACGTTCGCGTAAATTTTGCGGAATTCTAGGCATATCAAAAATAAAGAAAACTAAAAAGAATTTAATTTTTTTCAACGTCTTTTTCTTATTGACATGAAAGTCTATAAAATTAGACTGAAGGGTTTCAAAAAATATACACGAATTATACTGGTCCATGCATACACGTGAAAATCGCTTTCAGCGGGTTTCTTCTGCAAAATGCTTTCAATCGAGTTAAAATTTGTTTTATCGGACACATAATCGTTCGCCCGAATATATGTAGGTCATCTGATATTTTGATTTTTTTAAATAACATTGCATTTGCACTTAAACACAGGGGAAGTTTCTTTTTTGGTTCAGTATATGTATAATTTGAGTTACACTTAATTTGTAGTCTGCAACATGTTTGAAGTTTGCCGAATGTAAAATTGTGTGGTTTGTCAAAAAGTTAAAGTAGATTTCTAGAGCAATTCAAAACCACTATATCAGAAAAGGTAGTTTAATGTATCTGCAAAAAGTATCGACCAGGTCAACCTGTTAAGGTCAATTTTCTGCATGTCCAAAGACCAGTTTATACAATTATTCAGTTTGTAGTTAGACAAAATGGATTTCATGTATCCATAATGACTGGTATAATACACCTAGGAGATGCATTAAACCCCTTTTTCCAGAGGGCCGCTCAAATACTTTTTGCCGGTAGGTCAGTATCTGGTACCAGTCGTCGTAGATCCGACATCAGACTACACCTTTCTGATCTTGAATCTACGCCGTCCGTAAAAAGGTATGTGACTCGCCACTGGCAATGAATGAGTTACTCATCTTGGTTATTGCAGATATAACTCATATTTCATCAAATGATCATGAAATCGATATGACCTTCCTTAATTTTTAACAAATCGAGAATCACATATTGTCCAATAATATTTCAATGTGTTTGTAATTTCCCCCACACAATTTTTTCTACCTAATTAGGGACAAATTTTATGATTTGAACCACACTCCCTCTCCCCTTGAGCTTAATCTGACATGGCTTTTGAGACTCGATTTATCCAATATAATACAATACGAAATCATTTATTCATGCATTGAGTTTTACAGTGGATATGAGATAGAGTAATGAATTTAGTTTTGGCAGTTTGATGAGACAATGACATGTATTAGTTACATATACAAACATACATGTACATATATACCTAACAACAGGAATGCAGAAATGCGTTTAATTAAATACAATATACATCAATATCAAGTAGAAATTTAGATGATAAATCGTTCGAAGATTAGTTTATGTGAGACAGGCATGTGGAGGATTCAACAGCAAGAACAACAATAACAACACAACAAAAAGCACAACGAACATGATTGATAAATAAATACAAAAGAAACCCACTGAGAAATCAAATAAATCTTAAAGCTAGACAGATTTAGTATGATCAGGGTCTGTCATCCACCATTCTTGAGATCAATGTTTGTCTAATCCTATATTTAGAAAGTAACACAACCTCTGATTGGCTTAACCATTTGGTTTGGCCAATCAGAAGTTGTGTTACTTTCAAATTTAGAACATGCTTGAGAATAAGACTAAGAATATTCTTAAGAATGGTCGGTGAGTGCGGACCCTGGGGGGAGAAAGCAAATGTATGGTGCAACGACAACAACTAGAATATCGTTGAAAAAGTTGTTAACCTTCTACTAAAAAAAACACAAACGTCCTCGTACATCCTTGGAGTCTGCACATGTTTTACGCATCATTGATGCTAATCCATAGACACAACCTAATCCTGCAGTTACACGTATAATCTATTGTGTATTGTAAGATAAGTCTAGTTTGAACACGTGTAATTCGAGTATAACATGGCGATTTTTTGATGTCGAACTTTTTTTTACATGTTCGGTGTCTCCTGGAACCTATTTAAGGCAAGGGAATGCTCAAGCATCTGCAGTTGTTTCAGCAACTACCTGCAAGACGTTTACAGAAACCTTTGGTTTGGCAAACGTTCCCGAGAAAAGTAAGTATATTTTCGTGTGTAGATCTTTCTTTTGTTTCATGCTTTTTCACTGAATGTATGCTGGTTTAGTTATTGGGAGGTCAGGGTACCAGAGACCGTATTTACCGGTCATTCTGAACTCTTTACCAAACCCCAAGGTTTGAGACTTGTCCAAATTGAAAGCATTTGCAGACGACAAATTAAATGTGACTGACATGAAGGTAATCGTCTGTGAAAGTGAAGAAAACCTTGTGGGAAAAGGAGAAAATGCTGATTACCAGCATTTTCTCCTTTTTCCACAAGGTTTTCAAAAGGCTATTTCCTCGTGGTCGTTAAAACTCGGTATTGTGTGGTAAAGAGTAAAGTGCACTCTAATCCTGATTTTCAAGAATTTTCTAAAATTCTAAGAAGCAGATCACTTCTGATTGTCTGCATCCAATGCACACATCGGAAACTGCGCTCCAATCTCTATTTTAAATATAGACTAAGACAGAACTTTAGGATGTTTTGTAAAAATTAGTCGAGTACTTTATAAATAGATCATTGAAAATATCTGTGTAAATGTTTGTCAATTCGCTTTAGATTAACGGCGTTCGCGACAGTTTCCATTATCACGCTTCGTGTAACTATCACGCTCACCTTTTTACTCGAAAACGATGAGCACCTAACACAGTTTATCTTGCCACACTTGTCAATGTCTGCAGAATGGATAAACCAAGAACTAAAACGGGTCGTTTCATGTCAGCAAAACGAAGAAAAAAGTATTTGAATCAAGCCAAATAATTATATGCGAGGCAAGAATCCGAAATTACCTTTTCAAAAGATCGGACTGAAAGTTAAAGTGAATCACCTAACTACGTCACCTAACAACGGAAATATGGACACATGCTACTAGCGTTCTATCTTGCAAACATATCGTCGAGCTAAAACATCTTTTCAGACGCAGATGCTTTCAGTTTGGTCTAGTCCAAAATTATGTCATTTGGTAAAGACTTGCAGAAAACAAGGAGACGTAACTCTTTCTCCTTTACCGGGTTATCCCTTAGCTTGAGAAATTGCTCCTACTGACTGATTTCTCCTTTTCGCACAATGATTTCTGACCCATCAAAGGACTGTGATACATGAATACCAGGTTATGGTTTAGCGTCTGCAAACGCGTCAAATTTAGAAAAGTCCAGAATTAGTCGTTTAGTAATGAGTTAAATGCTAACATCAGTATTGCATTTATATGCTATGGATTGGTTTATTATGAGAAACAAACTTGATTCTTATATTAAACATTGTTGAATTGTTGAAAAAAATGAGATAATTTACTTCATATAATGTCTTTGTCTTTGACAAACCCTACATTGATTCATTAGTTATTGCCCCACCCACAAACTGAAAATGTATTTTCTTAAAAAAGTAAGGTTGGTGACCTATTTGTTTTAAGCCTGATTCTTTTAGTTTAGTACCTGAATATTATTTATAGAAAAAATAAGAAAAGTCTGAATGTTAGAACATTAAAAAAAATAACTTTAAAGGATATTCTTTGTTTTTTTGCTTTTTTTTTTTCCAAAATAAAGGTGTTGTAGCGATAAGTTAAGGGTATTTTTTTTTAAGATTGATACTCAGCATACTCTGAATTATTTTTTTCATTAAATTTGATGTTTCACTAATAAAATGACATAAAATTCGCTTATAATTGTTGTCATTTAAAAAAATATACATAGACTTAGTTTTCATTGGTGAAATTTCATCCTGAACTGCCGCAATTCTGGGTGTACCAAAAGAAATATTCATAGAATTTTCCCAAAGCTGGTGACCCCCTTTTTTATCTCCAATTTTTGAAGATCAGATAATATACTATTATTACACAAAGTTTCATGAAATTCTGAATGTTTTCCAAAAATGGTGAAACTGTAGCGATCGTCTTTAAGTGCAAAGTGAGTGAAACAGTCGTCAATCAAAACTGTTACCACATACATAATATTTACAGAAGTATTGTATAATTTTTGAGTATATTAATCAGGAGCCTGTCAACAGTACGAATAACCACTTTAACTTTGAAATCTAACTCGGAAAAATAAACACAAATGTATGTAAGCTGGGCCTGAACCTGACTCTGCTTGACGCCATCTTCATTTCACGAAAGGAGTCATTAAAGTATTCCTTGCTCCTCGGATATGTTTGTTTAAAAGAGCAGAATGTACCAGAGGAAAATGGTTATATAGGACAAAGGTCCGGGGCATAGCTAGTCCTATATCATTGCGGATTTAGGAGTTGGGGGTCGAGGTGATGTTCCCCTAAAAAAGTTTTGAAATCATGGGTGTATTCCAGTTTGCTGGAGGCGATCTGAAGGTTGGCTATAGGTGGCTACTGGGATTAGGGCTTGTATTTATCTACCATTCTGAGTTTTTTTTTTTTTTTTTTTTGTCTTATTTTCAAGAACTTACTACAGTTTAAAGTCACACAATTCTTGATTGGCTAAACCATCTGGTTTAGCCAATCAAGAATAGTCTTACTTTCTAGATTTCGATTTAGATGGTTTGTAAATAAAGGCCCTGTTTTCCACTTGTTATCTAGTGCATCATCTGCACCACTTAATAGATTTGCTAAATTCATTTGTATTGCTTTCAATCTCCGCGCAACCTTATACTGAAAATCTCATGAGCTGTGCTCTGACAAAGGGGGGCTTAATACATCTTCGTGATGCATGATCTGTTCGAATCATAAAAGTCATTTATTTAACCATGCGTTGTAAGCAAGGCAAGAATACATAGAAAGAATGTCCTTTACGCATGTAACTAATTGATTCATTAAGTTCATCCACAAGTACTACTTTTTATACAAATTAGTTCAGATTTCTAAAAAAATGTTGATGTTCATCTTTTTTGGGATAGATTCTTGATTTATTTTCATTATAATGTTTGTGTGTGTATTATGACTATATACTCAAATACGCGTCTGAATAAATTACTCATCCATCTTAACTTTGACTCGGTAACTAAGTACATCTATTGTATTGTATTGTACTTTATGTATATATCTATTGTAGTATGAAAGTTCCAGTGTTTCTCTGTGTGGCCTTTTTGGCTGTACTAGTTGTCATGGCAGAAGGCACAGGTAATCATGTTCTAGTTTTTGGGCATTGTCATTTTATTTGACACGAGTTTCAAGACTCTAGATATATCAGAGTATATGTGCTATGCTCTACAGAAGGCTGGTTCATACATCTCCGTGAACTCCGTGATCCATGGCACCCAGCAAGTCATTACATGATTAAGAATCTATAATATCCACTTTTTTTTAAACAAACTACTTAATTATGAGGTAGACTATTCCTTGGACATACAGAAAATTGAGCAATAGCGAAAAGTAACGGCCCAGATCGCGCAGGCTGACCTGAGTCGATACTTTTCGCAAATGCATTGAGCTCCCTTTTCGCAGAGCATGGCTCTACTATAGTATGAATTGTCTCGTCGTTTGTTCTTTACAAACACAAGAGAATTTCATTCGAACCTTTACGGGTTTACCTTACGATATTATTCAAATTTCTGCCCATAAAAGTACCATTCTTCCTCATGATTCAGTCGGTTGAAAGACAAGATGGAATTTATGGGTCAATGATTATATGATGACTTACTGACTTGCTTGGTATAATGTATCACGGAGATGCAGTAAAGCCCCTTTTTGCCAGAGCATGGCTCATATATTTTGCATTAATTTTGAAACAAGTTCTCACAATTAATATCAAACCTTAGGCTGCTAAGCGCGACTAAGTGACCTTTTACGGACAGTGTAGATCAAGATCAGACTACACAGAACGTGCAGTCTGATCGTGGATCTACACTGTCCGATAAAGAGATATCTTTCCAAACAGTACCGTTGAAATAGCAAAATTTTGGGTTCTTACTATCGGTTTGAAAGTTTCATTTCATTATTTAGCATGATAAGCGTTAATCACAACGATTGTGGGTTGCAGTAGTGTAGGAGTACAGCGTCGGTCTTTTACATCAAAGACTTAAAGTTCGAATCCAGTGAATAGCGGGGTCAACCTTTGAACCCACCGAAACCAGAGAGCAAGCACTGGCTAAATTTACCAGACAGCAATCATCAAGTGGACTTATATGAAGTGCATATGTAACGAAACAACATGTCGTCTAACCCTTGTTCATTCTAAAGTGGCATATTTTTTTAGTTTAACGCTATCTTACTATTGTTGATAATAATGTATGTGTTTGTTGAATTATTTAGGGTGGAAAAAGGAAAGAAACAGCAATTATAGATGAAACACTATACGATAAGTAACAAGTTAGCTGTTAAAATGTACAGAGTATATATACTCCTCACAAAAGGTTAAGCAACAATAAATTACCGCTGCACCAGAATTTATTATTACACATATAGACAATTTCATTGTATAAATGTAATGAGAATTGAATTACAAACCAGTCCAAGCTATTCCGTACTTCTATCAGATAATGTTTCTCACTTACAGGCCTTTGAAGTAAGGCACTGTCTAAATCCACATGCAAAAAAGTGGTAAACTACCCAGATGTTAAAAATCTCTAAAATTCCTTCAATCTGCAACAGGCAGTACACGGTATGACCACCATAAGCACGAATACAAGCATGAACTCTTCTGGGCAATTTGAGTGGGCAGCCAGATCGCTTGATCTTAATCCGATTGAGCATGCGTGGGACATTCTTGGTAGGCATGTCAATGATGGAAATGTGAGGCCTCAGAACCTCCAACACCTTGAGCAACTTTTGAGTCAGGAATGGCAGGATATTCCACAACAACAGCTGGACGGTTTGATCTGGTCAGTGCCCAGAAGAGTTCAAGCTTGTATTCGTGCTAATGGTGGCCATACCGTGTACTGACTGTGTCCCGGTTACAATTTGACCGAATTTTAGAGATTTTAAAACATCTGGGTAATATACCACTTTTTTTGCATGTGGATTTAGACAGTGCCTTACTTCAAAAGCCTGAAAGTGAGAAACATAAATTGATAGAAGTACAGAATTGCTTGGACTTGTTTTTAACTCAATGGTCACTACATTTACACAATGAAATCGTCTATATGTGTAATAATAAAATTTTGGTGCAGCGGTAATTTATTGTTGCTTAACTTTTTGTGAGGAGTATATATATTTGAATAATGTTTACCATAACATTTTTAGTTTATATGGTGGTTGATTGGTTCATTTAATGATCTTTTACGCCGCTTTCAACATCAGTCATATGACGGCGACAGCTCAAATATTCATGTATTTCCTGGGTTTAACCAGTTCTAGGCTAAAGCTCTGAAGTGTCTCGAGCAAGAACACTACCTCGAAAAACCCAGTGGATCGAGTTAAGCTCGAACCCGGGGCCTTCAGGTTACGGGTCCTACACTTTACCACTGAGCCACGCATGGTCCGTTTATATAGTGAAACGGCGGTAGTATTTCACCTAGCCAAATGACAAGGTTGTAGACTTATCCATAGTTAAAGCATTTGCAGACACCAGATTTACTGTGCCTCAAATAATGGGTTTTCTTTTTAAAAGGGTAGAAAATATAGTGTAGAAAGGAGAAATTGTTCGATACCAACAATTTCTTCTTTCCAGAAAATGATCTCGACAGGCTTCTCGTTAAAGATCGTTATACGAAACTTTTTTTTCCTTGGATAGAAAAAGAACAAAGATGAAACTTAACTAAGTCTTATAGAAAATGTAGGAAATATGCCAATAGTAAGCTGTTCAGTCTGACCTCGTTCGACATTATTTTTACAAATACCTGTACATTAAATTATCTTTTCACAGAGCATGGCTAATATATCCTAAAACAACCGACGGAAATTAATTCGTTTTTTTTAATTTGTAGGTTTTAAATGTGACGGCCGTACGGAAAAGATATTCTGTGAAAGCACGAGCAGCAAACGTACAAAGTGTAACTGCAACTTGGGACCAATAAAGAGCGCCGAATTAATTTATGAGAAGTCCAATCATCTCTGTAAAAAATATAAAACTTGGGGGTGGTACGACAACTACGTCTGGGTGTCTGATTGTTGTGCAGCCAAGTTCAAAGTGTGCATTGAGGGTAAGTTGTTCTTGGGCTTCTAAAGAATATTTCTTTTCGTTAATTCGTAATATGTTGCTGCAAAATCAGAACCGTTCAGTAGACAACATTTTTTTTTCTATGAAAGATTTGAAAGCATTGTGGGGAAAGAAGAAATTGTTGGTTATCAGCATTTGTCCATTTTTAGCTCACCTGAGCTCGAAGTGCTCAAGGTGAGCTTTTGAGATAGTGCTGTGTCCGGCGTCCATTGTCCGTCGTGCGTCGTTCGTCGTGCGTCGTGCGTCGTCCGTCGTCAACTTTTACATTGTGTACGCTCTAGAGGCCACATTTTCAGTCCGATACTCATGAAACTTGGTCAGAATGTTTGCCTTGTTGATATCTCGGAGGAGTATGAAAATGGGTTATGTCGGGTCAAAAACTAGGTCACTAGGTCAGGTCCTAGAAAAACCTTGTGTACGCTCTAGAGACCACATTTTCGGACCAATACTCTTGAAAGTTGGTCAGAATCTATGTCTTGATGATATCTCAAACAAGTTCAAAAATGGGTTATGTCGGGTCAAAAACTAGATTACTAGGTCAAATTTTAGAAAAACCTTGTGTACGCTCTAGAGGCTACATTTTCTGTCCAATAATCCTGAAAGTTGGTCAGAGCCTATGTCTTGATATTATCTCAGGCGAGTTTGAAAATGGGTTATGTTGGTGTAAAAACTAGGTCACTAGGTCAAATCTTAGAAAAACCTTGTGTACGCTCTAGAGGCCATATTTTCAGTCCATTACTCGTGAAAATTGGTCAGAATCTTTGTCTTGATGATATCTCTGACGAGTTTGAAAATGTCAGGTCAAAAACTAGGTCACTGGAACCAATCTTTAAAAAAACTTGTGTATGCTCTAGAAGCCACATTTTCAGTCCAGTACTCTTGAAAGTTGGTCAGAATGATTTCCTTGATAACATCTTGAATGAGTTTGAAAATGGGTCATGTCAGGTTAATAACTAGGTCACTTGGTCAAATCTTTGAAAAAACTCGTGTACAAGTTGCAGGCCACATTTTCAGTCAATATTCATGAAACTTGGTCAGAATGTTGACATCTTAAACAAGTTTGAAAATAGGTCAGGTCGGGTGAAAAACTAAGTCACTAGGTCAAATCTTAGAAAAAACCTTTTGTACAATCTAGAGGCCACAATTTAAGTTCAATACTCATGAAACTTGATCAAGATGTTTGTCTTGATGACATCTTGGATGAGTCAAGAAAAAGCTTGTGTACAAGCTAGAGGCCAAATTTTCAGTCTAATAATTATGAAAGCTTGTTAGAATGTTCGTCATTATATCTCGAAAGAGATTTAAAATGGATCATGTTTGGTCAAAAGGCTCAGGTGAGCGACTTCAGGGCCATCATGGCCCTCTTGTTCCACAATATTTTCAAAAGACTTCTCCTAAAGCGTCGTTAAAACTCGGGATTGTGTGGTACAGGGTTAAATTGACTTGTTCAATTGCTCTTCGTAACTCTTTCCAATAAGATAAAATTTTTGACTTGAAAATTGAAAGCATTTGCAGACGACAAATTAAATGAAGGTGAAATTGTGGTAATTCTCTGTGGAAGACTTTGTGGGAGAGGGGGAAAATGCTGGTTAGATACTTAATCACGTTCCCTCTATGTACAAAAGATCGTATTATACATATACTTTGATATATTTTGAGATCTGAAATTTGAATGAATTAAGATTTTCTTTTTTTCTTGATAAAGGCAAAACTATTGTGAAGACAGCGTTTTAATTTATGTGAGAATAAGTTGTCCTGTAGTGGTTCACGTATCCTCTTCTTTTGCTGAATTGAATAAATAAGTGATCTGCTATCGCACTGGGAATTTATTCCGTGAGGAACTGAAATAGAATAACACTCATAAATCAAAGCGTTGTCATTTTTTTAATATTTCGGCCGACATCTATGGTTGAGGAAAGACCAACGCAGTTTATGCAAAAAATGAATTGTATAAACAAGGCGAGCGATGTACATGTAGTCCTGTAATACTTTTTAATGATTTGCTTTTTTTATGACCATTTGCCGCAATGTTGGAAAAACGTTTTAATTTATGTGAGAATATATTAGTTTGTATGTTAGTTAGTGCAAAATACATGTAGTTCATGCTTTAGGTTGCTTCAGTCTCGATAATATTTCAGTTGTTCTTTTTCAAAATGAAGAGAACATATTTATTCGGAGTCGTTTGGAATACCTTTACTTTCGATCAATGGAAAGGAGTGATTTACTCTCACGCTGAGAGTTAAAGGTCCACTAGCAGCCAAATTTGAACACTTCAAAGTCTTATTGCAGAGAAATTTAATTCATACCATTTGAAAGTTTGACTATTATTATAAGGCTGATATTTGCTACGATGCAATATGTCAAAGTTCCAGTTGCTGGCAGAAAAATGTATTGTCAAACTACAGCAAGATTTGCAACTTTGTTCTATTTTTTTTTCTACTTTGTTTTGTTCATATCGCTCACAAGCTATAGATTTATACCGCTGGCTAACTTATAAATTCACATCATTCACAAACTATACATTCATACCGCTCGCCAACTATACATTCATATCGCTCACAAACTAAAAATTCACATCGCTCGCCAACAATTTATTTACATCGCTCCGAAATTAGCACGTTAACTATAAATTTATATCGTTCATTATGTTTGAAGAAGCATGGCTAGCAATGTGAAATTATAGTATGCATAAATTAGGTTTTTCTTCCTTAACAATGGCTGTTTGTGGAAGTATGGAAAGAGGAGTATTTCATTTTATGAGAGTATGATTTGAAATTTAACGGCAATATTGATAAACCTGACCCAAATTAATTTCGGTATATTTTCTTTGTTTTTCCCATGCAGTGCATGGAGTAGTAAGTAATGTGCCGAAGTAAAGTTATTCAATGTGCAAATGTCTCGGTTTAATTTTTTCAAACAATAGCTCAGTTTGTTTACAAGACAATGACTGTTTGCACGATTCAAAGAATTATACGATTTCAAACAATTGAAAATAGAGCGAAACGCATTCCAAACGAGTTAGTCAATCATCACCTCACCAAAATGGATTGACTTTACTCTTTGTGCAGAAAAGAAGCCATGTGATGGGAAGAAGGTGTTCCAAGAATGCGCCAGCAAAAAATACAAACGTACAGAATGTGACTACAACAACGGATTTATTAAAAGTGTCGATTTGATTAAGGAAGATTCTCACAACAAGTGCAAGGAGAATGCGACTTGGGGATACACTGAAACTTACATCTGGGTTGACAGAGGTTGTAATGCCAAGTTCTTACTATGCGCTAAAGGTAGGTGTCTTGCATTGTCTGTTAGGTATATACAGTGCAGAATTATACTCTGGAAGAAAGGGGCTTAATGCATTTTCCTGATGCATGATACCAATAGACGTGGACCATTAGAAAACAGTTTCGACCCGGATCGATACTTTTCGCAGACGCATCAAGCCCCTTTTCAGAGCATGTCTCGTATATATTAAACGACAAAATAATAGACTTGTCCAAAATTAAAGCGTTTTCAGACGACAGATCAAATATGACTCAAATGACGGAATTTGTTTCAGAAATGGTAAAAAAACAGTGTTTGTAAAGGAGGAAATGGTGGTTACCAGCTTTTATTCCTTTTCCCACAGTATTTTCAAAAACTTTTTTCGTGGTCGTTAAACCTCGGGATCGCTTAGTAGAAGCTTAACTCCTTACCAAACCACAAAATTTAAGACCCAATAAAATTCAATGAATTTGCAGAAGACATATTCAGTGTAGTTAAAATGATGATGTCCGTCTCTGAAATGGTAGAAAACATCGTCGTCGTAAAAGGAGAAAATGTTGGTTTTCAGTATTTTCTCCTTTTTCGAAAATGTTTTCAAAAGCCGTCTTCTTCAGAGTCGTCAATATACAGACTTGTTTGGTTAAAGGGAAAAAAGATTGACAGATAACGTTGACGTGTATCTTTGTCTTTCATTACAAGTTATTTGTAACCCTCACAGCGCCATCGGTAAAAATAGAGGCTTTTGGGAATGGCATAAATCACAGACTACATAGAACTTGCATTTTGATCTTGTATGAACATGTACACCGTCCACTTGTTTGGTCAAGCCTGTAAGACAGAAATCTTTCCGACATGACTTCAAGTTTGTGTATTTGTCTCTGTAAAAGTTCGTGCAAAAAAGAGACATACACCGTGAAACGGTGGTTTAATGCATCTGCAAAAAGTGTAGACAAAGATCAACCTGTGCAGTCCGCGCAGTCTTATCTGGATCGAAACCTTTTGCTATTCTTTTTTGCTTGTCTAAGGGCCATTCTACCGCACGATTCAGTCCGTTGTAAGACAATATAGATTTATGGATCCATAATTATTTGATTTGATATTTAATATATCACGTATATGCATGAAAGCCCCAGAGTACGGCTCAAGTATACAGAACATGTTCTGAACTATTTTTCTATATTATATGAAAATATTTGTTTATTGAAAACAGATAAAAAATGTAAAGGCGAGGAGGTGGTGCAGTCCTGTGGCACGAGGGGGTCCAAACGCAACACTTGTAGCTGTAATGTTGGCAAAATAATCAGTGTAAAACTTTTGAAAGAGAATTCTAACGACAAATGTTTTGAGGGTAAAACTTGGTACTTCACAGAGAACTACATTTGGGTCGAGAATGGTTGTGACGCAAAGTTTAAGATTTGTGTTCGAGGTATGTCCTTATATCTTTTTTTTCTTGTTTATTTTTTTTTTTATCCTACTGGTGATTTATCCTTGATCTTTTTAAGGCCAAATGTTCGCCAAAAGTAAACAATTCCGTTGTTAAAACGCATCAAAATGAAATTCATACAACTATGACAAGTATGAATTGCATTATGAGGCTGAAAATCTGTCAAGGTACGATCGGTCAAAGTACCAGTCGCTTGCAGAAAAGTGAAGTTTAAAACATCAAAAATTGTCAAGTCACTAATAATAATTGTACACCGATCACCACCGCTTTAAAACGGACTTTTCATGCATCGCTCCGTGATGCACACATAGTCTTGATGCATATATTACGTGATACCGTGACGCTCAGGTAACAGAAAAGAAAATGGAGGGCGAGGTTCTTACGCGACAGAAAATCAGGTTTGTTGACGGCCGAAATGCGTCCTAAAACAACAAGCGTGTGTTTATTTCATGATTTATATCATTCGTTGTGAACAAATAACATATTGCAGAGAGATAGAATGAGTGAAAGGCATGCAAACAGATGCTGGGTTGTGTTCTCTTTCATGAACTGGTAAGTCTCCTTTACGTTATTTCAATATATATTCAACAAAAAGGTTTATCACCAGATGTATATTTATGTCACAATTTACCTTTGAAACAGGACATGGAAGCTCTACTTGGTTTTAAAATATCGGAAAGTAAGGTGAAACCGCTCTATAATATATACATGTGTATGCCTCGTCCAAAACTGGCTTCACCCATTTTCTGCAATCTGTCATGGCCTACGAGACTTTACAATACCCACAAACACTGGAGATAAAAGATGAATTTGCGCATGAATGTGGTCTGATCTTTGAATACACGGAATGTTGTCCCTTGATGTGATACTTTCAGAGATGTTATAGAACTCAGTACGCTGTACAATTTGAATGTAACAGGATGAGGATGAAACGTTTTAAAAGCGCACAGTCAAACAAGTAGTGCTTAGGTTCGCTGTACAAAAATTTAAGGATTACATTAAACCTGCATCAGTTGTATCCATCATTGCCTGAACTGTTTATGTATCACCTTTTTTTTAATGTAAAACCAATGTTTCATTGCCTTCTGTCCAGTGCACATAGCATTCCAGTCCTGGTGATTCTTTCAATAGAAATTGGCAAATTACTCTTTTCGAGCCACTTGCTGCCTAACTATGCAAACTTGTCGGAATGACATTAAGCCGTGAGTGCAACTCCCCGGATTTCTATATCTGCACATTACTCGGCGAGTCACCAGGGATACTCCTGACAATAAAAATGTGGGGATGCTGGAATCAGGTTACGTGTCTGTCCATATTTAGACCCAACCTTGTGTCTGCTTCTCCTACACCTATCAATCAATTTTGTTGATGAAAACAAACTTTCATACCGTGGAAAGCTAATTGCATTTTCATTACGATTGGTAGACGATAACATGAATCCCTGTCACGAGAGGTATGGTCCTTTGTTTTTTCCCTCATCCAGTGACAAGACCACTGGTGGAGTACATTGCAGATTGTAAACCGAGATCATTTTGCAAACATGTGGTATGTAACCTCACAACTGCGATCTATTTTATCAAATACAGGTGACAGATTCGAACCAAACGGTCCTAAATTTGCAATATTTGGGTCATTTCCATGGACCGAGATTATCCAGTCATTTTTAAGTGTTCTAAGATTCATTATTCATTATCAATCTATCAACCTTGTGGGGTAGCTTGTAGCGGTATTGTTCATAATATTGCAGAGTATTGAAAGAAGTATTTTGCACATCACTGGCCAATGTAAGTGGATCCTCCTACATAGTGATACAAAAACAGAATAATACAGATCGTGCAGATGCAGATCAGCCATGGTTGATTGAAGCTTTCAAGTCTGTTGTTCTGTATAAGCTGATCTTAAATACGGCCGACTACTCCAAGGTAACATATCTGACGAAGGAAATTCTCTTAACAAGCATTTTTGCTAGCCTAGGGTGATGCTCTGATCGCTACATTTCTCTAATCGCCCTTGACCGATCGGATCGAAATCTGTAATCCCTGCAATACGTCATCCACTTGATTTTGATAGTTATCACCCCTAGAATTACAGTATCGAAAACCAATGAAATGTCGCGCAATATAGCCATTCGGAAAAATCTTTTATATTTTGACAGTCCATCATCTGTTGTTGGAATGTATCCTAAAACTTCATCCAACTGATTTGTTACAGGAAATGTTGGAGTAAATATCGTTCGTCTATACTTTTATTGTTATGATCCCAGCATATCCGACATTTCTCTCCCACGCTCACTGTTTAAGTTTTGCTGATGATGGACAGAAATGTAACATACTATTTGATTGGTGCATTTTAGAATAGACTGCAACCAATGATTACGCGTATCTCTGGGGTAACGAATTTCGACTCGATCAGCCAACGTTGAATAAAGCAACTTAGTAACCGTCACCCTTGGCTAGCACAGATGCGTATTAAGAAGCCAAAAACACAAAATTTACAAAACTAGAACAGAAATGAAAATTTAATATTGCAGTTTTACTGCTCCCCACCCCTGACTATCTCTCCAAAGTGGTGGTGTAGATCGATACAAGTTTCTGCTGTCTCAACTTGATCTTCAATGAAACCTGCATTATACTCCTAGCCGTGAAGTGAAAATGGAGAAGATTTCTTGAAAATGTACGAACCTATACCTGTTATTCAACAAAACTGTTTATTTTGCCACTGCTGAGCTTATGAGACTGAATTTGGTATTGACAGTCTTGGGGTTCAGTGTAACTTATTGCCTCCCTTGCACTGACTTTTCTTTTATGTTTCAATCACCTGAACAGTCATGGGCTTTAGGAGTCCTGCATGGCTCAATGTTTAGGTGTAGAACAAGTATTCCAGAGTTAATTGGTTCAATCCTCACTGGTTCTTTGTCGGGATGTCCTCGGTCAAGCTACATCAGATCTCTAACCCTGTACTTATAAAACTCAAACACACCTTAACACACCGTAATGAATTAGCAGTCAAAACTGTGTGACTGAAAGAATGTTGAAAGCTATGTAAAAACATCACTAAGTCAATCAAACCCTGCCTCAGTTGTTACTGGACTGATTATTTGAGAGACGGAAACTGCACTACACTGTACTAGAGCTAGTATTCATGTATGTCGTGTCTACACAAGGATTGTAGCACAGTGAAAGCCAAAAGACAACAGTTATGTATTTATGTGCTTTGTGAAAAAGTGGTTTAATACATCTGCAAAAAGTATCGATCCTTGTCAGTCAGTTTAGGCTGACGTGGGTCGAAATTAGTTGCAAGTGATATATTGTCTGCCTGTCAAAGGAACATTCTACCTCATACTTTATCATACTTAGACAAAGCGGGTCCATGTCATGCAACGTTTGGCTTTGTATAGTGGATAAAGAAGTATCCTTAAAGTTAGTTACTAAAGTTACTAAAGATAACAAAGGATGGGATCAGTTTGGATTGACGTGGAAAACACTCTGGAAATGGATCTGTTGCTTTTTTCCTTACAATATTTACCATCATGTGTCGAAACTGGTTTGTTTAAGTTGTATTTGTACATAACCAGTGCACATATTAAACTATTGCTGAGGTTTGTTTCTTTGCCATGAAACTCGAGCAAATCCTGTGCTGTGCCGTGCACAGCAGTCTTTCAAGCTACTTTCCTGCAAAAACAAACACAATGTTTTTTTTTCGAGATAAATGCTTACTTTCGCTACGGCTTTCGTTAATCCCGGCATCAGCAGAGAACGGTCAGGTTCAAAGCTACCAGATATTGATGGATGGGTACTGGAGGCATATAAACAAGTGGGACAAGTATAAAATATAAAATAAAACTACATCCGTTGCTAACTGCTATTATTCCTTTTTTAAATTTTAGATTCAGAATTGATAACTATAATACGTATTTTTATTTAGACGCAGAATAGTGAGATTTCCACCGACATATTCTATATGTTATATGTTCGTACAGATGAACATACATAGCATGTGAATATTTGGCCTCCAGAATGCTTACTATGTTGGAAATATCGCCGCTCCAGGCCATAGGCCATTGAAAGATAGGTGCGTTTTGAGCTACAAGCAAGGCAATATGGTATCGATATTAATTATCATTAAAAATAGGTTTAATTTAGTGTAAACTTACGTACTCCTTTTACATCGATTTTGAAACAATTTCTTCCAAATTATATTAATCTTTCTCGATGATTGTTTTTTTGTAACCTAAACCTGTACTCGCTTCATGATGCTTGTGGTTCCAAGGTTGACCTAGCTCATCACGGATTCGACCTCGAAACCTTCGATATTCTGAATTCATTATCATAATAGGTTTACAATAAGACTTTTGTCAACGAAAAATAGAATAACATTCATTCATACAGAGCAATGTCAGAAACTATTGCTCTTAACCAAAACAATCCGGAGTTGTAAAAACGAAAGAGACTTTTGAAACATTCGGGAAAAATGAGCAATCGACCTAGTAAGCATAAGTAAGTAAACTTTATTTCATGCTTTTCGGTAGTTTATCTAGTAATAATGGTGAAATATTGTTCGATATTTCATGTTTACGACCTGTGAAAAATACCCATTTTATTTTCCAACTCTTCAATTGAAGGCAGAAACAGTAGTTCCCGTACACTAGTTACCTAGGTAAACAGCGCGTGCCATTCAACCAGTTGGAAGTATAAGGTAATTTACCCTTCATTTCTCGCGCTTTACTTAATATTGTAATGCGTTGTTATGCAGAGGGGGTATGCCACGGGGAATAACTGAAAACAACTGTACTGGATTTTGATGTAAGTCTATCCCCCAAAAAGGGGTAAGAAGCATGAAATAAATAGAATATTGGTGGTTTTTTTTTTTCGGTGAGAGATCGAAATTTTTTTTTATCGAGTGAACATCATATCCTTTATATGTCACTTTAACACATACAAATAAATTTGAATAAAAACAATAGTTGAGCCATGCACTGGCAAAAGGGGGCTTAAAACACATCCGTTATCCATTATACCAAGCAAGTCATTACATAATGGTGTTTCATCCAACAACCGACTGAAAAATGAGGTATCCTAGTTCTTTGACATGCAGAAAATTGATCAAAACGGAACGTTTCGCTCAAGGTCAGCCTGCGCGGATTGTGCAAGCTGACCTGGGTCGATACATTTTGCAGATGTGTTAAGCCCCCTTTACACAGAACATCGCTCTTATAGTATTGCGCTAGAAACCAATCAAATAAATATACTTTTCTTTCTTTTTTCTTCCTACCTTAGGTATTCGATGAGGGAAAGCTGAGTTGAAAGGAATTTTCCATAAGGTACACAAATACCGAATTAATAAAGTCTGGACATCAAAATCCACAGACAGTGAGGCTGAATACTGATGTCAGGGTTAAAATAGGAGATTAATTTGATTGTTAATCATCCCGGGAAAAATCTGACATTTTGGCAAACATTATCTTTTTGATAAGAGAAAGGATACAAACTGAACGTATGCCTTTTTGAAGTTATGTAATTTATGTTCATCTTACGAAGTTTGAGATCAATAAAGAGGATATTTAAGCAAACTGTATTGTATTTTTTTATTTTTTTATTTTCTACACGTTTTCAAGTTTTTAAATCGTGTACACATTTACACGTACTCTTGGCCAAACAATCTTAATGGCCCTGAAGACGGAAGCGTTTGAAAACAATGTCGGAAGCGAAGAAAATGATGGTAACTACAAATTTCTTATATACCGACATATGTTTTACCAGCTGTTATACAAATTTTTTATATACCGACATGTTTTACCAGCTGTTATACAAATTTCTTATATACCGACAACATGTTTTACCAGCTGTTATACAAATTTCATCATTTCAACCATACTGAATTTGTCGTCTGATGCTCTTAGTCTCGACTAGTCTAAAATATTGCCGTCTGATAAAGTGTTTACCGAATACAGTACCTAGTGTCCTCTTATACAAACACAAGTTATTTATTTATTTATTTCTATTTTTGGATAGACAAGTATATTACATTGTGCGAGTATGGAAACAAAGCATTTGGAAAGTAATCTCAATCATCTTATACACATCATCTAATCCAGCTCTCAGACAGCTATAAGAGTAGTATTTGAGTCATGCTCTGGCAAAAGGGACTTTAATGCATCTCCGTGATACATGATACCAAGCAAGTCATCCTGCCATGACAGATGCATAATATTAATTTTGTCCAACAACCCACTGAATCCTGAGGTAAATGGCTCATTTATTAGTTGAAGATTTTCCATGCTGTCAAAATACATATGCTGTTTTTTTGGCAAAATTAAAATGAGACATATGCGTTATCTATTGACCTCTAATAGGCACACTGAGTACAACCCCAATACAATGCTTGGAATTGACGAAATAATGCACATGTTAACGGAAACTTATTTGTCTCAGTTTAACTTTGTCATATAATACGTTGATGAGAGAAAGCATGAAAGGGCAATCACTGTTGTAAGCATATATCCCGTATACAGGGGTTTTCCCTATTTGTATCTTTGACGGAGGAAGAAGGTATGCATTGTAGATGTAATAAAAACATCTTTAGGAAAGGAGAGAACGGTTATAACACGCAAGTACTCCTTTTCCATAAAATGTTCTCCATGTCACGAACAAGACGAGGTAAACCCTTTGGGTCCTGAAGCACTTGCCTGGAATCGATAACGCCTAATGAAATAGCTAAGACTTCGACAACCTAACTTTTGATATGGTCGGAGATATTACATTTTGACCAACTCAGACCGACATTCACTTCAAAGATTTCCAGTTATTTTCACAATAATTTCACTATTCAACAGATTTTTCCAAATTTCTGTAAATTTATGTAGAAGCTTACGCAACCAATCGGGCAGCAAGATATGGTGACAAAGTTGAAATCCCTCATCTCGAGCAATTTTACATTTAGGCACAATTTTTCCTTCCTTCCGACCTAGAACAAATATTTGAAAAAAAAAAACCTCTTATTACAAAGTATATTGTACATTACTCACTTGATCAATTGCCGTCCCACGGAACATTCATTAAAACAACAATTTCAGCTAAACACCAAATCCACGCTGTAATACAATGTCAGAATTTTTTGACTGCATCATGTATAACATTTTGAACAAGTTTCATTCAGGTTGGGTTTGGAAGACACAGCTGATTTCATATGGCTTTCCTAGATTTTGACATGGTAACATACACCTTGAAATTAATACAGATAGGCCTATATTCGACAGAGTAAAATGAAAAATATCAAGGCAAAGTTCTGATCATTTAATTTTCAGTAAAGGTGGCCAAGGCATGTTGCTTCTGTAGTGTTTTACAATTTTTAATATTATTCCAGTTTTATCACTATGGTCAGTGCATCTATCTATGCTTTCCTAGAGATCATTGTACTGGCTGTTTTCTCAACAAAAGCAATTTTGAAACAATGTGCAGCAGTGAAAGAGGATTGAATCCTCTTCCCTTGACCATCATAAATCCTCTGAAAGAATTAGGCAGAGCTGAAAACCGTACCAGAAACCTCTGGCTTTCATACTTTGTATGTTATCTAGTGAGCCACCGGTCCTGGCCTAGCTTGAGTGCATTCAGAAATTTGTATGGGCTGGCAGTAATAACAAGACCCTAATGTTGTGCCTAGAGTAATCTTGAGTAACAACATTCAGAATCATCTGAGATTATTATGATTAAGCGCCATAAGAAGAGTAACAATGTGATTGTTACATGTACCTGTGTCTAAGATTAACCTTTCAAGGACAAACCAATTTACTTGAGCCATATTTGTTGACTACACATACTTTTCAGGTCAGTACTCGTGAAGTCGAGTCCAGCATTCTATGAGTCAAGTTCAAAATGACTGATATGACAAGTTAAAGACGGTTTGATGAAATGTCGGTTCATGCCGCTGTAGATATCATTTCGGTCATATCAAACCTTCAGCATAAACGTATATGAGCAGCGCTCTTTGTGACACAATCATGTTGCAAAACTTTGATCCATTTTGTCTCAAACCTACACAAGTATTTCGTATAACTGCAGAAAATTATTAATAGAAAGGGATTCGGGCTAGGTCAGCCTGCGCAGGCTATTATGAATCGAAACCTTTTCAACATGCATAAAACCACCTTGTCACAGAGCATGAATTGTATATTACTGACAGCAATATATGGACAAGTTGAAGAAAGAGTGTTTTCACTAGAGTCATACTCTCCGTGATACATTATATACCAAACAAGACATCGCATAATTATGGATCCATAAAATACAGTTTGTCTTACAACCGACTACATCATGAGGTAGAATGTTTCATGCAGAAAATTTAAAGCTAGTGAAAAAGTGAAAAAAATTGGCCCATGTCAGCCTGCCCGGGCTGCGCATGCTGACATGAGTCGATACTTTTTGCAGATGCATTAAACCCCCTTTTCACAGAGAAAGGTTCAATTTTCATTGTTTTTTTCATATCTGTAACGAAGTGTTCAGTCATACAAAAAACATAAATGAACAAGTTAAAGAATGGGTGTTTATATACTGTTTTCATTTTGCTGTTCTTCACAGAAAAACCATGTGATGGCAAAGAGGTGTACAAAGAATGTATCAGCAAGAACTACGAACGAAGAGAATGTGACTATAACAATGGAATCATCAAGAGTGCGAAGATACTGAAGGAAGTCTCTAACAGGAAATGTTACCCGAAAAAAACATGGTGGTATACCGCCACCTCGATCTGGGTTAACAAAGGCTGTGGTGCAAAATTCTTACTTTGCGCGAAGGGTATGGCTCTAAAATTCTAAACAACTATTCTTTTACCACACAATCCTGAGTTTTATTGACCCTGAGAAACCAGCATTTTCTCCTTTTCCCACAATGTTTTCTAACTTTCAAAAACCAAATTCCACTTTTTGAGTCTGCAATTGCTTTCAGTTTGGACAAGTCTAAAATTTTGTCGTTTGGTAAAAGGTTAAAACGAAGTTTACCTTTATAAAAAGATATTCAGCGAATGCTGAAATCTACCAACAGCACAATTTATGGTTTATTTCATTTTGAAAAAAAATCTTAACATATGAAATATGCACGGTAAACAGTATTGATTGAATTGAGATTGGTTACAAGAAGCATTCAGAAACACGTATCTGACTTGTGAGCTGGGAGCTGGGAGTTGCACGTTCGATACCCGTTTGAGGCGAGCTGTCTTTCCCTCGATTTTTCGCTTTTCACCTCTGATGCATTTGAGAAAAGCAGACACTTGGAAAGAAAGTTTTTGTCAGTACTGGTGTTAGAAAGCCAGAGAGCATATGCATAGATCCACTGACAGCCGTGATTTGACCTTACAGCTATTAAAACAGCGTTAAACTCTTGTAAAAACAAACTCAAGAGCGCAGTGGAATTTCTTATTTTTTTAGTTAAAATTAAAATTTACTTTTTTTTTAATTATAGAGAAAAATTGCCTAGTTGTTTTGTTATGGTATGAGAAAGGCAGGAAACATATGCATAGGTTCATTGACCGCCGTGATATAATCAAATACTAAAACTAGTTTTTTCCTTACTGGAGTCTTATTTTTTCTTCTATCAAAAACACACTCCACTGAAAAGGTTACGTTAGTAAATTGATAAGTAAGTGCAATACTATTCTAAGTGCTTGTATATTGTATACGCACTTAGAATAGTATTGCATTCACCCATCGAAATGCTGTATCTGATTCCCTGAAGCATATTTTCCAAACTGTGTTTTATCGCGACAGGTACATTTTGCTCTGACTCGATATTGCAAAAAAAAACTTGTCGGAATTCACGTGCAGGATATACTAGCATTGTATATCTAGATATACAACTGTGGGAGTTGTATCTTCGATATATACTTTTGAAATACTGATCGTTGATTGGTCAATTCGCTACAAGCGTGGTCTAAATAAAATAACAAAATATCTTACGCCAACCAATAAAACAGTTGCTGTTTCACGGACAGCTATTTTCCAAAATTGTTTAGCCTAATAAGCAAATCGAAATCGATTCACATGTTGCTTCACAGAAACAGTTAAGTCAGAATTTTGATAGATGTGAAAGAAACAAAACCGTCAAATAACTATATATATGCAAGACCCTAATTTTCGTATTTTTGCTCATGCTCGAGGTTACTTTGTTACAATCGTGTCTTGTCAAATCGATAAAAAAAACCTTGCAAATGAGAAGAAAAAATGTTATAATTAGACAGATAGATAATGGGAAAATGTTTTTATACCAGTAAATTTTCCGGCTCAAATATATGCGTCGCAAAGGGATAGAATATCACATACTACAAAAAAAATCCATATCTATATAGTGTAAAATACGATCCCAAATACGATATGTTGACGTATCTCGCACACAGTATACATACATATTGATTTACGATTTGATTTCTCAAAAATTTTACGCTATAATATTCATCCGCCATTCATAAAAAAAAGCAGTTAATACCCACTCAACCAGTTTTTGTTTTATTTTGTTTACCTTTTTTGAATAAAATGTCTATAACTGCAATATTTTTTCATTGCACGTCGAATGTATATTATAAACGAAATATTATGTTGTAGGAAGTTAGTAACTTTCCTGGAGCTTGTATTTACTTCTCGCTGCGTAAGAGATTTTTAACATCTCGCTCGACCTTTGGTCTTGCGCGGTATCAAATTATCTCACGCTGCTCGAATAAAATACAAACACCAGGAAAGTTACTATACCATAACATTCCGTATGTGTTAAAAGACATACTCGAACACCAGGAAAGTTACCATACCATAACATTCCGTATGTGTTAAAAGACGTACTCGAACACCAGGAAAGTTACCATACCATAACATTCCGTATGTATTAAAAGACATACTCGAACACCAGGAAAGTTACCATACCATAACATTCCGTATGTATTAAAAGACATACTCGAACACCAGAAAAGTTACCATACCATAACATTCCGTATGTATTAAAAGACATACTCGAACACCAGGAAAGTTACCATACCATAACATTCCGTATGTATTAAAAGACATACTCGAACACCAGGAAAGTTACCATACCATAACATTCCGTATGTATTAAAAGACATACTCGAACACCAGGAAAGTTACCATACCATAACATTCCGTATGTATTAAAAGACATACTCAAACTTAAGCCTTATCCAGCCAGATAAGTTTAATGAAACTTTTAAGCCTACTGTGAAAACCCCAATGGTGTTATTTCAAACTTATTTTTTTGAGGAAAAAATATCTGTTTATCGGACAGTGTAGATCCAAGATCAGACTGCACGTTCTGTGCAGTCTGATCTTGATCTACCCTGTCCGCAAAATGTCAGTGAGTCGCGCTTAGCAGCCTAGGGGTTAAACGGGAATTGTTTTTCACAGACAAACCATGTGACGGCGAGAAGGTGTTCCAGTCATGTGCGAGCAAATACAACAAACGAACCACTTGTAGCTGTGATGTTGGAAAGATAAAGTCGGTTAAATTTGTGAAAGGAGACACTAAAAAGTGTTTGGAGGGTAAAACATGGTTCTTCACAGAGGATTATGTCTGGGTTGACGATGGTTGTGCTGCAAAGTTTGAGCTTTGTGTGAAAGGTAAATAGACATACTTCAATTAGTAACGAGCCATGCTCTGTCAAAAAGGGTGTTTAATGCATCATCAAAGAGTAACGAACCAGGTCAGCCTGCGCAGTCCGCACAGGCTGACCGGAATAGAAACATTTTGCTTTAGATAAGTTTTTGCATGTGAAAGCAGCTGTCTACCTCATGATGTAGTCGGTTGTTAGTCAAATTACATTTTATGGAACCATAATTACGAGATGACATGCATGATATAATGAATCACAAGGACCCATTAAACTCCCTTATACAAAGGCATGCCTCAGTTTTTGTTTCCAGTAAGTGATATCGTATGCAAGAAGGGAGGTTGCCGAAATAGTTACCAATTATCAAACAAACAGACATGAAAATAATAAAAAAAACCCGCAGAAATTGATTCTGTTTCGCATGTTATTTCTCCATCTTGATTCCATGTGTACGAACGCGCAAAGTTTACAAATGTGCAGTTTGTGCTGTACATTTCACAAAAGTCTCAATAGTTTATCACATCTAGGAAAGGTAAGTTGTATATCCATGAAAAGTCGGGTTGTTTTCGGTGATGCGCACAATTCGGGCAGTTTTTCGGTATTTTGTCCTTGGTTTTAGAAGTGCCAGATCATAAGTAATCGCACATTCCACCACTATATCAATAAATGTTTAGTGTTATAGGAAGAGCAAAATAATCTTAACGAAATTCAGCACTAGATAGTTTTCAAAGCGCATACGATTTTTCCCAATTGACTAACTGCCTTGCAGCCCCGGTCTAATTTTCCCATATTTATTAGGACTGACGAAAAGTTGTTTAAACAATGAAGTGTTGTCAGAAAAAATCAGTTTTCTGTATCATATGAAAGGAAATTCAGCATAATTGCTATAATGATGTCATGTTTGAAAAAAAAATGAACGTCGACTAAACTCAACAATTCTACACGAATGAATTGTTTTGAATTTAGAGTAGAAAAGACACGTCGTCTGGGAAACGGTTGGTAATCAGTTAATGCTTTCTTTATCTTTTGTCCTTTTGTACTTTTCCTAGAGCGCTGCTAATTTTGATGCCAAATGGAGTCCGTTTAACCATTATGTTTAATTAATAGTATAAAAACTACATAAATAAGAATCGATTGTTGTTGATGATTGTCGGGGCTCAAAGTTTAAGCTATATCAACGTAACAGACAATAATTAAAACATACTTACATGTAACTTAGAGGCAAACACTTGTTGTCTTTTTTTAAAATCGATATATGCATCATGCATGGTGCATCTAGATGATATGAATGTTTTTCGATAACAAAAGAAGTGTGACGAAAACACGTCTTCATTTATCACTATCTGTTCTTTGCGTATGTAAGTATCGAAATACCCTTTCAGCCAGACCTTGCTATTGATTTTTTTATGATGAAATGAGCAATTGCAAATCATTAATAACAAAACAGTTTGCAAACAAAAATGTAAAAAAAAAAAAAGGATTGGAACTTTTTTTCCTTATCGGCGATTTTCAATGTCTAGATGTGCCTTAATCGGTAGGGTAGCTCCGAGACCGTCTTGACGGTCGAGGAGGATAGGGGTAGAGTAAAGGTAAGTATTTTGGCCACCAAGGTTTGGTAAAATTTTACCTCGTTTCAAAATACACAGGCCATGCTCAGTGAAAATGGGTTTAGTACATTTGGAAAGCCATCGACCCACGTCAGCCAGTGTAGACTGATTTTGTTTGAATAATTTGTTAGTTATTCCTCAATTTTCCGCATGTCAAATGACCGTTCTACCTCATCCTACCTTATGGTTCAGACAGAATCTATAGATGTAGGCCTCCTGCGCTTGGAAACACTTTTACCCTGTTTCAGTATATAATAATATAGTAGTATGTATATATATATGTGCGTTTTCCGACACATCTACTGATGGAATGTGTGTTCTACAGTCTACTCATATCTCACGGTATACCTTTACCTTTCATGTGATTTTACCACTGATTGACAAATTGAACTTTTTAGCAGACGGCATAATATTTGCCTTTTTTCCATTTTGAAAGCATTTGCAGACGACAAGTTGAACACAGCTTAAATCATGGAAACTGTCTTTGAAAGAGTAGAAATTATTGCAGGAAGAGAAGAAAATGCTGGTAACTTTACTGTTAATTTCGCAGTAGCTTTTGTATATCAGGCGATCAAAAATATGCGTCGATTAGGCCTATATGGTATTCTATTCAAAAAGGTGCGCTAACGTCTAATAATGATGTCATAAAAATAGACGAAGGTACAAATTGCAAACGACCATTATTTTTAAAAAGCCCCTTTAACTCTTTCAATGCCAGTGTGTTTTTTTTTTGTGTGTGTGTGTGTGGATGACGTAGAACAAGATCAGACTGCACGGAAGGTGCAGTCTGATCTTTGATCTACACCACCTGCTACTAGTTGTTATCCATGATCAACACCATCTTCAACTACAGTTTGGAACGAACTTTTGAACATCGGAGAACTCCGTATTTATTTAGTTGGCTGGGAAATAGTGAACCCTTTACCAAACAATCGCAGGTTTTAGCGCCCCCCCCCCCGGGGGAAGAAGCCTTTTGAAAACACTCTGGGAAAAGCAGAAAATGCTGGTAACCAGCATTTTCTCCTTTTCCCAAAATGTTTTCTACCCTATCAAAATAAATCCAAACAGTTGACGCACAAGTTATTCGTCATCTGCAAATGCCATGAATTTGGACAGGTCCAAAATTTTGTCATTTGGTAAAAAGTTAAACGAGTGAAGCGGGAGTATTTTGTATTTATATACAGAGATACCATGCGACGGAGACGTTGTATTCAAGAAGTGTGAAAGCTTTGACTACAAACCAGCCGTCTGTAAATACGATTATGGTGTAATTAAACGTGCCAAGGTTGATAAACGACTTTCGAAGGCGGAATGTATCTTCGGCAAGACCTGGGGCTACAACAAAGACTCCATTTGGGTTAAAAGCGGTTGCAGAGCATTTTTCAAGCTATGCGTGAAAAGTAGAGTAAAATGCAATACCTTTTTTTTTTTATAGGAACCCTTCATTGACAGACTATACATGTACTTTCATATCATTTCATTGTTACGAAATATTATATTTGATTAAATTTTAGCAATAAAGAGCACTTCGTTTTGACGATGTAATTGCGTTTTTTTTTTTTTTTTTTATAAATGTGCATCCTTATATGGTAAATCATGAAATGAAAATAATACATTGGGATAAAAAGACAGAAACAGTCCTGTTACTGTAAGGGTTCCATAATGTGTTTTCTACTCGGAGTTCTGGTGTATTTCAATCCACCAACTGCGGAGTGTTTTCTGAATTTTGTTTAGTCAAATCGTTAGAAATCCAAAAATTCAAAATAATCATGCAGTTTAAAAAAACATTATATATTTATTAAATTGATCTAAAACTGCTAATATCAAATGTCAGACGAAAGATTTTGTCTATATAATATCTGGAATTAGAATAAAAAAAAAAACGCAAACTCTTTTACCTGGTTATGAAGAATTACTTCTCAACTTTCTGGGTACTTAAGAAAAGGTTCTCAAGCCTGCCAGATTCATATTTAACCCTTTAGCAAACATATAAAAATTAGACTCATTAAAAATTGAGAGCATTTGCAGCAAATTAATTGTTGTTCAAATGATGGAGTTTGACTTGAAAAGGGTGGAAAACATTGTGGGAAGAGGAGAAAATGCTTGTTATCAGCATTTTCTCCTTTTCCCACAATGTTTTCAAAGCCTTCTACAACAGGGTCGTTAAAACTTGGGATTGTTTACTAAAAGGTTATTTGAAATAATGTTGAAACAGCGTTAAAAATCAAACATACTTTGTAAATGTTCATTTTGTTTCCAAAACAGACCTGGACATTCAATTATATGCGTATTTTCTCTTAAAAAAGAAGTATGTTTGAGTGTGTATGTTAGCAGTTGGATTTTTTTTTGTGAAAGAAAATCGAGGTCAGATTTATACTTGTGTATTTTACAGAGAACCCATGCAAATATGACCCTGTCTTCAAGAAATGTGAGAGTTGGAAAGGCAAACCCAACAAATGCGAGTATGACGACGGTACCATAACAGGAGTCACTCTGTATACTGAGTACTCTAAAAACGAATGCCAGGAGGGAAAAACCTGGGGATTTGACGAGGACTCGATCTGGGTCAACAGCGGCTGTCGAGCAAAATTCAAGCTTTGTGTTAAAGGTAATTAATAATGTTTTAAATTTAAAGATATGAGAGCCGCTATTGGACGGGGGCGGGGGGGGGGGGGGGAGTTAATGTATCTAAGTAATGCATTATACCGAGCAAGCATCACTACTATAAATCGTCGAAATCCGGTTTGTCTTAATTAAAGCCGGCTGAATTATGAGTACATACAGAAAATTAACGGTTAGCAAAAAGTTTTGACCTAATTCAGCCTTTGTAGATTGCGTAGGGTGATATAGATCTGATCTATTAGGAGACGCATTGAAACCACCTTTCCACAGAGCAAGACTCATATCTATACTTGAATTGGGCGAGCTGTAAAGTAGTAGTATCCTAGTACGTGTGAATATTTCATTCTTTTTCAAAACTCATAGTTGACACTTTCAAAGCACATGTACATTTTACTTCAGTTCTGCACAGAAATGTATGTGTTTACAAACGAGTAATGCTCTATGAGGAGACTGTTTCATTCTTATATTCAATAACCGAATGGCGTCCATAATTCTTTTATTTTCATATCTTTGAGCGGTGCTCTGAGGGAAGGGGGCTAAATGCATTTTCGTAATGCATATTATACCAAGGGAATCGTTGCATGATATGAATCCATTCTATCTTAAACCCGCTAAGTGTTTATGTAGAATGGTCCTTTGAAATGCAGAAAAATGTATCGGTATCAAAAAGTTTCGACATAGGTCGGCCTGCGCGGACTGCACAGGCTGACATGAGTGGACACTTTTTGCAGATGCAGTTAACCACGTTTTCCAACAGTATGAAACATTTGTATTTTGCAATGCCAGACAAATGTGACGATGTTGTGATCACAACATGCACAAGTTACAGCTACAAACGTAGGGAATGTGGATGTCACGGTGGACCTATTAAGAAGGTCGAGTTGATCAAACAGTTAACTTATGATCCGTGTATTGAGAATAAAACGTGGGGCTATGACAGAAAAAACATATGGGTGTCCGGCTGCTGCAGTGGGAAATTCAAGATTTGTATTGATCGTAAGTACTGAGTAGCATTTTTTTCTCCTTTTATTGTAATAAACGGTACCGAGGGTATGAGACAATAGACGGTACCGAGGGTATGAGACAATAGACGGTACCGAGGGTATGAGACAATAAACGGTACCGAGGGTATGAGACAATAAACGGTACCGAGGGTATGAGACAATAGAGAAAAAGCGTAATGAAAACATAAAAAAAAGAGAGGAAACGCTTCTTTTCCTCCAACGATGTCTGGCCGATCAAATCTTTTTCTAGTCTTTATTGCGAAATATTTAGTTTTGGGATTTTTGAGACAAAAAGATGTTTCTGTAAATTTTCAAAAACTTGACAATGCAGTTTCTGGATAGACACCCCTAGAATTGTTTATTGATTCGGCTGTTGGCAGTATAGAGAGCATGGGAAATATCAAATCTGATGTAAAATATTTCATGGTGAACAATGTCTCCATTTACGCAATGATATCTCAAGCCTTTATCAGAGTAACATAATATAGAACATAATCAGAGGCCGTAAGCACCAACTAGTCTAAATTGCGTTCTTAGCCTAATACTCATTCATTTTCTAAAGCAAAGTAACGCATTTTCTGATTGGCTTAACCAAACGGCCTATCGAATCAGAAATCCTGGTATTGCCTTAATATTGAAATCTTCTAATAATGTGATTTAGATTGGTTGATGGACACGGGCCAGCTTGGCTTTAGCTAACGACAATCACAACCAATTACATATTACAATCATGTAACAGAACAAATATACTTGGTAATAGAGAAATTATTATTTGTTTTGTCTTTTTGCTTATTTTACAGATTAGTCGACCCTGTATAGAAAGCTACACCTAAACAGCCTTGAAGTTTATAACAACTGAACTGTTTATGTAGCTTTAATATATCCGAAATAAACGATGTATACTACAACTAATGTGTTATGTTTGATATGTTTCTCTTTAGGGTTACAAAATGAGGACTGATCTAAACATGGATCAACATCAAACGTGCAATGTCAAATTGGATAACACTGTTACCTACTTTATTCTGAAAATGACTAAAATTTTTCTTAACCTTTTACCAAACAATACGGTATTTTAACGACCTTGAGGTAACAGACTTTTGAAAACATGTTTGGAAAAGGAGAGAATGCTTGTTACCAGCATTTTATCCTATACCCACAATGTTTTACTATACGTATTTAAGGGTGAATCCTATCAATTGAGTCCAGCGTTTGTATTCACCAAACATTCATATAAATATTCTTTGCCGTATTCTTCAAGATTTGAAAATTTGAAAAAAATTCAACTTCTGATTGGCTAAACCATTTGGTTTAGCCAATCAGAATTTGTGTTACTTTCACATTCAGAAAACTCAGGAGAATAAGGCTGAAAACCTTCTTAAGAATTTAATCTGTCGTTTACTAATACTTTCAATGTAAATAAGTCAAAAATTATTTTCGTCTTGTCAAGGGTGAAGTTGCAGTGGTATTTCAGCCCTTTACCGATCAATCCCGTCTTTTAGCAATCCTAAGAAAGAAAGCCTTTTGAGCACATTGTGGAAATGGGAGAACATGCTGATAATAGCGTTTTCTCCCTTTTTCCTCGACATCTTCTACCATTTCAGAGACATTTAATTTGTCGTCCGAAGTGCTTTCAATTTGAGCAAATCTTGAGTTTTGTCCTCTGGTAAAGGGTTAAGACCAAGCAAAAGGTCTAATAAGAACAACTTATATGGCGATGACTTAATCGCTTAAACCGCCCTCGTATAGTTGACTATGCGGCCAGTGTAGATCAAGATCAGGCTGCACAAAACGTGCAACCTGATCTTCAATCTACACAGTCCGCTTTGCTGAAACACTGTAGATAAAGGCATCCGTGGAATTGCTATTATTTGGGTCATATTTCTACGATGAAAATGTCTGCTAGGTTTAGTCGGCGCTTTAAGGGTTATACCAACAAGACTATTTTGGTGTTTATCTATTCGTTTGTTCATTTAAGAAATAATCTTCTTTCTATCGTGGTTTATCGTTCAATAAACCACGGTTTAGAGTTATGAGGCACAATCAACAATCCACGAGGGCGATAGCCCGATTGGTTTATTCATTGCGCCTCATAACTCTAAACCGTGGTTTATTGAACGATCAACCACGATAGAAAGGAGATTATTTCGATTCTAACATGACCAACTCTTAATGAAAGGAAAACAAGTTCATACTTAGTGTAAAAACACGGATGCGGATTATATTCCATTGAATAAACTACGGCTGTTCCACTAACTTACCAAAACAAAACCCCACTGCCCAGTCAGTAAATACAAGAAGAATCAAAATTTCAATAAAACCCAATGCATTAAACACAACATTAAAAAAAAAAACCCGCTCCGTTTTACTGTTATAGTTTCTCCCTTTCAAATGACAAAGAAGAATGAATGTATTGCCAAGCATTAGAGATGTAGTTGCTTTGAATGATCTGAATAGTACTCTACCCACTCCCAATCCCGTTTCCAATGCAACACCGGTCAATTTTGAACTAACCTTCAACTTGAAAAGTCACTAGATTTACATATTTTTACTGGTAACATTTCAAATAGTACCATCATTGTCAAATTTTATTAGTTAATATCGGTAAATCATTGACGATTTTCCTTTCTCCCTGGTCAATGACTGGAAAAAGACGATTGTTTACGTCTTGAGTGACTTTCATTTATAAAATATCGGAGGGCGAAGACATGGAACAGCCACAGGCGACTTAATCTATACAGAATGACGTCACCCTATATAGAATGACGTAACTTTTACCACTCTTTCGTTGCACTATCTTTATATAGCCGAATTCACGTGTCATGTTAGAATAATTCAATATTAGTTTTTTTTCATGAACATTGGCGAGTTCTGACTGGTTGAAAAAAATTTTTCATAGCTCCATAAAAAAAAAAAATCAGCAGTGCCGGAACTACTTCTGCAGTCAAACTAATGTAAAGAAACATGTATACGAGATTTCATAATGTTTTTTCGTTCTGATTTTATATCGAATCCGAAGTTCAAATTGCTCGCTGAATTTATTTTTTTCTGAAGACTGAAAAAAAAAAAATCAAACAGAAAATTCAAAGAGAGAGCTAAAAACTCATTGTTACTCTGCTGGGTTTAAACAATCTTATTTTCAACTTAATTCTAGCGTATTGAACCTCTAATAATAAATCGACTCAATCTGCAAATGTACAATGCTATAATGACGTCACGAATTACGTCATTTTTACGTCATGAAGGAGCAGTTTTACTGCGCTATGAAATATCAATGAAAAGGACAGTAAATAAATACGCAATGTTGGATTTACAAAAAAAAGAGCAGTTAGTATTATTTAAGTGCATACTTGTTGTCTGTGATATTGAATTATAAGGAATGAAGAGAATTTTTTTTGTTTTCATGGAGGTATGAATAAAAAACCTAATCACACTGTATGACACCGCGAACAGTGTGATTAGGTTTTTTTTTCATACCTCCATGAAAACAAAAAAAAAGAAATTCTCTTCATTCCTTAAAAGGGTGTTTTACTCATTTTAAATGGTGTTTAAGTCTTAATTTGCTTAGTAGACGAAACGAAAACCCGAATATTGCAGTTTCAGAGTTAATTTCATGGGAAAAAGAAAAGGACAGTTAAGATCAAAGGTCAGGCTGCACGGTTTTTGCACTTTGATCTTGATCTACACTGTCCGAAAAAGCGCCCATAATTGCGTTTAGCAGCATAAGGGTTAAGTTATATCACGGAGACCACGGCATCTACTCATATGTAGCCTCGGTTTCTTTTCAAGAATAACGAACGACACCTTTTCAAATCCATTAGATCTAGCTGCTTTCCCTCGTACACATCCTCGAAACAATATATTCTGAGGTGAGAGAGGACATTAAGATGTCTGTCTAACTTTCATAAATCCCCAGAAGAAAAAAGAGAAAAACTTGCGGACTGAGATTTTTTGAACTTGTAACTCCTGGATAACTAGTCCTGCTCGGCAGCATCTGTGTGGGGAGGTAGTGCACTTTTTCCCAACTCTTTCAGTGCCAAATGTATAAACACGACCTATATCGATGTCTGAATATACAATCAATTTAAGGAGTTTTTATCTTAAAGGCTTGACTTAACAAGCAAACGGTATAGATCAAGATCAGACCGCACGTTCTGTACAATCTGATCTTGATCTATACCGTCTGCAAAAGCTTCTGCTTTTGCCTATGATGTTGAAAGTGTTCAGTACTCAAATGCACCATAACCTGTGTACTGCTAACAACAGAAATACAACAATCTGTCATGCGTTTATTACTTTTTTCTAACATATAATCATACTCTAAGTAGATTATGTTGTCCAGAACATGGGCACCAGCTGTACAACGTGAGACAGGTACACTTACTTGGCCAAGGCACATAAAGAATGGTCCGAGCGTTTTTCGAAGTCTCTCTGTGGAAACTAACCTTTGGAGTGCAAAATAAACTTAAGGATTTATTCTTTCTAATTAAGACCCATATGATTGTAATACCAAATTTGTTATCGTCTAGAATGTGTCAGCAAAGCGGACAGTGTAGATCAAAGATCAGACTGTACGTTTCGTGCAGTCTGATCTTGATCTGCACTGGCCGTAAAGGCAACTATAGTCGCGAGACCCGCATTAGGGGTCCACACTCCCCACGAGTGCTTCGTCCTTAACGTTTTTTTTTTTGAAGATAAAACGCAAAACACTTCTGTACATAAACAATTAGTTTAAATCTAATCGTTGCATAAAGTTATGGACTGTTCTCACCAAGAGTTCCGAATAGTTTTTCTGATTTCTAAATTCTAAGAACAGCTATATGATTTGCTGAGATAGACAATTTCGGCCAATCAGGTGACTTGTTTTAGAATTAATCATTAGAACTGAATTCAGAGTGGTATTAAGTGCGAAGTCATAGCCTTGAAAACCAGGGTCTATTTTCACTAAGCATTCTTAAGAACGTTCTTAGTTTGTTTTTTTTTTGTCTCCAGAATTTTCTAAATTAGAAAGTAACACATGTTCTTATTGGCAAAACCATTTTGTTTAGCCAATTGGAGGTTTTGTTACTTTCGAATTCTGAAAATCTCGGGGATCTTTAGAATGGTTGGTGAATACGTACCATGGTCTCACACGAAAAAGAAATGGTTTAACTAATAACTGTTCAAATCGCCGTAAAGACACCATACAAACAATCAAACTGTTTAACCCTTTACCAAACAATCCCGCGTTTAAATGATTCAAAAAAGGCATTTAAAACAGTGTGGAAAAAGAGGATTGTGCTTGTAACAAGAATTTTCTCCTTTCTCTCACAGTATTTTTACCTTTTCAAGGAAAAATCTCGCTAATTTTGCTGTCGTTTAAATATTTATTAAATTTCTCAAGACATTTCATTAAGCCATGATCTGGCAAAAGGGGGGTTTATGTATCTCCACGATGCTTTATTCCAGGCATGTTATCACATAAGTATGGATCAATAAAATCCCTTGTGTCTTACAACAAACTGAATCCTGTGGTAGAATAGTCCTTAGACATGCAGAAAATTTATCAACAGCAAAAAGTTTTGACTCAGGTCTGCCTGCGTCAACTGCGCAGGCTGACGTGAGTCGATACTTTTTGCAGATGCATTAAACCCCAGTTTTTATAGATCACGGTTCATATTACTCGGAAAAGCAAACGCAAAGGGCTCTAAACTACGGTGGCATATTTCTGCCGCGAGATACGAGATAGCTATTGCGATAATTTAAGAGAACTATCGTGATAAAACAAAGTTTCCTGGAAATATTATCTAGGTAATAATTTTCATGATAAAAATATCACGATAATTCTAACTATTATCATGATTTTTTTTGCCTTCGTGCCCATAACTGACATTCACGGTATCTACTCGTATAATTAGATACGGTTTCGGAACATCTTCGTCTGCAACCTTATGAATTCTCCTTTTCCCTGAATAGTTTTAAAGTTGTTCGTAGGAGGGATTACGAGTCGCCTTTGTGATTTTACAGGCTTCTGTTCATTTCCAATCTTATCAAACTTTACCAATTAAGCTAAAATTGTTAATAACTCGAATTTTTACTTACTGCAATCATGTAAAGTCAAAAACTACTGAGTTTATCCAAATGGTAAATTTTCTATTTATAGATATCGAGACACGGATAGAACTATCACGATAATTTTATCTCGATGTCAGCTTCGTGCACGATTGAGAAATTTTGCGTTAAAATATTAAGTTTATCGTGATATTTTTTTCAGGAAACTTTTCACTATCTCGATAAAATTTCCAGGAAACTTTAATTTATCGCGACAGTTTTCTAAAATTATCATGATAGCTATCTCGTATCTCGTGGCAGAAATATGCCATCATACTATACATAATAATGTAGAAGCATTATATTTATTTACTTTGTGCAAGCAAAGTTTAAAGAGGCCCTTATACTCATTTTCAGCCAGTTTTAACTCATTTTGTCTTTATTTTATCAAACTATAGTCATTCTTATATCTTCATGCCAAATATTGCGCCTGACGGTTGCAAGGTTGCTTAGATTACGGTCGATAGAAAATACATTTCGCTGAGTTGCGGCCTTCCATGTAAACACACTCGTCGTTTCCGGTTTTTGAATCGAAGATTTCGATATATCCGTTATACACTCGGGTAGATTCGTATGATCATGCATTCTGTCATGTGACTATATTTGACCTTCGCCCTGCGTCTAATGAGGTAAACAAAGGAAAATGGAGGCTTTTCGATTTTCTGACGGAGGTCGCGGCCTATATGCAAATTACACCGTATCCGACTCTGGGCGGAAACCAACGATAAATTTCCGTGACGCACCGCCATTGTTTACAGCTTCGATCGTTAGCCAGTTTTCTTCTGACCAATGTTCGGTTTCTAATACAAATTTCCGTGTTTCTTTTTTTCAATTACACCATAAATGTCAGTAATTTATCCATGTTTACACAAAGGACTGATTTCTGTACCGTTCTAAATTGTTTGAAATTTAACAGCGTTTTTGCTCATCGGCTGTAGACGGGCATCTTTAACAGAGATCACAATTTTCTGGTGCCATTCTCGTAATCAATAAACATACTATAAGCACAGATAATATGCATTAATCCTTCCTGTAACAATCCCATTATAAAGCCATGTTTGTGCGGATGATTTCCTTGCCCTCGCCCTCTGTCAGATATAAATACAAACATACGACAGGGAAGTCGTGTCTTGTACAGGCAACAGACGGTACAAAGCGTATACAGCGGAAACCTGTGTTGAAAACGTAAGTCTATTTGTAGAACAATGAAATATTAACGTTTCCTTTAGACTTTAATAAGATACAATAGTTTCATTTATAAAAATAATATAATAATAATAATAATAACAATGATATTCATTCTCTTTATTTCCTCCTGTGGAGATTAAGTGAACATTTTATTTTTCATACAACATAACATTATACAAGACATTGAGAAAAAAAAAACATGGGGAAAAATGGCGGGAAAACAAACTGTAGACTACAGCATTTGTCTGAAAAAAAGTTTTTTATATCTGCCACATTGCAGATATTCAAAGGTGTGACCTATGAGTTAACTAGCATTAGGTCCGTGAAAACATCTATAAATGAATTCCACTGTTTTAAGTCTAAAATACATGTTGTTAGTTATGACTGAAGAAGGGTCTGCGACCAAAATCATCATCAGAAAATCCTCGTTGGACGCAAGCGCTAATTCAGTGCAGATTTCTGTGCTGACATTTCTGCATAAATCTTCAAGGAGATCTGATTTCAGTGAATACGTTGATGCGCATTCGACCAGTCTGTGTCTGATGTTATCCAAAATCACCCGACCACACAGATCACATCGTCTTGTCTTATTCTCGGGGATAGTTGTCCATAGTATAGCAACAAACATTATTTTGTAAGACGGTAATCCCACGTTATAGAGAAAATAGAGTGTGCATGGTTGGATTGATCTATGTAGCAGGGAAAATCTGGAGAAGTCAGCTGATCGCATGCGCATCAACCATTCGTCAGTTTCTTTTTTCTCTATTGTCGCCAGGCATTTTTACTAAGTAAGTAACAGTGATCATTAATATACATATTGAGCAGAAAGTTCAGATTATGCTTTGCTAATAAACCACAAATATCAGGTATAAAGCCCATGCTTACTTTCGAAGGATTATAGATAGAATGAAAAAGCTTTCTTAAGAATAAACGTTTACACAGCGCTGATTCTTTCATACTAAGAATTTTGTGTAGAAACATGAGTTATCTTCTTTCAATCACAGCTGTTATACGGTTTAAACCCAACATTGATTCATACATATCTGACTGGACTCTTATGTGAAAGCCCTGTATCAGTTTTACTATACTATGTTGAAAGATATTAAGGGTCCGTAAGTCGGCATCTTTCAAATATCATGTTTATTTACGCGTTGATCTTAAAGTAAATCCTTACCAGACACCGCCTTTAAAAAAAAATGGGAGAAGACGGCTTTAGAAAACACCGTCAGATGAGAAGAAAATGCTGGTAACCAGCATTGCTCCTTTTCACATCATGTTTGCCTTTGACTCAAAGACAAAATCCATCGTTTGACCCGTGTTTGATTTATCTGCTTTCAAATTGGACATTTTTTTTTAGTAGATTAAGAGTGTTAAAGGGGGGGTATTAAAACATTTACAAACGCCCTCTACAGTCATAAATTAAATACAAAATTATTTTTAAAAAAAAATTTAATTAATACTTAGCATTTCGCATCATTTTGTCGTTATCGGATATCATTTTGTTATTTACGTTGATAGAAAAATGTCAAAAGGCTGCGTTTTCCTTTTTGGTTCTTTACACACGTAATGCAGCCATGAGGACAAATAACTGGTTCGAGGGCATTTCTTACGGGTTGGACAATTCTTATCCGGACCATTTGTACCTGAAAACGTATCATTCATACCCAGGATAACTCGTCCTGATACGAATTGTTCCAGGTGCGGGTTGTCTTGGCTACAAACTGTCCGAGGTGCGAATTATTCTTGTTACTAATTATCCTTGTACGAATTCTCCTTTTACTATATAACTGCATGCGCTTCAAGTGAATAAAATTAGTTTGTTTGTTTTTTGTTATTTAGAATACTTATTATGGACTTATACATATCTTGAAATATTTCAATTTTGCAGCATGAGTTTCCAGTCGTGTCTTGTCTTGTCTATACTAGCAACTCTATGTATTGTTGCAGAGAGTACCTATATAAAAGGTAATGAAACTTTTATATTACATGTATTACCCATTGAAACAAGTTTGCAGCAGACAGTTTTAATTATCTTTGTAAAAACTGGGATGATAACGTAATTTTTTTTAATACGTTTGACCGAAGCTACGGAAAAAGGGTGTTTAATGCATTTTCGTTATGCGTTATACAAAGCAAGCCGTCGCATATAATAATAGTTTTCTCTAACAATAGACTACGGCATGAGGTAGATTGATCTTTTGGCATCTTTACGAACACCAAGTAGTTTTGACTTACGTCGAAATTGGCCCAAGATTCTGTGGTTGAAGGTTAAAACATGTGAAAAAACGTCCAAAACCATCCATAATATTTACCGAACTGGTTTGCTGTACGACGAAAAGAATCGATTGCGACGTATTCTATTAAAACAAACTTTGGGTTAGAGTAAATCCCTCGATACTGTGCCGCCAAGCCCCGGTAGGTCAGTCGGTAGCGTGCAGGACTTGAGAACAGGGGATCGTGGGTTCGATCCCTGGCTCGGCCAATTTCTTTCCGAGGACTGATGATAGTCATTGCGACAGGATTCACTCCTCTCCCATCGCTGACCATTGTTTCGACGATGGTTATGTGGGAAAACAGCCAGTGGCTTGGAAAGAAAATTGTGCGGAGTACTGGTAAAAGAGACTCCAGGAAAGCATGGATGGGTGCACTGACCGCCGCGATAAAACTGAAATAATGTTGAACCGGCGTTAAACACCATACAATCGATCAATCAGTCAATCGGTCCAGGAATTCATGGATGGGTACACTGGCCGCCGCAATAAAACTGAAATAATGTTGAAACGGCGTTAAACACCATACAACTGATCAATCAGTCAATCGGTACTGTGCCGCCTTAACCATTCACAAAACAATCCCGAATTTTAAGGACCCATGGGAAACAGGCTTTTGAAAGTATGGGAAGAGGAGAAAATACTGGTAAGCTGCATTTTCTCCTTTCGTCACAATGTTTTCTATCATATCACAGACAAATTTCACCATCCGAGCAATATCTAATTTGTGGTCTGCGGATGGTTTTAATTTGGACCAGTTTAAAATACTGCTGTTTGTTAAAGAGTTAAAAGGGTTGGTTGTCAGGAATGAAAACAAGTTCCACAGAAACTTACATAGGACTAGCGACTTTTTTTTCGTCAGAGATGGTATAGGAATAAGGCATATGAATATAAAACAGTGGTCTTTTATGAAACGTCACACAGGGCTATGTTTGTGAGTTAAGAAACTTACTCATTAGTGTACAAAATATAATTTAAGGTATCAATGTCTTCAATTCTTTTATGTTTTTCAGCGGTTTATAGAAACTTAACCGTGAATTATAACCTTAGTAAAACACCAGAGAGTTCTATATATAATTAATTAGTGAATTTTATGACTTTTTTCTTGCCCGAGCTACTATTTCAAGTTGTTTCTCTCCCTTTCTAATGTAAACGTGATTAACTCCCTTTGAAAATCAAAGCGCTCAAAGCACTGGATATGGTACGGTCTTGAAAAAAATAATATTTTTGAAGTGAATCAATCGGTATAAACCTGAAGAAGTTTTAGAGATACATGTAATTATTGCTCTATGTAAAAGACATGAGTTTTTTTTAACCTGCTTATTTCTTCAAATTTTTGAAATCTTTCTGAATGTTTCAAGATTATTCAAACATTTCAAAATTTTGATTTGTGGCATAAAAACTAAATGGCTCCCTTTTTAAAAAAATTAACAGACAATTAAGTAAATATGGCACAGATTATGTGGTTTGTGTTTGTAAAGGGTAGAAAACATTCTGGAAAAAGAAGAAAATAGTGATTTCTTAGTTTCCCACCATGCTTTCATGAGCCCTTTTCCCAAGAACTCGTAAAACATTGTGGTGTAAATGGTTAAAATAAGAAAATTGTAACTTGTTAAGGCCATGTTTGGACAAACTATATGGTATTCCAAGTACTGATTACATGTATACATGTCAAGTGTCCTTGATTGCTGACTACTGGATCTAGAGAAAGCTTTGATTGGAGTTTACATTGTATATTAACATTTTACGCAACACCCCATGCTATACCGACCCTGAAAGAAAAAGGCTTTTGAAAGCGCTGTGGGTAAAGGACAAACTTCTGGTAAGCAGTATTTTCTCCACTTCCCACAATGTTTAAATCGTATCAGTGAATTTCAGCTCATTTGTACCAGTTTCTGAATTGTTGTCTGCAGGTGCCTTTGAAAAGCCGAAAATTTGTTAAATGGGGAAGGGTTGAATAATGAAATGGCATCCATTTGATTCACCTTTTTGACCAAACAACAGAAAAGTCACTTCTGCATCTAGTTGTTGGGTGTTTACTCATCTGGGCCCGATATCTCAAAGCACTTTAAGTGCTACGATCATCGTAAACCGACCTTAAATCCCTCGTAAGCATTTTGCCGGCTCTCTCAAAACATCGCAACTTAAGGGCCGATCGTAAACCCGATCTTAAACTACGACCACTCCGAAGCTAGCTTAACGTAATCGTTGGTTGTTTTCAGGAATGCATAAAACGTGGTGTTTTGGTTTATTTTTCAAAATGACATTATTTTTACACGTGAACAGACCTCACTGAAGAAACAATATAGCTCGGCGAGTTTTAGGGACATAATGAATCCCTTGGATGACATGGAATTAATTAGAAAATACCGCCTCGACCATGGATCAATTGTTACCCTCTGCAATGTTCTTGTGAAGCACTTCAAAGAACAAAGTATAAAGTATTCTAGGGTTGATAAAACTAGAGATCCTAGATGTGATGATGTAAAACACACCATTGTAAGTGACCTACTTTTTAACTGACTTTTCCAACTTGATGGAGATATCATCAAGACAAACATTTTGGTTGGTTGGTTTTATGACTTTTAACGCCGTTTTCAACATTATTTCAGTTATATCGCGGCGGCAAGAGCATCTATCCACGCTTTCCTGGACTTTCTTTCACCAGTACTCCGCAAAATACTCTTTCCAAGCCACTGACTGCTTTCCCACATAACCATTGTCGAAATAATGGTCAGCGGTGAGAGAGGAATGAATCCTGTCTCGATGACTATCATCAGTCCTCATACAGAAATTGGCCGAGCCGGGGATCGAACCAGCAACAAACATTTTGACAATGATTCATGAATACCAGACTGAAGATGAGGCCTCTAGATTGTAAACAAGGTTTTCTAAGATATGGCCCGGTGACTAACTTCTTGTTCTGTTGTGACTAAATTTCTAATTTGTCTCAGATATCATCAAGATAAACATTTTGACAATGTTTCATGAGTGTCAGACTGAAAATTTGGCCTCTAGACTGAGATTTAGCCCAGTGACCAACTTACGAATCTGTTTCGACCAACTTTTTAACTTGTCCGAGATAGCATCAGAACAACCATTTTGACAATGCTTCATGTGTATCAGACTGAAATGCAGCCTCTACAGTGCACCCAAGGTTTTTCTAAGATTTGCCTCGGTGACCTACTATTTGACCCGACATGACACAGTTTTGTGCTTGTCCGAGATATTATAAAGACAAAGATTCTGATCGAGTTTCATAGGTATTAGACTTAAAAGGAGGTCTCTAGAGTGCACACAAGGTAATTGTTGACGCCTGGACGAGACACGACGCACGACGGACACAGTACGATCACAGAGTTTTCAGTCTGTGATCGCAGTCAGTCACGGGGTCGGAATCGATTCAGTATCAAAAAAAAAAACGCCACCTTTAAATGTTAGGGGGTCCTGCGTGGCTCAGTGGTAAAGTGTGGGACTCGTATCCCGGAGGCCCCGGGCTCGAGCCGCACAGAATCCACTGGGACATTCGTGATCTGTTGTGATTCGTGGGAGCGTCCTTGGGCAAGACACCTCAGAGCCCTTGCCCAGTACTGGTGAAATCCAGGAAATACATAAATATGCGAACTTTCGCCGTGATATGACTGAAGTAATGTTGAAAGCGGCGTAAAACACCATTCGATCAGTCAATTACTTTTAAATGTCACGATCGTAAATAAACGTTCCTTTACGAGAGCGTTAAGGTCAGTTTTGAGAGATCACTTTAAGAAAATCGTAACGTCCTCGTAAAATGATCGTAAAGTTAACCGTAACTTACGAAACCTTAAAGTTTTGAGACATTGGGCCCTGAACAACTTTACAAAAATTAACTCCCCTCTAAATGTGGATCTGGGGTCCTGCATTGCTCACTGGTACAGTGTAGGACTCGTAATCTGATCGCCTGGGTTCCAGCCTCACTGGAAGCACCATATATTTTTATGGGAGTGTCTTACGGCAAGACACTTCCATAGCCCTAGCCTAGTACTAGTGAGAACCGGACATACATGAGTAAGCGAGCTGTAGCAGTTATATGACTGACATGATGCTGAAAGCGGCAATAACCACAGGATTCTCATTTGATCCGGGGCCCCGAGTTTTTACGCTTTGACATTTAAAATGACCTGTGTCTTACGCTCAAAAATATCTGCCATAGCGTCAGTCTGACGCATGAAGCTACATGTAAATGAGCTCGTGTGCGTCATATTTTACTTTCCAAACATAAAAATATATGAAAGAAGTTAGATCTACATATCTGAATATTAAGACGTATAGATGCATGTCTATGTACATGTACCTTTATCATTTATCCATCCGCCACTTTTTTGATTCCTTTTTCTCTTTTGCATCAGGGATCGTGTATATATACAGATGTGTATATACGATCCCTGTTTGCATGAACGTATGTGATGAAGTCAAAATAAAATAAGGCTTACAGCGGGCTTTTAGTAGGACTAGGTTTGAACTTTTGTTTTACACTTTAAAGATAGTTGTAAACTTCTCTGAGTCTCTAAGGCTTAGAGCCTTTGTCAGGGTCCAATATCTCAAAACTTTAAGGTTTCGTAAGTTACGGTTAGTTTAACGATCATTTTAAAGGGACTTTACGATTTTCTTAAAGTGATCTATCAAATCCGACCTTAACACTTTTGTAAAGAAACGTTATTTACGATCCTAACATTTAAAAGTGACGTCATTTCTTGATACTGAATCGATTCCGATCCCGTTACTGTCTGTGATCACAGACTGGAAACTCAGCGTGGCATAAAATCTCAAAGCCAATATTATCTGCAACAACACCGGACGTGCGTGATTTCGGTAAGTTTTTAGCTCACCTGAGCACGTGAGCTTTTGCGATCGTGCTGTGTCTGTCGTGCATCGTCCGTCGTCAAGGCGTCAACAATTACCTTGTGTGCACCCAAGAGACCACATTTTCAGTCCAGTACTCATGAAACTCGGTAATAATGTTTGTCTTGTTAATAACTCGGACAAGTCCGAGTTATTTGACCCGACATGACCATATTTAGGTCATGTCGGGTCAAATAGTAGGTCACCGGGGCAAATCTTAGAAAAGCCTTGTGTGCACTGTAGAGGCTACATTCCAGCCAGATACTCACGAAACTGGGTCAGAATCTTTGTCTTGATAATATCGCTGTCAAGATTAGAATTGGTCCAATGGCCCTCTTATTCTTTGAAGTGCCCCATCACGAACATTGCAGAGCGTAACGATTGATCCTCGGTCAAGCCAGTATTTTCTACTTAATTCCATGTCATCCATGTAACCCAAGGGATTCATTTTGCCCCTAACATCTCGCCGAGCTATATTGTCTTCTGTGCGGTCTATTCACATGTAAAAATAATACCACTGTTATATAAAACAACACCTGTTTTTGTGAATTACTGAAAAAAGGCTTACGCTTACGTGTAAGCAGCTTCAGATTAGCCTTAGTTTAAGGTCGGGTTTACGATCAGCCCTTATGTTGCGATGTTTTGAGAGAGACGGCAAGATACTTACGAGGGACTTAAGGTCGGTTTACGATTATCGTAGCCAGTAAAGTGTTTTGAGATAGTGGGCCAGGATGATATGCCAAGTTATTGAATGTCTAGTTCACTGAAAAGGACACGATTTCCCATCTACAAATTCAGGTGACAAATTCGTACTTCATCGGGGCCGTCTCAACTTTACAAACGAAGGGTCTGATTAATTACTTCGATAATTGGAGAGAAATCTCAAAAAGTTTTTATGCAGTCTTGCATAAATCAAATGTCAAATAAACACGTTTTTTATATACACGATCTCCATTCCTTTCTACATTTTACAGAAATGTTTCAAACAACGATTGCGAAATTCATTTAAATTCAGAGCCAATAATCAGCTGTGATCGTCGCTGAATACACACCATATCATTATACAACGGGTACACACCAGAACGCAGAATCAAGGCGTGGCTTTAGAAATTATGTACATGTACGTTTCCAGACTGGTTCATAGGGGTCCGTAGTTTGATTCCTGGCACCCATAGACTATATATTATAAACAAGGGATTTAACTGTATGCAGCCCGTCACTCGCCCCCGGTTACAAAAAAACAACGTATCTTTTCTACCCCATCAGTTATTCTCCTATTTTTTTCTACAGCTGAGAGCTAAAACATTTTTCTACCAGAAAAACACAACTGTTTGTCAGTGGCTAATGCAGTTTGGCTGATACATTCGCTCGAACTTGTAAACTCGCTCAAAAATCTTCGCCATTGACGCGGGTTCGTACATCCGTTTTCAAGATATAAAATGCATTTTAGATCCAATGAAACTCAGCATTAGCGGCACCCACCCTTTAAACATCTTTAAAAATACTACTGACCTATAGTCTTTATCTTCAATAACAACGAAACGCCTCAGAATTCGTTGAATTTGTGATCCACGTTCTTATTTCGAACAGCTGCAGCCATCTTCTGTCATGTGACATTGTTTGGAACGAGAAATTTCATCGGTTGATATGTACTAACAGTCGTGCATTCAACCAATGAAATTTCGTACAGCTGCTCACACCTTTTTGTCACGTGACAGTACGGTGACACTGTTTGGAACGAGAAATTTCATTGGTTTATATGCGCGAACGTCAGTATCTAATGTACGAACCCGTGTCAATGGCGAAGATTTTTGAGCGAGTTTACAAGTTCGAGCGAATGTATCAGCCAGACTGCATTAGCCACTGACAAACAGTTGTGTTTTTCTGGTAGAAAAATGTTTTGGCTCTCAGCTGTAGAAAAAATTAGGAGAATAACTAATGGGGTAGAAAAGATACGTTGTTTTTTTGTAACCGGGGGCGAGTAACGGGCTGCATACAGTTAAATCCCTTGTTTTAGTCTATGGGTGATAGGAGTCAAACTACGGACCCCTATGGACTGGTTCATTGTAGTTACTGTTTGCATGATTGATTAGCATTATGTGGTGTGTATGCATGTATGGTGGGAAATTAGACAAAACCTATCAGGGCGTCGTCCCATACTCACGCGTGTAGGAATCAATATTTGATCATCATCGCTGTTTAGTAGCTTTTGATTTCGTTAACGTGAACCTTCATACGTAATTTCAGATTAAAAGAACACGTAAAGATGAAATATAAAGAAATTCGAAGGAAACTTACTTGTGTTCATTTTGACATTCAAGGTCAGTTCTGTACAGAGTTATATTGCCTTCAGCATTAACGTTATCAGATTTTAAATAAGGTCAAACGATGAGAATTTTGGTGGCTTTATATTGTACTCCGTACAATATAAAAATATGTCTACTTCCCTTAGCCCTTCCAAATCGTTGATTCACAGGAAAATTTTATTTCAAAAGGCAAAACAATTTCCCTAGTGAACAGTATAAAAGTAATTAGGATAATGGTTTGTTTCAGTCTATGATCGAGTTAAAAGCAAGAACCATATTTTCATGGGTGGCGAAGACGTCACTCGTGAAAATATAGCCCTTGCTCCTCACTCGATGAAACAAATTTCGATCATATACTGAAACAAACCATTATCCTCTTTTCCTTATTCAAGTAAAACCATGTGATGGTGAAACAGTGGAAAAAAAGTGCTCGACCTGGACCTTCTCACGTGTTACTTGTAAAGTAGAGGAAGGCAAAATACAGGATGTTCAGTTAGTCAAAGATGAATCCGGCGGTTTCTGTAAACATGGAAGCTGGGGGTATGACAAAGATTCAAATTCAATCTGGGTCGATGACTGCTGCCGCGCACGGTTCAATGTCTGCTTGAAAGGTATTACATAATTGAAAGTATTCGAAATTTTGCCTCTAGCTTTGTTCAAGTTCATTTCTGTCAAGCAAGTGCAGCTTCCCAGGTGTTACTCTTAGGAACAAGCTTTCTAATATCTCAATGATGCATAGATCTATAGGATAATCAATATTTTTATATGGTAGATCTATCAAAATAAACAATGGCTAGTAGAATATTTTCAGAAATGGGGAGAAAAAAAAGAGGAAAAATAATTTCGATATTCTGAGGGCGGATAATAGTTGGTCATAATACTACCGATAAAATATTTACCTGGCGATCGGAAATTTGGGGTTACGGAAACTTAGAAAAAAACATTTAATAAAGTTAAGGAGTTAATAAAATATATTCGTTTTGAATACAGAAAGTCTGCCATTTTATCTGGTCTATGTAGAGACGGGTCCACTAGCTGTTAAGATAGTGTTATAAAGATAAAATGATGTGATATCGCTCAAAATCGAGAATTGGAATGAATAGAGTTTATACATGTATGAGCTGTAATTTTATTTTTCCTTTTATTTCTTGTAGCTGAAAAAAAAAAAATGCTTTAAATGGTACTTTTTTGTTTTTGTATACCTGGAGGGGATGTAGGTTCACATCTATGTACAGACGTATTGTTGCAGAATTGATCTTATTGATCTTTTACCAATGACAATCTTAACCAAAGGCATCATTCCATCTCTCTAGATTCATGTGACGGCAAAATTATAGACAAATTTTGCAAGACCTGGACAAACAAACGTGTTACCTGTAAAGTTGACGAGGGTACTGTTACGAGTGTAGAGCTCTTCGAAGATAAATCCGGTGGTTACTGTAAAGACAAAAACAGTTGGGGTTACGATCAGAATTCGGTCTGGGTAGAAGACTGTTGCATGGCACATTTTAAGGTGTGCGTTACAGGTATGGGTAACCAAACACAAAGCTTTTATATTCTTTTTTTTTTTATCTATTTTTTTTTTCATTCTAACTGCCCTAACCTTTGGAAGACGGACAAACTGTTTGACTATTCCAAGCTGAATTGCAGGCGTCAGCTCGCATACTGCTCAAATGATGGTATTTATCTTTGAAACATTACAATACGTTATGGAAAAAGGAGAAAATGCTGTGTACCCACAACGTTTTCTTTCCTTCTTTCTCAGGATCGTGAAACAGGGGGTTGTGTGGTAACGGGTTGTCTTTTCAGAATTCTTTTATTATCCTCTTTCCCAGTTTCTGTAGGCTTTACTTTTGTAGTTTTTCATACTTCATATTTTAACTAACTTTTTCTCACTTGAATTCGATTTGCTTCAAAGATAAAGATATCAAGATTGTTTCTAGGTTGTAAGATTAGTTTTAATGTCTTAAGCTTGCCTTGTGTGCTTAATAGATCACATGATGCAAGTTCGCATAACTCATATATAATTATAAATTTTAACCCTTCAACGGCTGCACATACAATCCATTGAAACTCAAAAAGGATTTTTATCTTAAATACAGGCTTGTCTTATCAAAGGGATGGTATAGATAAAAAATCAGGGCCCGTATTCACCAGCCATTCCTAAGAACATGTTACACAAACACCTTTTTTTTAGATTTAGAAAGTAATGCATGGTTTAGCCAATTAAAAGATTTGTTACTTAAAAAAAAAATAATAATAATAATAAAACTTGAGAATAAGACTAAGAATATTCTTAAGAATGATTGGTTAATACGGATCGAGACTATCCATTATTTGTCTGAACTTGATCCACACAGTCCGCAAAAAAGCTTTCGTTTTCGCCTATGTTGCTGAAAGGGTTATACAGGTTAGAAACATGAAATCGACTACTATACAATTATAGTATATATATTTAGCGTGTGTTGATGCAAAAAAGAAAGACGTTTGCCAAATTTTTAAGTCGCAATACTTTGGTTTGTTTCTGGTGATTTTTTTATGTGTGCTAAGCTCATATGCGATTCGCTTACTTCAATCAATTGCTTATTTATCGTGAGAAAAAGTGCTTCTAAAATTTTGTAGAGTAGATCTGTATCAATAACTTAGAGGAATGAGTGACCTTTTAATTACGAGGGAAGCTCGTTTAGTGGTAACACCGTTAAAGATTTTTTAAGAATGAAATACCAACATCGTATTGGGTTTCTGAATCTAGACGGGGATGACTAAAAAAAGAGTGTCTTCCGGTTGATCGCACAGCGTCACACGTATCACAGTCTTTCGCACTTTTACCTGATTGGTCAAAAATAGAACAAATGATCTACCGGTCGGATGATAACTTAAAAATCATCGTCAGTTAAATGTGTATAGATTATCTAATTTCCAATATACTTTTAGCGTATTAAACTTCTATTTTTGTTTTAATATTCATAATATTCCATGCTAGAAAATAATGACGTCATAAATCGTACCATTATTACGTCATGCACGAGCTGTTTTCCCGCAAACATATTGTGTCGAAGAGACAAAACTGGTGTTTTCACTTTTTTGAACAATGAAATGCCATTTTTAGAGAAAGCGGAATTCTAAGATTTTTTTTTTTTTATTTTGTTAGATCATTTTTCTAATTGATCTAGATCTATCTAGGTCTAGAATCTATAGACCTATTTATTCGGGTCCCTATAAAGTAAGAAACGGAACCGAAACGAAACGCAACGCAACGAAACAAAACAAAACAAAACGGGGGGGAAAAAAACGAGAACGAAACGGAACGAAACGAAATAGAACGAAACGAAACGGAATCGTATTTTTGGTACAAAATCAAGCAGAAGGAAAACCTACATTTGTTTTTTTTTTCTTTTGAATTACCTTTCTTTCGATCGCAGTAAGTGTAACAAAGTAAGAATTAAAATTTGATGGCGGCTGTGCGCACGATGATCGTGCAACTGTTGTGAATCTTTATAATTGTAATGAAGACATTTTATTTAATTATTCTTTTGAACGAACTTCTATTGTTTACTTTGTTATGACATTAATCACCAATAAAATGTTCTTCATGTTTTTGGCAGCCATCAGTACCGCTAATACGTCGCAGCCCGGTTGATATTTTTCCTATTGTTTTCACAAATACTGTGACTAAAAAATCATATCCAAATACAGCAAAGTCGATTGCATTGATGATTGATATTGAATGATTGATTGATTGATTGTATGGTGTTAAACGCCGTTTTCAGCATTATTTCAGTTATATCGCGGCGGCCAGTGCAGGTCTCTTCATGCTTTCCTGGAATTTCTTATACAAGTATTCAACACAATATTGTTTCCAAGCCATTGGCTGCTTTCCCACATAACCGTCGCCGAGACAACGGCCTGCTGTGAAAGAGGACTGATTCCTGCTGCAATGACAATCATCAATCCCCGAAAAGAAATTGGCAGAGCAGGGAATCGAACCAGCGAACATCTGTTCTCAAGTCCTGTACGTTACTGACTGAGCTACCGAGGCTCGGACTTTTGATAATATCTACTCCCGGTGAATGAAACCAGTTTGGATTCTAATAAGATCATGGGTTAAAATAATCCATTTTATGTCGGGTGAATTAGAATGCTTGTTCGCCCGACAGTGGTCAGATTATTATATACCATTTTTAAATGTGACTGGAATGATTAGTTTGGGAAAACCTTCTAAGATTTCATAGGTTCTTGCATTAAAGTCTAAAATGTCTTTATTTATATTTTGTGCATTTGTGCAGATATCCTCTTTCTTCATGCATTGTCTGTCTTTCAATCACTTTGATTTTTCTCCCCAAATAGCGGACTCGAAGACCTTATGTCACTGACCATGGCTAATTATATTCAACGTCTTCTTCTGTTCGCGTGAAACAGATATACATAAAAAATGCTGGGGACCGGGACAGCCGAAATAGAAAATGTGCTTATCTAATCCGCATTGAAGACATTTTTCCTGGATCTTATATCTAAAAGGGTCCGGGGGGAGGGGGGTCATTTCTAATGTTGATATAACCGAGTATGTACTCGAGTCCACGGCAGTGCAGCTTGGATCTCGATCAGTAAAGGCTAGATACTAGGAATTTCTCCGCTGAAATATTTCTGTTATGTATAAGGCCCAATAGCGACCAAATGTAAACAATACGGATGTTGAAATGCATTTAGATTTAAACCATACCTTTAATAATACGGAAAATATTGTAATTGATTGATTGATTCTAGATTGAATGGTGTTTTACGCCATTTTCAACAATTTTTCAGTTATATTACGCCGACAGCTCACAAATTCGTGTATTTCTTTGGTTCCACCAATACTGGGCTAGGGCTCTAAATTGTCTTGCCTAAGGACACTCCCACCAAAAACCCAGTGGATCCAGTGAGGCTCAAACCCGGGGCCTCCAGGTCACGAGTCCTACACTTTACCACTGAGCCACTCAGGATCCTGGAAAATATTGTGAAGAGGTCAATCTGTTATTGTGCAGCCGGTCCAAGTGTTAGTCGCTGGCAGAAAAATAAATTCTAAATTCAGATAAAAAGTAAACAAAAAGGACGAGCGACCTGGTAACTTTTAACCTAGGTTTGAAATTAATTTTTCTACTTGCGACTAAGTGCGATAAGATCATTTCTTTCATACGAGATTATTTCCCCGGCATATGTACCAATTCATTTTAAGGTTTCTGGGTACATCAAAAGTTTTGTGCACTATTACGGGGAAAGCAACTTCCGGTTTGCTCTCTGCAAGTTGAATTTATTTAAAAATAGAGGTTTCTTAAAAGTACGGAAAGAAATTGTTAATAACAGTAGTTTCAAAAGACGACTTTAAAGTAAGTTAATGCTAACTAACAGTCGGATCCTGAGCAAGTTTTGTGTGTCATTTGTATTACGCATACTGTACATTTATTGGTGATAAGAAATTGGCTTATCTTTGAAATTACGGATGATTTCTTCTAGACTGATTTTTTATCTCCCTCTGCGTGTGTATCCATTCACTTTAAACAATTTCAGTTTCAATATCTTTATTCAAGTATTAAGGCCTCTGGCCCATATACACTTACAAAATATACAATTTTTGTACAATGAGTGACATATTTATAATAAATGAAATTAGAGTTTAGTTTACTTTTTTTTGCTTATCGTCCATTGTGTGTTTGAGTAGGTGTTTGTAGCATGATTGTAACATGACTGACGGTTGGAACAGATCTAGACCAAAACACACGGATATGCAGTCTTATCTAGGCCTGTTCAAACCGTCAATGAGAATTTTACTCCATGAAAAATCGCAATCAAGGTTATGGTAAACATATAACATCTAATGCTTTTGATCAGAGGAAAAGAAAAAAAGAGAAGAAAACCATCGCGTCCAAAGCATAATATAGAAATATTACTATCAATAATAACAAGAAATATCTTCAATAAAGATAGACAGCGTAAGAGATATTTGAATATGAATATAGAAATAAAATAATGAAAAGTAACCTCACGAGCATTTGCCTCTTTTTCCACACTGTTTTTCATTTTGATGTAAAGTAGTACTGGGTTATTGGATAAAACTCATGAAGATATGTGTACATTTTTTCACCAGTTGTAAATTAGCATCTATTCATTCTTTATCAGTCCCAAGAAGTTGAGTCAAAAGCCAGCGCATTCAGCTTCGCCGAAAAATACTGATACACCAACTTTGATGAAATACCCATGAAATACATGCCCTTATAAGGGCCATTTATCTAGTGAAAAGTAGGCTTACTCTCCATGGGTATACATGTACTTGCGAAATTAGGTTTGGTCATCATTGAACAATTTGAGCTACATATATGTATGTTGTGCTGGTGTGTATACCAGACACAAAGTTTCCATAAAGATGAGAACATTGTGAAGACTTTTGCAACTGGTACAATGAAGCCTCATCAAGTCAATACATCTATGCAATAAAATGCTTTCTTTCATTTTTAATGATAATTTCTCATCCAAATTTAGATTTTGGAGCTTGATAGAACCGACTCATTCAGGCGGTTCTAAAGTGTAGTCCTACCGTTTTATCTTTTCAGATCCGAAGTCATCTCTCTATCAAACAGGTTATGCCTGGACGTTCATTAAAGTGACTTATTAAAGCTAAAAATAGAACACAAAATATACAGTGAGCCATGCTCTGGCAAAGGGGGTCTAATACATCTCCGTGATGCATAATACCAAGCAAGTCCTCACACAATTATAGATCCATAAAATCTGTTTTGTATAACAACCCACTGTATCATGAAGTACTCTGGTCCCTTGACATGCAGAAAATTGATCAATAGCGAAAGGTTTCGGCTCTGGTCAGCCTGCGGGGACTGCGCAGGCTGATATGGATCGATAATTTTTACGGACTCCTTAAGCCTCCTTTTACAGAACATGGTTCAAATTAAGAAATTAAAATTTGAAAGAAAACCATACTCGCAAGGTTCAGCTGTAAGCATCTTGAAGGCATACTTAAGTGTATTTAAGGCGAGTTTCATTTGACATATTCCGGCGCTTGATTGTATTGATTGACGCCCTTTTCAATATTATTTCAGTAGTATCGCTGCATTGCGAAAAAAAAAAGGTCAGCCTGCGCAATCCGCGCAGACTGATCTGAGTTGAAAATGTTTGCTATTTAGTCAATATTCTACTTGTCAAAGGACCAGTGAACCTCGTGATTCAGTCGGTTGTTATACGAAGAGGGAAATTATGCATCCATGATTATATGATGACTAGCTTGGTATCATGCATTACAGAGAGGCATTAAACCCCCTTTTGCCAGAGCATGGCTCATATCTAATTGAATTTTCATTTTTCAACAATATGCACAACAACGAGGAAAGAGAGGAAATTGCTTGTGTGATAAAACCAAGAAAAAACGTCAACAAAGTCAACCGATTCTGTCATAGAATTGAAATCGTATTGAAAGTGGTGTAAAACTCCTTAAAACCCATAGGGCTGCAAAAAAAAAAATGTTCAATTGTGCCGAGACAACGACGATCACAGACCTGCCGTGACCAGGATTCGAACCTGAGATGTCGCGGCCATAATGCGAAGTACTAACCACTAAACGATCACGGCTCTCACTGCTGAACCAGATACACTCATATCTATTATTACAACAAATGTTTTACAGAAACCGACACAATTTTATTCAAATCAAAGTACCGAAAGAACTGAACTTGGCCATGTTTGTAAGCCTAAAATGGCTGGTACTCAAAAACGTATCCGCCGTATATAACATCATCTTTTATGATCTTAGTGATACAGAATAGATTTTATGCGAACAATATGCCTTTTCATTATAATTAATGCTTTCTATAAGCTGCTTTAGCTTTGCAAATCAGTGTACTAACAGTGCCAAAGGTAGACTTTTTTGTTTGAAACCCTTTGTAGGAATTAATATAAAATGTTTTTGTTGTTAACGCATAAGAATCCATTGTAGTCAAGATTGTATTAAATACTTCTGTGGTTAACAGCAAGTAAATTACTGCATAGATTGGTAATGTGATAACCTACTGAATAAAGTTGTTTAGATATTTTTCTTTAATGTGGCCCTTCATAGAGTCCGAGGCTAATTTGAAGTTGTTTTTTTATTGAAATTATAACAGTGATGCTTATAGCAGACCATTTCAGATTTATAAGGTCTGTTAATTATCACTTTCACTCCTATAAATCACAAGGTTTTCTTTTATCTATATATCACATACATGTATTACAAGTCTATGACATGAGAAATTACCCCGTAAAAATCTTAAAAATTAAATGAAAGTTACGTTCTGTTCATAATGTAGCGATTTCACTCCAAATGAAAAGTATCAAGATGTACACAAAAGGGGTTGACATAAATCCATTCTTGAATTAGCCTGGGTTTTTATTCTCATAATGATTCCAAGGTTATCGTTTTGCAAAACAGGATTTACTGTTGTCGAACTATAGAAACTTCCTTTCAAAGCATATAGTTTGTGAACGAAAAGGCATGCTATAAAAGAAGGAACTATACACCATGAGATCACTATCATTTCTTCCTACAGTTGGGCAATTATTGGTGCATCACTCATATGGAACAGTACAATAAATTGCAACATATTATTTGTAATATGGGAAACGATATCTAGGAAATAAAAATAAGCCCATTCTGTTGATACCAAATGCAAAACAAATGCTCAGCTGTTCATGTACAATAATATAGTTATGCTATCATTAAATTAGGAGCTTCACAGAGTCAAAGTATACTACAAAATGCATTTCCAATTTGAATTATGACAGGTACCTTCATATTCGTGTGGGATTTAGGGAGAGACAGAGGAAGAGAGGAAAACAAAACCCATGCTTAGACCTTTAACCCATAGTAGAAATAAAAAGAGTCATAGCATATCTATCAATTACGTAAATAATAACTGGTCAGCTCAGTACATCAGTAAGAAATTTGTCTCCGTTGAATGTGTACAGCATCAAACAAAAAACTCCGTAAAGCAAGTTTTGTATTTACACCGATGGTAATTCACTAAAATACAATGTATATAAGTAAGTGATTTGTGTGTTTGCGTGTTTGTTTATTAGTTTTGGACTTTAGTGTCATTTTAAAAGTTTAGATCATATCACGGTGGTCATTGCACCTACACACATGTATTTCCTGGCATTTTCACAACATTACTGACACAACTTTCTTTCCAAGCCACTAGCTACTTTTCTCACATGCACCAGAGGTGAGAGGCAAAAATTCGACAGAAATAAAATTTGCCTCAACCGGGTATCGAACCCTCAACCACCAGGTCACGTGTCAGATACGCTAAACACTGAGCTACCCGGCAATGACCAAGAGAATACATAGCCTTGAAACTGTGCAAACATAAAAAAAGAAGTTATAATACATAGGTTTGTTAGTACAAGATAATCTTAGCAATAAAAGGATTACCATTTGAAAGATAATAATTTTACAAAAACAAAAAACCATAATAATGACCAAAAAATGAACAGTACATTATATCACTCAAAATGCCCTTCATTTTTAGGCTAACATAAAAGGGAAAATAGGATAAAAAATGGAGAAAAGAATGGAAAAAAAGCCAGGGCTCTTCATTGAATATTTTTAGACTTTAGTTGTTTATACGAAATATACCAAACCCAAAACATCTCATCTCCAACATTTATACTCAGCCCCTCAGGCTTGGTCCATAATTGTGAGATGATGCTTCTTAGTATCATGACGCTAAACAGTTAACCTGACATACTTCTAAACAAGCTACAATGGAAAAACAACCACCTCAGTTTCCGTAACAGAACCAAGTAGTTACAAATATGGCTTGCATGCATGACGATGATGATTAAACCAAGCAAATATTACCTCCCATTCCCTAGGGTACTGTGGCTCTCTGAAATTGAATACTGACCTACAAATGTGCTATAGCAGGTACAACTGCCACTTTATATTATCAAATGCAAATGGGGAATTCAACCCATCTTGGTAACATACATAGCTAGCAAATCACCTGATTACCAAAGTGATATGTCTGAAAACTGGAGCTTATCACAACATTAATTAGGTATAATAGAATACTCAGATTTCGGGTTTTTATTGTCATGTATATGCATTGCGAAATTAAAGTAAATAATGTACCAGTAACTTCAGTGCTTTGATTTACACTAAGAGTTTCATTTTACTGTAAGAAATATGATAAGATGATGAAAAATATGCTTACCAATAAATCCTAGCTCGTTTTCAACCAAAATAAGAAATGAACCAGATAATAGTTGAATGCTCAACAATTAATATAAAACATTCGACAATATATTTGATGAACTTTTGTAATTAGTCCTTCCGTTTTATTCATGGATATGGCAAAATGGTGAATTATAAATCTGAAAACACCATGTGAGTTGGTTCTAGGATGCATATAAAGCATCTTTCATCAAGGCAATATGTTTTATTTGAACGATATCCCCAGTTTCTCATAATTTGACATTTTAGAAGCTTAAACTGTAAAAATTCAATGCTTTCAGTGCTTTGATTTGCACTCAACACTCTTGTCCTTTGTAACAAGTGTAAAGAAATATTTTGATATAAGCTTATTACATTATTTTAGATCATTTAGAACATACAAAAGGACTAAAACTGCAAAAAAAAAAAAAAACTGTTAATTACTGACCAACTGATCAAGGAAAAACAACCTGCTGGTTCACGGTCTAATATGATGGCTGCCATCTTGAACACCAACTTGGAATGCTGTAGACATTATGAGGTTCTACTTTCACAAAACATTCGTCATTATGTTTAAATCTTGTTCTACAGAAAAATAAACCAAAAATTACTTTTTTTGATATACAATAAGACGGTCATGGCTAAGACTGGCGGCCATCTTGAAAAATGGCGGCCATCTTGGATTTTCAGGTGGATAGCGTACTCTTCATAAAATTTAGATAATAGACTTTGACTGTGCCAAATTTGGCGCTTGTATCACAAAGTGAACGATTTTATGATAATCTGCTTCATTAATATGATCACAGCCTTTGAAACTAGTTTACATGAAAGAAACGAACCCTTTGCTACACAATCCCGAGTTTCACCGCCCCTGAAGGAGAATAATTTTGAAAACGTTATAAGAAAAGGAGAAAATGCTGGTCATCAGCATTTTCTCCCTTTCCCACAATGTCCTAAGGCTTTAGGCCCTTTTCAACATTATTTCATTTGTATTGCTGCATTGAGCCCGGCCTGGTAGCTCAGTGGTTAGCGTAACTGACTCGTGACCTGGAGGTTGCGGGTTCTATACCATGTTGCGGAGAACTTTCTTTCCGGCGATCTTTCGCCTCTCACCGCTGATGCATGTGAGAAAAGTAGTCAGTAGCTTTGGAAAGAAAGTTGTGTCAGTACTCTTGTTAAAAAGCCAGGAAACATATTGGTGCGTCACTGACCGCCATGATATGATCCAAGCTGTTAAAAAGGCGTTAAACTCTAATACAAACCTAACAAAATCGCTGCATTGCACCTATTTGTATTTTCCTGCAGTTCCTTTTACCAGTAATTCGCACAATATTCTTCCCAAGCCACTGGCTGCTTTCCATCGCTTACCATCGTTGATCAGCGGTGAGAGAGGAATGAATCCTGTCGCAGTGACTATCATCTCTCACTCTCAAGTCCTGTACGCTACCGAGGCCCGGCATATTCCGACGCCCTGTAATAGTACTATGATACCACAATGACAGAAAAACAGAAAAGAAAGAAAGTTAAATTTTCCCTACATGCTAAATATATTCAATTTTTGTGTAACTTCCAAAGCCACAGGTCCTGGTAGAGGGTAATCGTTTCAAGTACTTAATCTGGACTCTGGCCAGATTTTCAAGCGATGGGATAATCGCAAAAATTCAGCAACATATTCTTATTGTGCCCTACATAAAACGTGGGATAAAACAATAAGAAACGGTACAACAGAAAAACGATAAATTGAGACAAAACGATAAGTCTTAAAAAAATTCGATGCTAGATTTCCTCTCATTTCGTTCTCATTTTATTCCGTTTCCTTTCGTTGCGTTTCGTTCCGTTTCATTGCGTTTCGCTCCGTTTCGTTGCGTTTCGATTCGTGCCGTTGCGTTTCGTTGCGTTTCGTTGCGTTTCGTTTCGATAGCGTTTCTTACTTTATAGGGACCCTATTTATTCATATGTTATGAAAGCTTGTTAATAGACCTTTAAGATTTTTTAAAATCAATAATCAAGATATCTAGATCTACTCAGTAGTTTAAAAGCGAATATATTTCCTAGGATTTGATATTCTAACTAGTCATTGTGACACTACAGATCATTGTTTCGACGATGGACATGTAGGAAAGCTGATAAGAAACAAGAAAGAGCAACAAATGATCTAAATAAGGCAATTTACGCAGGATGATTAAAGAAACTCAGGGAAAGTATGGACAGGTGCATTGGCCGCCATGACAGCTGCTCTGGTACGCATGTAGATCTATACATCTATGAGAGAATAATGCACTCTTTTACAATGCATTTTATAAACCCTAAAAATTAGTTTTGGAAAGGCCGCGATTCGAACTCGAAACCGCATGATTTCAAGACAGCTTGTGTTTTGAAGATGTTAAATATTTATCCCAAATGATTCATGTCGCTCGTATTGAGGCTTCGCCTTTTTCATATTACTTTCTTATTCATACCAAAACTTTAGAATGCTTGTAAATACATCCTTATGTAAATTAGTATTGAACAGCTTTGACTTTAAAATATACAGATAAGAAACTTAATGAAAACACACTAAAAACCCCGTGGGCCTATATATATGTCACAATGATTTCATATCGCCATAAATAAGATTCATTAGACCATGTTTGTAGCGACTTGACCAATCAGCGTTCAGTATTTCAATAGTATATATCGAAGATACAACTCCGGCAGTTGTATATCTGGATATACTATGCTAGTATATCCAGCACGTGAATTCCGACAATTTTTGTTTGCAATGTCGAGTCGAGGCAAAATGTACCCTTCATGGTAAAACGATTTTGAAATGTGATTTGAACCGGATACAGCATTTCGATGTGTGAGTGCAGTACTATTCAAAATGTCTATACGATGTACATGCAATAAGGATCCAGTTTGAAAAAAAAACTGTTATGTTCACATTTTGGCTTTTCAAAACATACCATGTAAATGCCTTTACAACCATTTCTTTTTTTTAAATCTGAGAAGGATTAAACACTTATTTTGGCTGAAAAAAATATAACAAATTCGACTGCACTCTTTAGTTTGCATTGGTTTAAATAAAGTTAACGCCATTTAAATAGCCAAGCTTAAACGTTATATCACGAAGGACAGCGCACCTACGCATGAATATGTTGTTTTTAGTAATTTTTAACCCTTAACCTGCTAAATAAGTGAAATGAAACCTTCAAGCCAATAGAAAAAAACCCAAATTTTGCTACTTAAAGATATTTTAGGGAAAAGGACGCCATATCGGACAGTGTACATCCAAGATCAGACTGTGCACAATCTGTGTAGTCTGATCTGAATCTACATTGTCCGCAACAGATCCTTGAGTCGCTTAGCAGCCTGAAAGTTAAGCTCTATGGCTCTACAAAGTTTATGGATCTACAAAGTTTACAAAATTTTCATGTACGGACTTGACATTGCTTACAAAAATTGGTCGAAATTCACGTATTGAACATAATTGAAAAAATATTCTCATCATCATTCCATGTGTTTCTTAGTAGAATAGAACAGTTCTGTCAAACTGCAAGAGACACATAGTAAATTCTAAACGATGAACGTCCCTTTAGTCTTTGACACTCTACATCAATCGAAACATAACGTTTTCAAAATATTGCAAATACAAGTTCGATCTTAACTAGCAACCACCACCCTTTTTCTGAAAGGAGTCTAATCTGTAAAAACTATACATTTTCTGAAAGATCTCATCAATACAAATCAGGAAATATATAGTTTATATAGGTTGTACTATTTCTTTAAGTCAAAAATACCTTGACAAAAGGCAAAAAATCATGTTTCTGAAAACACAAATTTTAATTTTTCAAGAAAAAATGACCTCACTCTGTAACTATAAGAGTCTGCTTGATATGCAGTTAATGAAGTGTCCACATGGTGGGCAGAACATCAATGATTAATTGTATACTCTACCTTAGCTGTTAGGTGATTTTATTGTGTCTTTTTCTGATGTTATATCTGTCGGACTGAACCCCATTTTGATACTGAAAAAGAGAAAAAGCACACTTTCTACAATATGTAAGGTTTTTGAGCTTAGTTAAAGTCATCTAGATGACATCTAATTGCTTGTAAATGATAAAATGATCTTCCATTCAGTTTTGAAAGGTTTGTGTACCCAAAAAACGCTGTATATGTTATATAAAGGAAATAACGTTATACCACCCACACATTTTACAATGGGGAAAATATAGGTTAATGCTATTGGAAAAATAGACTCATTTGAAAATGTATAGAACCACAGATATGATTTAAAACATGACACTTATTTCTTGTCTATGTTTTCTCCTTTCTATTTCAGTACAGTGCATCCAAGATTATTTATAACCAGTCTTGAGAAAAGGATTTATTGAATTAGAAAATGGAATTTTTGTAACATTGATTGGAATTCTGTCAATTTGTGAAGAGACATACACCTATTAATTTCAAGTGATAGTAGCTTTTTTTCAACACTTTATCAGACAATCAGGATTTTCAACAACCCTAAAAAAAAAAGGGTAGTAACCAGTATTTTCTGCTTTTCCCACAATGTTTTCTACCCTATCATAGACAAATTCTATCATTTGAACCACATATAATTTGTAATTTGCAGATGCTTCCATTGTTTTATTTGCATACATATGAAATGATAAGCTATGCAGGAGGTTCTGACAAAATGTGTAGCCTCTGATCAGACTGCCTATGAACATGCTGATTGAGACTTACTCACTTAGTCTGCAAATACAAAGTTGTACATTTTCAAATGCATACTTATGCATATTTACTTACTAAAGTACCATAATTATAAATGTTCAGTGATCCTAAAATAAGACTGAAATTAGAAGATTAAATGGCTAAAAACTAGTTCTGTTAGAATGAATGAAGATTTCTGGTACTACTTTGTACCTTGTAATAAAATAATAAACAGAATGTTTCTTATACTATCTGAACTTGGATAAATAGAAAATTTATGTACTACTTTGTACCTCAAAGTGAAATAAAAAAATAGAAAATTTCCAGTACTGCTTGTACCTTGCAATAAACTAAATTGAAAACAGCCTTAGATATGTAAGAATGCAAGAAAACAGTAAAATAAGTACTGCTTGTACCTTGCAATAAACTAAATTGAAAACAGCCTTAGATATGTAAGAATGCAAGAAAACAGTAAAATAAAAATATGAAGCCATTCTTTTGATCATGCTGCAATATTAAAGTAACCTCTTCACAACAAGTGATGTTCAAGAATTAATGTTTTAAGGAATCAATAATTGTTCCTATATCACAGAAAACTAAATCAACACGATAAATTACAGTCTGAAAAGGCTGTGGTCTGAATACTTCAGTTGCCAAGAGGTCACTTAAAAGAAATGTATCACACGTAATTATGTTAGGTCACCCTCACTTTTATAAATGAAATGTGCTCTTGCAAAAAGGGGATTCATGTATCTGTGAAAAGTATCCACTAGGTCAGTTATATCACAGCAGATGGTTGCACCTATCCATTCATTCCTGGATTTTTTTCACTAGTACTTTGCAATGTATTTGTCTCTAGCCACTGGCTGCTTTCCCACATAACCATGATCATTGAAACAATAATAAGTAGTGATACGAAGGAATCCTTGCCAAGAAATATGCTGAGCTAGGGATTTGAACCAGTGACCCCCTATCCTTAAGTCCTGTACAATCCTGACTTCAAACATGCCAAACAATGTCAGATATATCTATGCTGGTGACAAAACATAATTAGCATGATTGCTAGAGCAGTAACTTGGAACTTTTAAAAAGAAAATTTTGCTTACATATGATAGATATACTGTTACACTGTTTTATTATGCACTGCAAATAAAACTAAAAACGCACACACATCTGGAGGGCACATATTGATGTTAATGGCTGTTTCACTTTCTCCACAGCCAATTGTCCTATTTACAAGTTGATTCCTACCTGGGAATATTTTCAGCTTTTTTTGAAGCTCATAAAATCTCAAAATAGATCTACAGGTGTCTATGTACATTTCAAAATAAAAATAAAATGTTCAAAAACATTAATCAGTTTGTGTTCCTCCAACAACAATTTTCAAGTTGCCTTCTTTGTAGTCCTGTTTCAAGTTGTATGCGTAAATTGCTTCATCATTTTCATATTTAACATTATACCATTCACTAAAACCAGGAACAACGGAAATAACTGAACCTCTGTATGTTATACCATTGGAAAATGTGTGATGTATATCTCTTCCAACCAGAAGTGGAATATCTTTAGTTTCTTTTTCATGGGTGGGCTCTATCAGTGTATCTTCAATGAGTAACAGTAAATTTTGCTTCAGTTGTTCTATACTTAATTTGATATATTTCCCTTGTTCATTTCTTCGAGTAAAATTGTAGATATGTTTGTCTTGATGCTTTTGGTGAAGAACGCTTTTCCTGAATCGCAGCTGAGAATGTAAAGCCTCTCGTTTTTCAGCATCTGATCCAAGCAAAGCCATGCCTTCTATCAACTGTTGTTCACTCTGCCAGAGTCCATGGAAGCAAATATCCTTCGTCATCTCTTCTAGGTTACGCAATCTTTTTCTTTCTCTCTCCACCATCTGTCTCCTTTTCTGCTTTTGTATTTCTAAACGCTTAGCCTCAATTTCTTGCAGTCTAACTTTAAACTGCTATCTGATTACTTTTCCTTCCTTTCTACAATTTTCCAAAAGCCTCTCTTTCTCTTCTGAGGGTAATTCAGCTAACCTTTTTCTACTTTTGTTGTGTGAATGACTCATTAGTCAACAATGTTGCATTTGGTCTGTATCTGAGTAACTGATCAAGTTGGCCTAAAATGAATTCGGGCAATTTGTTACGTCTCATAGCCGAACGAGTTTCACGTATCAATTCCTCAGATGGTGCAAAGAATTTTCCTCCAGGAAGGTGATCAGCTACCATTATGTTGAGTAATTCATGCATACTAAGGAATAGAGCCTGCAACAATGGATACAATGTTTCAGTAAACTGGTTCTCTTCCAATAAGCTTTGCGTAGCAATGTCATCGGTCAGCTTTGTCTGAAATGGGGTTTCTTCACCAACAGCAAATTTTGTAATTAATTCCACACTATTGGAACCCTGTTGTAGGAAGTCTACAAATAGTTTGTACTTAATATTCATATCAAGTATGTGACCTGACTCTTCCAGTAATTTCCACAACGGTCCAGTAATAAATTTTGATATGAGTCCAAATGCCTTTAGTCCAGCAATAAATAGGTTTTCTTTAATGTCCAACGAAACAGCCTTCAGTAAATCATTATCAGTTCCATGTATTTCATCAAGAAATTCGGAAATTCTATTTCTGTGATGGTAAACGGCCAATGCTAAACTGAATACAAGGTTGAATCTGTTCTGCTTGAATCTCATAATCAGGTTTTTCTCATGTTTGGTTTTTAAGTAAATATGCCAAGGTAAATTTACACCATTTTTTTCATCTTGGCCCACAGCAAAAGCTTTTGATGATGTTCGCAAAAGTCTTAATGTGCCGCTTTCGTTGCGATGGTATTTCTTAAGCTCTGGTTTTACTGCAGAACCCACATCCTTTCCATCTAGAAATTCTCTCAAATTTTTTCATGGAATTTTCGCATACATCTGCCATTCCAACTAAAAGATGCAATCACAAAAGAAATTGTTCATGTGAGTCATTTTGTTCTTTTCTTCATCACTCATATCTTCCCATCCTAAGCACACGTAACGCAGTAACTCACTTCTGTACTGTTCCAACAATTGATTAAAATGCTTCTCTGTTGAGGCTCTATCTGACATGGTATCTCTTACATTTGAAGGAATCTTATAACCCAAATTCATGTCATTTTGTTGTTCCATTTTATGGCAGTATGTTGATATATCATTGATTATTTCTTTCAGTGTATCAAGTGTGCTGTGACCACTTTTATCAACCATTTCTCTCAAACCTAGTAAATAAGAATTGCTCTCTTCATTAGTTACAATATAACTTTGTAAACTTCTGCCGTATTTTCTTGTTTCATCCGTGTAAAGAGTTGTTTCAGGATTATCCTTTAAGGTAGAAGCAATCTGCTTCTGAGCAACGGCAATTTTGCTGTCAACAATAAGATTAACAGTAGATGGAGCTGGTACTCTATTAACGGTTTTACCACATAGTGAAGATACAGCCTTGATGACTTCTCCAACTTTTTCAGATGGAACTTTCAGATCTGTCAAGTGCATTACACATTCTAAAGTATCTGTAGTATACTTCTGAGCAACAGTATCAAATAATTGAATTTCAGCAGAATCTTTAAGCATCAACTGTAAATAATCTATACTCTCATTTGCTTCTCTCAGCTGATTTTCAGTTTCTTTGGCTCTCTTTAAAATTTCGTCATTTTCAGATATCTTAGCTCTCAAATGGTTTATCTCTGTATCTTTCAATTTATTATTCCATCCTTGCTGAATTTCTGTAGTCCTCAAATCTCTTATGGTTGATCTTAGAATCAAAGAATTTGCTTTACTTTTTGCTAATAAAGATTTCAAATGATTAACATCTCTGTTCTTAGAGGTTACTTCAGACAATGATTTTTTTAGATCAGTTTCTGTGGTTTCTAATTTACTTTGTTTGAAAGCAAGTTTTTTTTTTTTTCAGTCCTGTCGAGTTTTCTTTTCAACTGTTTAGCTGTTTCTCTTACTTTTACGGCAGTATCTCTTCGTTCCAGCAGTTCTTCATTAACGACATCTAATTGTTCAGTTGTATGGACTGTACTATGACCCTGCACAAACCCTGTCTTGTCTTCAGACTTACCACTACTTTTTGAACTTTCAAAAGAAGTAAAGCTTGCAGACGGTACTTGGCTAGGTACTATAAATTGCTCTTTCAGGTAGGATTCCTTTGAAGCTCCGCTCAGTCTCCTGGTTTTCATCCAGTTGATGATTCTATAAATTTTGCTGACTATAGCACTCTCACTTATTTCATTTGATGGTACTCCTGATAATTCAGATATCCATCTGTATAGACTGTTTTTCAGAGGTAACTTACTTCCTACGGCCAAATGGTACAAATCTAACACAAGCCCAACCGTAAAATTATTATGCTCTAATGTGGGTAAAGGTCTTCCACTTAACAAGTCTTCTGAACTCAGTTTATTTTTTTCAAGGAAACTCATATCAATTACTGAAATACTATTACAACAATTACTGGGTTACAACCTCTCCTACGATATAAGTCTGTGTTTTTTTTAGACCCAGACCTGAGGACTCCACCAGCTAACCAGTGTAAATATTGGCACTATTTAAAGAAACAGCACCTGTTGAAAAAGTCTGTGTACTCTCACAGAAAGGATAATCACTCATAGAAAGATCTTCACTATAAATGTTGGTGATATTGATGTTTGTGACATGGGATGCAGTCTGGACTGCAGTGTCTGTCGTGAAAATAATTCTGGGCACCTTTTCCAATGGTTCAGCAGTTCCAAGTTCATCTGTTTCCTGTGTTTGTGATAATTGCAAACTCAGTGACATAAACGCATATACATATTTCTTTTTAATAGCATCCAAGCTATCTAGGAATGAGCCACTAATATTTTTGGACTGCTTATCTGAGGCTAATAATGGTTCTACATTCTCATCATGCGATGTTCCTTGGACAAGCTGAAAATTTTCATAACTTTTATCATACTCAGGATTACAAGAATCTTGCTGAACAGATAGACTTACATTTTTATATAGGGGTTGCTGCAATGCTTGACCTTCTATATTTGACTGACTGAACTCGAAAAATGGTGGTTGTGTCGCTGTGTCTGATGGGGGGCAGTGTTTCATCAGAATCTGAAATCTTACATTTTTTGTAAATTAGAATATCAGTTAACTCTGTACTACACAATCCTGCGTTTTAACAATCCTTGTAGAAAAAACTTCTGAAAAAATTGTTGGAAAATGAGCAAATGTTGGTAAGGAGCAATTCTTCCTTTTCCCACAATATTTTCTATAATAAAAAAAGAAGAAATTTTTATTTTAGCTTAATTGTCTTCTGCAAATCCTTTTAACTTGGTTTAGTATTGTAAATAATTAAAGAAATATTAAACATCTTTATGCCAATACTGAATCTAAAACCAATGAAAGACTAAAAAGTTAATGGGTACTTTTCTTTTTTAATACAGGAAGTTAAAAACATTAAATTCTTTCAATAGAACACTGTAATGATCAGACAGTAAACATGTTGATTTTTCCAAATAAATTTGCCACATGGATAAAAAACGAACTGATACACATGTATGACCCACTAGACATTGTTCATTACCAAATAAACCAGTTTTGGGAAAGAAGACACTGTCCTTGAAGACTGATATCTTTGCATCTTCTATTGGCTTTTCCCGATGAATTTCATTCTTGAAAGTCATCTGCTAGCATTTCAAAAGCATTTGCAGTCGATTTTAAAAGTGAATTTATATATCTATGGGTCATAAATCGTTACCTGTATCAAAGATTCTTCTTCATCACAACTTTGTGAAAATAGGTCTTCACTCATCACTTTGTCTTTCAATTGTTTGCTGTCTGTAGAAATTAATTGTACAAAGATACAAATAAATGAACAAATACTCTGGCAAAAGGGGGCTTAATGAATCTCAATGATCCATGATACCATGGAAGTCATTGCTAGATTCATAAAACCCATTTCGTCTTAAAACCGACATAATCATGTGGTAAACTAGTCATTGGACATGTAGTAAATCGACCAATAGTAGAGGTTGTGCCCAGGTCAGCCTGCGCGAACTGCATAGGCTGACCAGTGACCTGATACTTTCTGCAGATGCATTATACCCTCTTTCGTTTGAGTCTGAGCATGCAAATGCAAATTATTACCACTAACAGGAGGCCTAAATATTAAATTTCTGAAGACTAGCAAGATACTTAAATTTATATCTTCCTACATCGGTTCTGTTAAAATGGGGGAAAGGTTAGATCGTGGTTACGAAACAGTACGATGAATTTTGAGTACGAATCCATGCTATAAAACGAACGCAATTTTAAGAATTTGATTCGTAAATCTAACCAAAAATTACTATGTACATTTTCAATTAGTTGTAATTTATCAAACTGGGCCGTTATATGAACATCTAGGGTGGAAATAGTGGTTTAATTTAGCCACATATTGTTGTTGTTGTTGTCTTAAATTCCTCCGTTTCTCTGTTCGGAAAACCGCAGAATACACTTGGTTGTGAATCTGTAGTTGAGTATCTGTGTTTTCGGAATAGAGGTTTTCAACTTTCAATATCACTATTTCTATGTACGTCACACTATATACGCCACAAATCGCGTTGCATGCCTATAGACGTCGCGGAGGATTTTAAATTTCGTACTTAACACAAATATAGTTTTTTTTTTTTTTTTTTTCGCTATTCCGCCATGTTACTGAAGGGTAGTAGTCCTTAAGGCATTACTGACATTTTGCAAGTTGCTGGCATCTGGCAATGTGGATTTTCCATAGGTATTCCCTAGACAAAAATTCCAGTCTTTCCCTAGAACCTGAGGAGATGCAGATTGTCCTGCTAACTTCTTGGTGGGTGCTGTCTAGAACCATCTGGGTAAACATATTTGGATCTAGAATTTTTTGCTCTCCAATATTTGCAGTATTAATCGTATTCTGGAAAAGTCTGGAATATTTAGTTCTGATATCCTGGAGTGATTTACACTTGGAAATGAAATGTTCTCTAGTTTCAGGTTCATTTTTACACAATTTACAAGTTGAATCTACTGCATGTTGGTTAAAGACTGATTTATTAGCCTGTAAGGTGTAGGTACCAAGTAGGAGTTTAACCTTGAGCTCCGATCTCCTGATATCTTCCTTGTTTGGTCTGACAGTACTGTAAACATGATGGATCTGCCCTACTTTGAATGAATTTGGGTTGAGATATTTAAGAGAACATTTTCCTTAATTTCTTCTTTCCACTTCTTCTCTACATGTAAATTCACTGAATCTTTCAACATTTTCTTCCATTTACATTTGTCAGGGGTATCTGTAATAAGCGAGTAGGCAGTGGGTAGATCATATTTCAGTAAAATTCTACGGACATAGGAAAAGAAGCTGTTTCCATCTATTGTCTTGGTTGCCAACTGTCTCATTGCAATTTCGTATTCAACTGAGTTTGGAGAGTGTAGAATGGCAATAAATAAATTAAGAATATTTTTGTGGATTTGAATTTCCATTGGTAAAATTCCCAATAAAGCATTACATGCTACATTTGGAGCCCGATCAGGAAGGTGTTGAAGTTGTTTCAGGCATTTATTTTGAAACCGTTCCAGTTTTTTAACTTCTTTTTGGCTGATCATATATACTTCAAGGCCGTATAGGATTCTCGGTACTACAAAAGTCTTCCATATGTGTGCTTTGTTATCTTGCTTAAATCCGTTGAATCCATGGAACCCTGCTCCAAGTAAGGAGTACGCTGTCCTCCTTCCTAGTTCTATTTTACGATCAATGTCTGTACATTCTCCTAGTTCTCTCTTAAGTCCCAAGTGGACAGTGCTATCTGAAACTGGAATAGGGTTTTTATTAAGCATAAGTTTTGTCTCATCACTGTTTCGTTTGTTATTGAAGATCAGGCAAGCACTTTTCTGTGAGTTAATGTCATACCTAAGTGTATAACTGAAGGTTCCTACTGTTTCTAACATCTGGTCCATCTCAAATTTTGAGTGCGAGAGTAATGCAACATCGTCAGCACAGGTTGTGTGAGGTATACAAATGTTCCCTATCTTTGCACCTTTAAAATTGGTTTCTAGTTTAGTCAGTAAGGGGTTGTTGTATCGCTTATAGTGTTCTGTTGACAAGACTCCGCCCTGTCGAACACCCTGTTTTATACTAAATGGTCTAGACAGAAGGTTTTGCCATTTCACACATGCAGACATATCCGCCCTGTCGAACACCCTGTTTTATACTAAATGGTCTAGACAGAAGGTTTTGCCATTTCACACATGCAGACATATCCGTGAAGGAGTCTTTGAGTAACGTCCATTCTGCCAAAGGAATTTTATCCAAAAAACAGGTTACGTAATAGCAGATCATGGTTTACAACATCGAAAGCTTTTCTGGTATCGAGTGTCACAAAGTAAAGTTTTTCTTTCTTTAGTTTGGCTTCCATTTTACATTCCGAAACTATAAGGACAGATCTCATAGAAGAAGTTCCCTTGGTAAATCCACTTTTCAGTCTGGATTGAGTAAGATAAAGGGTATTTTTATGCCTTTGATTTAAAACATGCTCTACAACTTTCAAAAGTATTGGAGTTACAGTTATGCCCCTGTAGTTATCTGGCTCTTTATTGTCTCCTTTTTTAAAAATTGGTGTAATGGTGCCAATTTTTAAAGATTCTGGGATCTTTTTCATAGAGAAAATCTGGTTTATCAGAAGAAGTAGTATCACACGTATGGGTTCACCACCGTATTTCAGATGTTCAGCTTGAAGACCAATATAGTCAGCAGCTTTATTGTTGTGTAGTTGATTTATGGCCGTTGTAATTTCCTTAATGGTGGCTGGCGTTATGAGGTTTTTGTCAGAGTCTAGGTTTTCAATCATCTTAATATCTTCCTGTGCTTTTCTAAGAAATTCATTGTCATACAGTAAATTGGATTTTGGTGTGGCAAGATTTTCAAAGTGCTCAGCCCAACCTTCTGTCATTTCTTTGTCAGAAGTCAGTAACTTTCCTTTAACATTCAGACAGTTTGTAATTGACTTAACGGAAGTACGTTGTATATTAATGAGTTTATAAAACATTTTTCCATCATCTTCTGAATGCATGATATCTTCAAGTACTTTTTCATTTTTTGCTGCAGACTGCTGTCTAAGGATTTGTCTCACAGAGCCTGTCGTCAAGGGTTATTTTGTAACTCTGTTTCACTTCTGGTATCGATTTATCTCCCCTACCATGAAATATACCGAGTCAGAAAAATGCTTAAAAACAATTATCCACGCGCGATTTTTGTATTTCAAATCACATTTTTGGTATAAATGGATTATCGAACTACAAAAAAATACCAGTTTAAATAGTGAAATCGCCTTTTTTCCAAAAAATATCGGTCAGTGAAATTTTCTCTCGGTTCCCGTTTGGGGTTCTCAAATCGTTTCGCGCGGAAGGCAAGCCATTCCGCAAACTCCTACCTTTAGACTGTAGCTTCAGTGACATACGACGTCAGGAAAAGCCGTAGTTTTCCATAATTGGCGCGTATCTATTTGACCCTTAGTGAGGTCATATTTCCGGAAAAAAATTTAAATTATCTCCCCTGATCTGCGCAGGCGTGGTGGTTGCTATCTTAACATTCCACAAATAGGTTTACTCCGATTAAAATCATAATGAATAATTTAGCATTCTTGATATTTATGAATTTGTACATGAGAACATGCATTTTATACATGCTTTAAATGGTACAAAGTAGGTTGCCTGTGTCAATACACATGTTGGTAGATATAGACCAGACTGTAAGACTCTTTACCTATAGGTTATTGCACTTGTATGGAAATACATGTATATTGTGTTAAACCAATTCTTTGGGTAAGAATTGCCCGAGCTTGCGAGTATTATATACTTATTTTTACATAATTTTCCGTGATTTAAGAGTGTTTTCATCAAATTCATTGATTTATCTTTATACTGTCTGGTTTGTTTTCAAAAGTGATAATGAATTCTTTTTCGTCGACCTACCGTGGTTTCGCAGAATTTTCAATATTGGGAGATGAAGATGTCGTTAGGTCGATCCCCGGCTTTGCCAATTTCTTTGAGAGGATTGATGATAGTCATTGCGATAGGATTCATTCCCGTCTCACCGCTGACCATTGTTTTGACGATGGTCATATAGCAAAGCAGCCAATGGCTTGGAAAGAATATTGTGCGGAGTACTGATAAAAGAAAGATGGATGCACTGGCCGCCGCGATATAATTGAAATAATGTTGAAAAAAGGCGTTAAACACAATACAATCAATCAATCTCTTATCGGAAAGTGTAGAACCAAGATCAGACTGCACGTTCTGTGCAGTCTGATCTTGATCTTTACTGTTCATGAGTCGCACTAAGCAGCCTTAGGGTTAAATGTTGCTTTGCCTTCTTGTTGCATTTTCTCAATTGGTAAACGGTGTTTTTCTCTTAGAAGCCTTTACTTTAGCTTTCATTTTTAACGATTTAGTATAGCTTTTCTTGCGTCTGTCTGACTTCACAAAGGGGTTCTCACTTTTACTTTCGTATGAAACTTTAACTGACTTTGAATATGATGTTGAGGGTGTTTTCAAAGACGTCCACAGTACGAGTAAAGTAGTGTAGGGAGTTTAAAAGTCGATTTGAAAATCAGACGGTGAAAAAGATTTCAGGGGGCAAGTTTGTGTTTTCCACGCAAGTGTCCAACTCATCTAACCATTTGGAAAACCATGATACTAATGCTAACAGCGCTAGCCATTACAAAAAACAACATTTCATAATTAGAAATTAATTTTAAAAAAAATTTAGTCTAAAACAAAATCAATCACTGGTCAAACAAATATTAATTGTGTTGATACTTTTCACATCATTGTATATCTTACATGTTTATATTTTTTTTTTCTCTCCTCTTTTTCTTCTTCTTTTCTTCTTCTACTCTTCTTCTTCTTCTTTTTCTCTCTCTCTCTCTCTATGTATCTATCTCTAACACCATTAACCAAAAAGACCTTTTTGGCACTTAAATAAAAAAAAGGAGAAATTATATACATTTGATCAGTTAACCTATGTATGTAATCTGAATAATATGTAGATTCTTCATATCATGTTAGGAAAAGCCCCTTTCTCAAAAGCTTAGATAGTTTTGTAATACAACATACTAATGAAAATGGCTCACTATTTCATTGATTTTAGTCCTTTGATTTAGGACTCAAAATCAAAGCAGTAAAGTCACTGTAAAGTCACAGTTATGTCACGTGCTTAACTTGCCTGCCAATGACGAACTAAATATTTTTTTTTGTTGACGGCGTAGGTCAAGAGCAGGCAGTACAGAACATGCTGTCTGATCTTTGCTGAGAGTGCTCTCTTTTTGCTAAACTATGACTAAAAATCATTCTCAAATGCAGCAGAAAATTTACTTTTACACCTGGAAAATAATCGAATTTGATTTGCAAGAAGCAAAAGAGTTATGACAAAAATCTTATCTTTTTGATGGTAAAAGTCCCGAAGAAGTGCGATGGAGATATAATCTACAGAAAGTGTGAGAGCTGGCAATATAAGTACGCTAAGTGCGAATATAAAGATGGCACCATCAAAAATGTTGAGTTGGAGAAGCAAGAATCGAAAACCAAGTGCATAAAAAACCAAAACTGGGGATACAACAAGAACTCTATCTGGGTAAATAAAGGATGTCGAGCGAAATTCTGGCTATGTGTTGAAGGTAAGGGTTACTTCTTTCTTGTCCCGTCGATTGATAAGGTAATAAAATTTGAATGTTAGATATACGAAAAGACGATCATATAGGATCTCATACTAGTGGACATTTGCTATCTTTCAGATATTTGCGAGCTTACCTAAAGATAACCTTGAGCTTATCGATAAAATATTTGCGAGCCAATCGGTGAGGTACTTGCGAGATTATCGATAAAGTATTTGCGAACCTATCGGTAAGGTATTTGGGAGGTTATCGATAAAGTATTTGCGAGCCAATCGGTGAGGTACTTGCGAGATTATCGATAAAGTATTTGCGAGCCAATCGGTGGGTATTTGCGAGATTATCGATAAAGTATATGCGAACCAATCGGTGAGGTACTTGCAAAGTATTTGCGAGCCCATCCATACAGTATTGGCGGAATGATCGGTAAGGCATTTTTGAATTTATTGGTGAGGGATTTGCAAGCTTATTAAATATATATATATATATTTTTTTTTTCTTATTAACATATTCCATGAAATTCTGAATACTCAAAGTCATGTAGAGTCAATAAATTGCAGCAGCAGTTCTATTTGCTGGCATTAAAGCAACTCATTTGATGTCTAACTGAGAGACTAACTTTCTTACTTCCCTTCGATTGTTCTCTTACTCTAGGTTTACCTGTATTGATATCTTACATGACTTCGGTATTCAAAATTTCCCTATGTATCTACCAAAATAAAGGGCCTTCTTGGTCGTCCAGTTTACGGCAATCATTCTTCGGAGGACCAAAAAGGGTAAATGTAATATCAGGTAATGTATTTCGTATGATTTTAATTTTCCATTTAACGCCAGCAGCAAGGCAAGGCGAGCAAATGTACCTGTCGACACTGAAAATTGAACATGTTGGAATTGTTCTAAAGTCAAACGTCTCAGGGAGTTTGAACCTCAATACCAGTCGATTGATGGAAGCCTGAAAAATGGCGCCTGTTTCCGGCAGATACTGTTTTAACAGGCCTGGTAAACTTACAGACAGCCACCCCTGCCACGAGGTATAGTGCAGATTGACAAAACTTGGGGCAAGTTTAGATTATTTGTATAGGAAACATACATCCTGAATCACAATGCATAGTTGTAGATCATGGACCTGAGCTGTATATTGTCTGATATAAGGGAAAAAAAAAGACGAGTATAAAAAATCAGTATGAAATGGTCCTTTCGGGGATTGTATACCATGTGCTCACATCTGCATCGAAATTATTTCGATCTTATTGCTTAAGTGGAAAAGTCTGTTGGGTTTATTCGACGCTGTAATGGCTAAGCATGGATGTCAATTTAGGACTTTCTTTTTAATCAACTGATCAGATTCTAAATCGATGTTAACTTATATTGCGGAGAAAGGATTAAAGCATATCTACTCTGTGGAGTAATAAAGTATTCTGTTTAGTATGTAGCCTTTCAGCGTAAATGCTGTCAAAAATGGAGAGATATTACGGCTACACCGATCTCTAACATGAAGTCTCGAAGTATGAGCAGGACGTTCGATTCCAATGAAGACATGTGATTTGGCTCATATGAAGAGAAAGTAGGTGTAAGTGCATTATCATAGGTAAAGTACGACTTTTGTTACATTTATACCTCGCAAAAGGGGTTTAACGCTTCTCCGTGAGGCTTTATACCAAGCAAACCATTACATAATTATGGATCCATCAAAATTATTGTTTTTCTCACAACCAACTGAATCCAGATGTAGAATGGTTTTAATATGGAAGAGGATATTTTAACTTTTTCACTACCAAGTAATTGATTTACACTTTTTCATTGGCTATATAGTTCCACTGCAAGATGAAGACATAGTTTGGCCTTTATCTATAATAAAGTACTGGACATTGTAGATCAGAGATCATACTGCACGTTCTGTGCAGTCTGATCTTGATCTACACTGTCAACAAAAGTTTCTGGTTTAGTCAACAGTAAGGAAAGACTTAAAATGTAAAGTGGATGTTTCATTTCATCTTTGAACACCAAATTTGATATTTTCACTAGTGGCTCTCCACTGTGTGAAAAAAAAAAATGGTATTTACACACAAAAAAAAAAAAAGATTATTTTGATCTTACAGCGAGACAAACAATTGTTCTCTGTCCGGAAGGATAAATACAAATATTTCTATTGATTTGCTCGATTATTCATTTATTGAATAAACTTACAGAAATGTCTATACTATACATGTACAATATAAACTTAAAGAAATGTCTATACTATACATGTACAATATAACATGTATTGTCCTGGGACCGTATTCACCAACGATTCTGAATATTGCGCAGATTCTTTACTCCAAAATTAGCCTTATGATTGGCTGAGACGTTATGTATCAACAAATCAGATGACTTGTTTTGGTATAAATGTAAAAAAGAAATTAAGTTCAGAACCATTATTAGATCTACGCCGGAATTGCAATCTGTACAATAGGTGTAGTTTTTATTAGATCTCGTATAATTTATAAATCACTTTATTTTCAAACTTATTTGATATGCGAAATTCGGTTCAATACTTATCATACCTTACAATAGTTTCTACACATGTATATTCTACTATATGTACACATATTATAAAATCATTTACATTTTACACATAGAATTGTTGTACTGGTCGTTGTCGTTGTATTCAGTACACTTTGACACCGAAGCCAGAACTAGCGCCACCTGAACAGTGGATGTCCTCCCCGGTCGTGTAAGTGGCTTCAACAGTAAGGAACAGACATGCCAAGCCAATTTCACCAGGAGAGCCTACCTTCTTCAATTGCTGGAAACAGAAAGAGTATACAGAATTTTGCTCATTTTGCTTAACTTTTGTTTTTATTGCTGCAGTAAAAAATAAAGTTTTGCGCCAATATTATAAAGTCTTATGGTATTCTATTCTTGAAAGCTATATTTTTCCTCAAGAAAGTCGTCCGATTGTCGTTAAACATTTACCATGTCATATTTTAAATGGTAGAATTAGGAAAGGGGAAAAAAAACATTGTGGGATAAGGGGAAAATATTGTAACCAGCATTCTCTGCTTTTGCCACAATATTTTCAGAAGCTTATTCTTCATGGCCGCTGAAACCATAAAAGTTCACTGATGAAAGCATGAAAAGGATTATTTATTCTTTACAGATGGGCCAAAATTTATGACCGCTTTACTAAAATCGTATTCCAGAAAAGCAGGATACTATTTAAACAACAGTGTTACACACGATACAAAGTTTCGTAAAATCTGGATAACAAAAAAGGTGACATTTTCGAGCAATCTGATCGATATCTAAGCGAGTCACATTTTCGTAATCATTTTAAACTCTTTACCAGACAACGAAATTTTATATTAGTCCAAAAGGACAGCGATTCAGGAGATAAGTAAATTATGACTCCTATAATTAAATGTGTTTTGAAAAAGAAGAAAACATTGTGGGATCTCAGCTTTCTCTCTTTCCCCCAATCCCCCCCCCCCCCCCACTAACCACCCCCCCTCGAGTTAAAACTCGGAGTTGCTTGTTAAAGATTTAACTGTTGAAATATTGATGAAAGCTGAAAAATATTTCAAAGAGGGAGACAATGTTTGTTTTATTTGTCTTTTTCCAGTAGAACATCCTCACTCTAACCATTCTATTGTCATGCCTTTATTTATGCACAGGCCTTTGAAGCTCTATTGGTCAATCACGGAACACTAAAATTTTCCTTGGTCGAACATCCAACACTTATAGAACATTTGTGCATCGCCTGTGTATCACGGAATATACTCAAAATTTCAGTAACACCGTTTCTATGAATAGCACATTGGCGACTCCCTTCTATATCGTATATAGTAAGACAAGGTGTGCAACTAAATCGAAAAACAAATTGACCCCCGTCCCCTTTCAGAGATAATATTTAACAGAAAATGGAAAAATAAACCTAATTATCGATGGAGATGGGTACAAAAATGATTTTTCTTCTGTACCCTCACCCTCGAAAGTTCCAACCGGCTCTTGCCATCAAGCAATAGCTCTCATCTTAAAAAAGTTAAAAAGCTTTCACATTTTCCGGATCTCCATGCGCTGACGTCACACAATTCATTATGATGCAGCGATAACTCACGTAAATTTGCTATTAAAAGACGCACCAAAGCTTTTGACCAATGAACGGTAAAAACGCATTTGAAAATATGCGAAATGGGAGATGAAAATTGTGATACTTGATTAAATGAAAAGATAAATTATACCAGAGGAAATGTTAATTTAATACAGTCATCAATACACCAACAGAAAAATTTTCAATCTATGTGTGAAAAAGAAAAATTAATTATTATTCGCTGCAGGATTCTAAATCGTGTGACGTCAGCGCATGGCGATCCGGAAAATGTGGAAGCTTTTGAAATCTTTTTAGATTGGAGCTATTGATTGATGGCAAGAGCCGTTTGGCACTTTCAAAAGTCAGGGTACTGAAGAAAAATCATTTATGAACCCATCTGCACCGGTGACTAGGTTCATTTATCCGTTTTCGTTTAAATATTATCCCTGAAAGGGGACGGGGGTCAAATTTTCTTCGATTTCGTTGCACACCTTGTCTTACTATATACAATACAGATGAAATCCCCAATACGCTATTTATGGTAACGGTGTCCGATAATGAAAATTTCGTTATCTTTTGATAGACCTATGGAGTTTCATAGGCCTATGATTTATGTCACGTTATTTAAGACGCACTTTGTGCTCCTAAGACATAATACATACGAACCATACTCTGGCAAAAGGGGGTATAATTCATTTCCATGATCCATGATATCAAGCAAGTCATCAAACAATTATGAATCTATGAAACCCATTTTCTTTAAAAACCGACTGAATCATGAGGCCCACTTATTCTTCGAGGTGCAGAAACTTTACCAAAAGCAAACTGTTCCAATCAAGGTCAGCCTGCCAGGACTGTGCAGGCTCACCTGGTCGACACTTTTTGCAGATGCATTTAACCCGTTTTTCACAGAGCATGGCTTATTTATGATTGTGCACTCGAAAGGCACAACATTCACGACATTTCAACATAGGCCTACTTCTCCGTTTTATACCCAGTGTGTTGAACATGTTACTCAGTGTTGCACTGATCATGTAGCTTCGTATACAGTACATACATATGATGCTAAGTGTTGTGCACATCTCTCATTTTTAAACACAGAACTAAGATCTACACATGGTACTCAGTTATTTACACATCGATCAGTTTTCACTCAGTTTTTAGTTTCACACATGGAACTAAGTCTTGTTGTTCACATTCGATGAATATTATACACAGTACTTAGCTTTACTATGCATAAGTTATGGTACTGTGTGATTGCACATCATCCATTTTTACACAGCGCATAGCCATGTTACGAGGGTTGTTCGATATGTAATGTGTATTGTACGATATCTCAAAAGCATTCGACTCAAATAGTGAAATGAACATTACATCCCTTCAAAGTATTCTCCGCGGTTTGAAATACATAATTTTAATCTCTGAATCTATTTCTGAAATGCGTCACGGTACGCTGATTTAGGTAGACCTCTGAGGCACTGACTGATGGCTGAGCCAAGGGCTTGTCGGGACTTGTAACGACGACCAGATAAGAACTTTTTAAGTTTTAAAAAAAGGAAAAAGTCGCATGGGGCTAGATTTGGAGAGTATGGTGGGTGTGCCAAGACGGTAACCTTCTCCGACTTCAAAAATTGCTTCACAAGCTCAGATGTATGTGATGGAGCATTATCATGAAGTAGACGAACATGCCTAAATCATGACACAGGGCGTCGTTTAAAATAATATTTCTTTACCTTTTTTAGTATAACATCTCGGTAATACCGACCTGTAACACTTTTGCCCTTAGGCACCGGAATTTGTAAGGCTATACCATCACATGAGAAGAATATGCAATAAAGAACCTTCTTTGTGCTTATGCTTCTTTTGGCAACTACAGGCCTTCTACCGTGTTTAGTTAGCCATATTTTGTTTCCAATTTTTTCTTACTTGTTCGAAATAGTGAACCCATGTTTCGTCACTAGTAACAATGTTTGCAAATTGTCTTTGATTGAATTTGGGAAACATTTTGAGCAATTGCTTAGCGGTTTGTACTCGTACCCGTTTTTGGCCATCTGCCAATATATGCGGTATCCATCTGGCAGAAATCTTTCGGACTTTCAAAATACACTTCAAAATGAAATGCATCCGCGATAGCGATATGCCAACAGCGTTGGCAATATCACGAACCGTGTATCTGCCATCACTTTCAATTATTTCCCTGACTTTTGAGACATTTGCCTTGCCTGTTACAGTCACAGGTCGGCCAGATTTTGCTGTATCTTTGACGGACTCTGTGACAGTCAGAAATTTTTTTCCTCACCTACGAACTGTGTCATAAGATACCTTATCAGACCCATAAACTTCCCCCAATTCAGTAAAAATCTGCATTACCGAATGACCGAGTTTTGTGCGAACTTTTATATAAGCTCTAATTTCTTTAATATTCTTAATCCGTTTCCCAACCATTTTTGTGGTATTTGTCGAAGACAATACCACTATGAGTTCAATATTGAATTTTGAAGACCATGTATCGTATTTTGTGCAAAGCCGAAGGAAATAAACCCAATTAAACTCAATTTTTCTCAGGCAAATGAGTTTTTCGGTAGCACCCAGATATGTAATTGGAAATGGCAAGTTAAAATGCACTGGGTGAGGCCATCGATCGTGGAAATACTAATTTTTGATTGAAAATAGCTTCACTCGCTCATAGCCTTCTATCGGCGCAATGATACAAAATTTGTCTACCGATCGCTTGGTCCTGGGCTTTTTCGTTCCAAAACCAGTTCGTCCCATGGCTTTTTCATCCCATGATTGTGCGCTACTCCATTTGATTGAGAATGAATATTTATAGATCGAAATAATTGATTGTTATGTTGGGAATTAAATGTTAACGGCCAAAGATATTTCAAAATCATAGGTTTCAGGTACAAACTAATTTTATTCGATATATTCACATGGTTTCTCTCTCTATCTATCATGAATCCTACTGTCAAGGGACGTTACTCCTGACTCCTCCTAATGATCAAAGGGAGACCACCAATACACAAATAATCCTAACTTTGTCATGAGTACTCTCCTTTCAACTAAAAAGGTGTTCATTTGCTTAGTAGGTTGACTTTCAAGCCAACATTTGAATAATATTTCTCTTTTTCTTTCAAACTATTGATTCCACACAATGGCTTTCTTGACAAATACCACTTCAGCGTTCTCAACGCTTTGATTACAACAGTGGTCAACGACTAGCTCTATTGAAATGACTATAAGTTTAAAACTATGTGGAGCTGAAGGCTCGTGTTTACACCATTGGAAAGGTATTGAATAGAGCTATTCAAGCGTATCATCATCCACGAAATTGTGCAAAGCGTTATCGCGATGTGGTACAATACACATTACATATCGAACAGCCCTCGTATATCTACACATGGTGCTTTAATCTGAAGTGTTGTACACATCAATCAATTTGATATACAGTGCATACTTTACTATAATACATATTGTAGATTCTACCATACAATTACGCGTCGCTCAGTTTTGTACACAGTGAATAGCTTTACGCATAGTACTACTTAGTGTTTGTACACATCAATTAATTTTGTCTATTGTTTGTGTGAATGGTGTTTTACGCCGCTTTCAACATTATTTCAGTCATATCACGGCGACAGCTCACTTAAACATGTTTTCATGGGTTTCACCAGTACTAGGCTAGGGCTCTGCAGTGTCTTGCTCAAGGGCACTCCTGTGAAAAGCGCAGTGGAGCCGTTGAGGCTCGAACCCGGGGTCTCCAGGTCACGAGTCCTACACTTTACAACAGAGCCACACAGGACCCTTTATTTTGTTTACAGTGCATAGCTTTAAATATGGTACCTTGTATATGTACATCAGTCATTTTTGTATACTGTACTTAGTCATTTGCATGATACCATTAAATATACTCAGTTCCATAAATAAGTTTGTACTTAATTTTCTTTTATTTCTCGTCGCACTTTTTACTGAAGACCACCAAATTTGGTATCATACTTTAGTTCAGAGTCTGTAGAAAATGCCAGACTAATCAGATTTTGACTAACAGAACGTTTAAGTCAGGTTTTTGCAGTTTAAATGAAGGTGGTACTAAAATCAAAGTTGCAAAAGTACTCAAAGACTAAGGTAACATTAAAGTTAGGTTTTGGCCACCGCTCTCGCTCAGGAATAGAATAACATTCCATATGCAATGATTTTACGTTATGTGAGGTCTACGTGACGTCGAATAATTTCTTGTATCGACAGCAGAAGTGGCCATACAAGACATTGATTGAAAAATTACAAGAACTTTAAGAAAAACCTAATGGTACTCACAGTTGAATCTATCAATGTCTGTCTTCGGATCTCACCGCCATTTTGAGCTAAAGTGAGCTATAACAGAGGCGTCGCAACGGCACCTGGACTGATCCTGTGAACAAAAAATCAAAGTACTGAAAGTACTGACAGACGAGCGAAATTGAAGTAAGTGGCTATGGTTAAACATAAAACTTGATTGGTCTGTAAAAGACTGAAGGAAAACTGTCAAAATTTGGTTACTGAGTCCATTCTAGTTTCACCGGTTCATTTGGTTATTGAGTCCAATCCGATCCAATCTGGATCCAGTTCAATCCATTGACTTTACCTTCCGCTTTTGGCAACTTACTTATCAAAATAGAAAATAGGAAATACAATGAAATAGGAAATACCATGAAAAACATCTGTTTGTCAACTTGATTTTCAATTTAAAAAAAGCAAGCAAAGAACATATTTGATGATTTGAAAATTTTCTAGAGACCACTTCTAGACGAATTTTCTATCACGTATCATTTCACCTATATTGGCAAAATTGCAAACTTTGCCTTTAGTTTTAGGCATGTGACAAATGATTCAATTGTTTCTGCTTTGTTTTTTATATTTTCTTTTAGAGTTGATAACTTGCAGAAATCTGATCCAGTTTTAGTCGGAATCGAGGATAAGATGTATCCATACATGTTTATTATCATCATCAGAAATGTCCCGGTCCAGGTGTGCGAATGTCCCGTCTTTTGTCACCAATTCATAATAAGAAATAAGACACTTTTTCTAGTTCCTAATCATCTTTTAGAGGACCAGTAAAAGATAATTGACAAGACCTTATAATTTTTTCTAACTACTCTGGAAGATTAGTATAGGTTCAGTTCATACAAGAAGGTTAAATGTCTCCCATTTTCATAATTCATTTGAAATAAACATTAAACATACATTCAGTGTTTTAACCTTTTTTTTTTTTTCTTTATTCTATGAAACTATAATCACTCTTGTATCTTCATGCCAAATATTGACCCTGATGGTTGCAAGGTTGCACAGATTACGGCAGATAGAAAATGTATTTCATTCTATTGCGGCTAGCCATAGACATAAAAAAAAAAAACAACACAGTTTCCGGTTTAAATCGAAGACAAATCGCTAGTTTCTTTACTCCATACACCTTATATTGATTTTTAGCTCTACTGGCTGAAAGCCAGCAGAGCTTATCACCCGTCGCAACTCGGCCGATTCCGTACCTACATCTAACCTCGTCTGTATAACGGTCGTTTCCATTTGAATTGCCAATCACGTGATCTTATACATGGCGGCGCCACTGTCAGTCGTTTAGCAACGTCATAAACAACCTCGATGAATGTATTTACACCTGTCTATCTGTCGGTGAAAACGTCAATCGCAATTGATAATCCACGTTAAAAAATGAATGTTCGAACTGTTTGTCAACTGAAATATAGTAAAAAGATTTCGATAGAAAATTGAAACTCAAGTTTTCTTTTTTACGAGGAGCCTCACAGTTTTCAGAACGGTGAACCGACGTATTTCCGGCGATGAAATGTAGACTGTAGGTGCATATCAAGTTACCAGATACAGCCGAGGAATTTGATGGCTACCATCACCCGAGGTATGCCGAATGCAGAGTTTATGTCATGGCGTGGTTTCCGTCGTCCGTCCGTCCGTCTGTCCGCCTGTCAGTCCATCTGTCCGTCCGTTAGTCTTTTTCTTGTTTACGCGATAAAGTCAGATTTTCGCGAAAATTGCACAGTTTGTTTATCTCATCAATAGCTTCAACCCTATTGATTTTGAAAAAAAAATCAAACAAACATTATGGGAAAAGTAGCCATTTCCAGATGAAAATTTTCATTTCTTGTTTACACGATAAAGTCTGCATTAATTTTGTGGTCAGATTTCCGTGAAACTTGCAGTTTGTTAATCATATAAATAGCTTCAACCCTATTGATTTGAAAAAAAATCCATCATATAATATGGGAAAAGTAGCCATTTCAATTTGAAAATTTCCATTTCTTGTTTACATAATAAAGTGCCGTGCCCCGGTAGCTCAGTTGGTAGCGTGCAGGACTTGAGAACAGGGCGTCGTGGGTTCAATCCCTGGCTCGGCCAATTTCTTTCCGAGGATTGATGATAGTCATTGCAGTAGTAGTAAAACGGAGAGTTCTGGGTTTTAACCACAAATTTGACCATCTACGAGAGAGCTAGCTTTTTAACCATATGTATGCTTTAATTAATATTTTAACCATGTGTATGATTAAGATATTATACCAACCATATCCCTGCTTAAATCTAAAACTAACCACATCCCTGCTTAAATCTATAACTAACCATCCCCCTGCTTAAATCTAAAACTAACCATCTCCCTGCTTAAATCCCAATCATTCCCCCGCTTAAATCCAAACCCAACCATATCCCTGCTTAAATCTAAAACTAACCATCCCTCTGCTTAAATATAAAACTAAGCATCCCCCTGCTTAAATCCAAACCCAACCATATCCCTGCTTAAACTACATCCCAACGATTCATGTTTTTAGCCCATATAGTTATATGAGCGAAATTACAACATTTTTTAAATCGTCATATGATATATATTCTGCCCTATACGTAGTAAATTTTCTAAGATCTGCGTCTTTATCTTAGTGTGTCCCCCAGCTAATGTATCGATATTGTTCCCAAGGATATAGCGTTTATCATCATTACTACTCAATGCGACTTTATTTACCTCTTCAGTATACAACTCATGATTATGGCTCCTAATAACTACCATTCTCCTTAATTGTGTTTTATTTTCAAACAAACACTCTTTATAATGATCATGTTTAATAAATGCTGTTACTACACGCCTTTTAATTCCCTTACATTTTTTACTCTCCTCCTCATCATCGCACATTTTATCAGAGTATAGTTTAGACCTGAGGCCTACAAACTCTCCAATAATCTTACCAATTGTCTCATCTTTAAACATACCTACAACTTTCTTATTTAATCCAGTGGGAATACCTGAAGGGTGATCAGGTGGGTAATCACTTGTATCAAACCAATCTTTAACATCACCACTAATATTCTTATAAAAATCTTCTGTTTCTATTTCATAAACTATCTGTATCAGTGAAAAGAAGTTTAACTTTTTCACCATATTTATCTTTAATATAATTATAATGAAAGTTATACATCAATGTCTTACTTAAATCTAAAATACACATCCCTACATAAATAGGCTTATTAAAATATAAATGTGTTTTTTTCATTTGAATTATACATAAATTTTCATCAAGGGTAGTTATATCGTAATAGTTGTGTTTAGCGGTTAATTTTTCAGCTTTTTCCTTGGTACTAACTAATCTTATATCTACTCTATTCCTAATATTTTCCATAGTCTTACCAAATACAGAATTATTCATAAGTTTAAAGAAATCCTTTTCAAATGCGGTTTTAGCTTTTGCTCTTAGTTTAGTATTTTTATCGATATAAGGTTTTAACCATTCACTCTCATCAAAAGTTAACCCTGTATGAATCTTTTTAATCTTTCGGGAGCTAATGGGAAATCATTATGCAAATCATGTAATTCTTTAGGATATTCTAAATCAACATCTAATATACAAGGGCAACTCTGCCAATTTTGTAAATTATTTTCATCCATCCATTTAAAATTTCCAATGGGAAGTTTTTGACACATTGCCCAACCATAGAGATTATTCGCATCTAAATAAGTAATAAATTTAGGTGGTTCATTTGGGTTATATTTTTTACCCATATATGAATTATTTGCTTTTGCAAATCGTTTAAAAATGGTTGAGATACCTCCTCTTATTCCGTTTTCAGTAAATAAAATCATATCAGTGTCTGATAATAATTCTAATTCTACCTTAGTAGTTTTTAACATTGCCTCCCAAGCTAATCCCGGCGCTGTATAAAACCATAATGGATCTAATTCATAATTATTAAAGCAAACATTCCTAAAATTTTCAAAGACATCGCCAACAGTAAAACATCAGTCTTATTATATAAGTCATGATAATCTTTAAAAGTTTTCATCTCGAAGATATTCCATACATTTAATGCATGTTGATAATCCTCCTCCCCAATTCCACTATATTTAAGCTTTGAGTAAAATTTTCTTTGTTTGGGTAACTTTGTTTCCTCTAATTTACTAAGGTTATCAAACCATTCATATGGGAATATACCCTTTTGAGAGACCAATTCAACCTTTTCCCCCTCAAAATATTTCATAAGATTAGTCTTGTCCTCCTTAGCTAGAGTGCTAGCTAATTCATCTAAACTTTTACCTAGAAATTTTAAACTATCAAGGAATCTAATCTCATGCGTTTTAATTCTACTGGCACATTTTTAGACACGCTTATATATGTTTCCTTGTTTTTTGGTATACAACTCGTCTCACCAGGTGTACTCATTAAGTCTTTTATGAATAAATGAGCATCATACTTACTAAAATTATGAAAGAATATGGGTGTAAAAGTAGGTCTTCTACATTTTAAATTACACACATTGTGCGCGGCTCCCCTAAACTTTCCAGTATAATGGCAATGGTCTCTCACTTTTTTCATGTCTTTACATTTTGAAAATGATTCCCCACATATCCAGCAGTTTTCTGCTTTATCATCCTCAACTCTATAAATCATTTCCCTCGTTGGTATCCTATCTATTTCTTTTATAACATTTTCTAAATCCTCTACGAATTTCTTAGATGCATTTTTGCCTGAATATTGAAAGATCTTAGAAGGGTAAACATTTTCATAAAGTGATTTAACATAAAAACAATATCCTGAAACATTATGCTCATTAATTAATTTTGTCCCATTGCCTTTATTTTCGTATTTCTTTTCTAATGTAGCCTCCATATCCGCATAAATTGTAAAAGGGTGTCTTTGTTGTTTATGAAAATTCTGAAAAGATATTTTGGTACCCTTTTCAGGTAAGTCTATCTACAAGCATCTTTTTCACCACAATACTCTAAATGTTTATTTAAAGTTTCTTCTTTTTGGAAATGATTTAAACATCTTTCACAAATATAAATTTTACAGTTATGATCAGATATCTGTTTAGATAACAATCTACTCATATTTTTAATTAAACAATAATGTTTTTTACCATCCTTCTCAAGAAGTAAAAGATTAATATGATGTTCTCTTTTATAAACTTCTTTACTTAGATTAAGTGGATAAACACCAGTGAAATAATTATACCCAAAAATTGATATAGATATAGATGGGTTTAGGGTTTCAAATTTAATTCTATCTTGAAGGGAAACAGGGTAATTAATCCCTTCCATATTTATAGTGTTTAATAATGGTCTTAGTCTATCAATTTTTTCAAGGTTATTATCTGTTGGGTTCAAAGCTATAAGAATACAATAAGCAAAACACATATCATCATTCTTATTTATTAGATTAATAACACTTTTTGTATTTGCTATCTTAGGAGGAGTTGGGAACCAAGAATTTCCTTTTATTGGGTTATATGATACTGTGTGTAATCTTAAATCAATTATGTAAAGAACTTTATAATAATCTTGTTTCATTTCCTCAGTTCTATATTAATTAATATCTGTTCCCCATTTCTTCATATAATTCATCCACATCATCCCCATCTAAATTAATAAATGGAAAACCAGAATCAATATTCATCTCTTTTAAACGATTTTCAATAGAGTGTTTCATCATACATCTCATAATAAGTTTAACTTTTGTTCGGCGATTATTTCTCATAACATTGGTTAATTTATCTTTCGCTAAATCAAGTAAATCATCAGGTGTAAAAGCTCCTTTACTTTTTATAAGATATTGTTTGGTAAAATCTTTAAATGCTGATGGCCCTTCTTTAATCTTTATTTTATCTTTATCCTTATATAACTTATCTATTTTTTCTTTTAAAGCTTCTAAACTAGGTGATATATTTTTTTTTGGAATTTCTCCAATACTATCTAAATAGTTCATCAACTCCTCAGCTGCGGCTTTAGGTGGAGTTGGTACCGGGGGTGGTGTGTAAGGTGTTGGTTTTAATACAGGGGCTTCAAAATTACCAATATCATAATCTAATATTGGCGCTCCCCGATTAAGTAATTGCGCTCTTCTAAGCGTAGAGTATCCTCTAATTCCTCGATTTTAAGCTTCTTGTTTTAAGTCTTTTACTGTGAACCTCCTGAATTGATCAGCAGGAATAGGAGGTGAAGGATTACTTAGACGCCCAATTAATTCAGCTCTTCTAAGTCTTGAGTATCCTCGGATTCCTCTTGACTTGGCTAAATTTTTTAAACCTCGTACGGTATATATATTATAATTTTCCATTTTTATATATAAAAAAAAAAAAAATCTTAACTAAATGTCAAAATAATAATTTTATTATGGAGTGTCATAATAAAATTATTGAATGTTAATCTTATATTTATTATTCCAAGTTCTCCCGTTCCATTTTGTAACTGTTTGAGGACAACGATCTATAAATTTACCCGCCTTGTAAACTGATGGAAATATTATTATTTCACCAGTTTCAACATCTTCTAAACTGACTTTCTTAGGATTATACTTAATAGTTTTTAATCTTTCAAACTTTGGATCCTCGCTCATTTCTTTGTAAGGCAACTTAGGAGAATCCATGTTTTTTCACCAACTCAACTAAGCGTTTTTTATCCCAGTATGAGCAGAAATTTATATTATTTTCTTTAAGAATTTTTTTTTAAATCTATAATCTTTATCATTTTTATATATAAGAAAAAAATATCTTAATACACTACACTCATTTTATTTCCATCAGACTGGAAGTTAATTAGCTTATCACTAATAACAACAGCATATGCCTCTGTGTTTGCAGGTACATTTTCAGTAAAAGTTGCCTTGATATTGATATCGCTGACTGAGTATTTTAATCTCTCACTCTGTTTAGAAACGTCAAACACAAACAGAGAATAAAGGGTTTTATAATCTGGGGGAGTAATGTTAGGGTTTGACACCAATTCATCCATGTTATAAAACTTAGATCTAAATAGAGCAGCATCACCGTACTTTCTACTAAATTGATGCGCAGTGAATGAAAGATTATAGTCAACCGCAGGATATCTAGTGGAATTTAACGTAACTTAGATATTGTTAACGTTTGTATGATCAAATATTGCTGGATTTTGCTCTTGATCACCACTTTTACCAGTCTGAAAGCCAACAATGACAAAACGTGGCACCTCAGGTGATGATTTGGTAGAAAGTCTCCAGGTAAATGATGTTGACTGAGGAACCGTGATAGAGTCGCACTGCCTCATTCTATATCCAACCGGTAATTTTTCTTTTTTCTCGATAATTTTATAAAGTACCATCTTCTCTCCATCTGTAGGTAGCACGTGTGGCATAAACCAAGATACTTTAATTAAATTAATTCTACCATCAACAGGAGCAGCAACACCACCAACAGCACCACTTTTAAAGATTGCATCATTATCATCATTTTTTTATCAAGGTGAGAGTTTGCTTCATTCCATACAATATTTTACTATAATCATCACAAAAACCAAATATATGTTTTAATGGAACTCTGAAGCTAAAGGTACCCTTAGAAGGGCATCCCTAATAATATACCTTCTTCTTACTTCAAAACCAGTGTTTCCAGCAGCTGCAGTATTTGTTGTATCCTTATACCACAATTGGTTTAAACCTTGTGATTTTGAGAAGTCATCTGGGTATTTTAACAACCCAAGCATTGTAGTAGCCTGGCCAGGATGCAATATGGATTCAATCTCCATACCTGAAAGTTGATACTTAATATCTTTAAAAAGATACATGAGACCATTGTTTGTTAAAGAAATATTGGTGTTAGCATCGTAAACTGCTCCAGTATCACTTCTTACTAATTCGCCTATAATAAGTAAATAACTCTTACTAGGATGTGTAAAAATATCTTGAGTTTCAATGTTAATCCTAAAATCTCCTCCTGAGTTGTTGAGATGTGTACCTGTGATTGGTTCATACTCATGGTGCTCATACTCAACAATACTAGCATCTTTTAAAATTGGTTCGGTAATTTTTAAAATGTCCATTTTATTATAACAATTATAATTTTTAAATAAAAATTATAATTGTGTACTTTACTCTAACCAAAGCTGGGGAAAAGCTTTATCTTCACTATTAACAAACACACCTTTAAGTTTAATTTTATTTAGTTTATTTTCTGAGGTAAAGGTTTTCTTTTTAGGGTAAATTCTATTTCCATACACAAGTGTTACAGGGGTTATATTGTACTCTTCTAAATGCTTATTTACTTTTTCCTCAATCTCTTTCATTATGTTTACTTTACTAGGATGCAACTTTATAACAGCTTTTTGATGTTTATAATCTGTGTTATTAATTTCAAGAATCTCACAATCTTTTAGGTTTAAAGATGCATTTTGTATATGAATAGTACTACTTCTGTATTTTGAATAATATTCACGATCAAATATTAAGTTTGACATTCTCTTTTTTATATAATAAATATAATTTTCTTAACATATTTTTATTTTTTCTTCATACTACCTTAATACCTGCTCCACTGTTTAATTTTTTAACTAAGTCTTGAATAGCTATGGCGCTTCCATCTATTAATGTATTAATGTTTTGTGTTGTAGGGGTATCTGTGGGTTTTGGTGTTGTGCTATATTTTTGTAAAATTTTCTTTGATTTTGTAACTAATTTCTTTCCTGCTTCTACAGCTGCACTCTTTCCAACCTCTAAAGCTTTCTTTGCTCCTTCCTTAGCTACACTCTTTCCCACATCAAGGGCAGAAGATGCTAATTGTTTAGCTGCGCTACTTGTAAAAAGCCTCGCTAAAAAGTTAGCAATGCTGTCAAAGATTCCAGTACCACCGTATGAATACCTTCTTTTAAATCCGTGTTTTTTATTGACAATCATTTTTTATACTATAGACATTAAATTTTTATAAGCGTCTGAATTCATCACAAATGCTCACTAACTCGTTTCTTAGACCTGTGTTACCTGCTTCTTTACTTGCCAATAACAGATCTAGTCTTTCTATTAATGCGTTAGGGTCAGATGGGATAACAACGATACCCTTTCCCTCATATAATTTTTTATTATCCCAAATTTCACTAAGTATAGTGGTCCATTTTAAGCCTCCAGAAGATTTAGGACTTGGATTATTCGGATTGTTATTTTTATGAAGAGCATTTGTTTTTACCATAATCCTTGCATAATTTTTATAATCTTTACCTCCTTTATTAGGTACAATTGGATATCTATCCATGATTAAACTCCAGGTGTGCCTTCATATTCCTCATCTTCTATAATAATTTTGTCGTCTTGAATATCAATTGGCTTGCTGCCAATATAAAACTTATCCTTTTTCTTATATATTCCAAACGTTTTATCTTGACCAGTCATATCAAGCAAAATCTCCTAAATATTCTTCTGCTTTGTCCCCCATAAATATAGATTCTTCTTGTGGTTTATCGTAATCTGGAAGCTTAATAGCTTGCGGCAACTGTTCGATATCCTCTTTAATAGGTCTAAGTCCCTCAGTAATCTCCCTTGTTACAGTTTTTTGTGCTTCTGTAATATCCTTTGTTGTAGCTTTTTGTGTTTCTATAATAGGTTTAAAAAACCTTGAAAGATCTGTTTGAAGTTGCTGTTCGCCTGTTCTCTCTGCTAGTAGATTATCCCGAATCCTCTTTTTTGTTTCAAGATACTCTTTTACAATTAAGTCCCTTTTTGCTGGATCAGTGATTTTTAAAAAAGACATTTTTTTATTACTAAAATAATTTTTTATCCTAGTTTTCATCATAGTTTTTATCATAATTCTTAACATCATTTTTATCATGTTTCATAACTAAAGCTGCATGAAAACTTTATTTTTGGTCTTTTAATATTAAAGCTCCCTACCATTATGTTTTTCAACCAACCTCCGAAAGTCCTCCCTTTGCTCACGCCTCCCTCTCTCAATTAAACTTTCTTCATTTTCAGCAAATATCTTTTTCTTAGTTTTTGTTCTTATTTCATCCTTCATTTTCTTATACTTCTCTTATTCTTCCATGATAAGTTTAAACTCTTCATCTGATATATGATCGTCAACTAAAGCTTTAGATATATGTGAAGCAATTGTATCAAGCTTAGCATCAGCTATCATCCGAATCTTTTGATGTTTTTCTCCCTTTGTTTTTGAATTTCTTACTACATATTTACCTACCATTGAGAGTAATACGGTTGCTGCACTTGTAATTTCTAAACCTAAAGCTATCGGTACCGCTACAACTGTACTTAATAATATGGCTCCCCCAACACCGGAAGCCATTGTTAGCCCAATCAATGCAGTATCAATATTATCGACAATTCTCGCGGATCTAAAATATTTCTTGGCAAGGGCTTCTCTTTCTTGAACTTCATTCTCGAGAAACTTCTGTACTTCGGATATCTTTAGTAAACGGTAGGAATGGCCTTTGTCACCTAATGGTATCATTTCAATAGACGGGGCTGAAGGCGTATTACTTTCTTTAGGTAACGAAGGATAGACTTTATTAGGATGTTTTTGATCTATATCTGTCATTTCTTTATTAAAATTATAATTTTTTATCTCAGGATTGTAAGTATTTTAGATAGCTAAATAACTCACCCTCAGGTATTTTAATTGGTTTTTGTGAGAAATTAAAAATGTAGACTAAGATACCATTAGTCTCAACATCTAGATGTGTCCCGTTTAAAATGGTTAAACTATACTATCGATATTATTTTTCCATCTTTAGAAGGAATTTTAATGTCATCTTGAGAACAAATTTTCCATTTTAAAGGATCTTGCTTGATGGGGGGATAATCAACGTGTAAGTTAGGTTTCCAAAATATAGTTTTATGTTGATTAGCAGTATTAGGTTTTATACTAAATTTGTGTATATCCATTTTTATTTTTACGTGTTACAAATAATATTTAAATATTATTATTTATAACATTACAATATAACTTAACCATGACTTCTAAAATCATGAGAGCCATCATTATAAGAAACTAAAAATAAAGGTTCATTTTTTGCGATAGTAATATTTTTAAGAGAAATATTTTTTATAAATACAAATATATCATCTCTTGTAACTAATCTTGAGCCTTCCGTGTGTATTAGACCTTTTAAGGATAAATTATCTTTAAGTACAGTTGCAATTTTATTACTATTATTATATGTAATACATCCAAGCCCAAGTTGCAATTTTACTTTTTCTCCAGGTTGTAGTATTATTTCACTTTGTGAATATATTTCCCATATATTTTCTGCTATATTTTTAGGTGGATAATCCAAATTTTGTAAAGGAAACCAATTACTTCTTTTATATTTCCATTAATTTGAAAATCACAACTATTTATACGTATCATTTTTTAATTATGTATTATTTTTTTTATATTAATATTTTTTATAAGATAGCTCCTAGAATAGGGATATTAGCAAATGGACTATTAGGCCCAAGCAAAAGCCTTTTTCCGTCATAAATCTTTCCTCCTTGCTTTAAATATAAACCATCACCAACATACTCTAATCCTTTACCTTTGTATGGCTTTAATTATAATCCAGATTCATCAGTTTCAACTTGACAAACACAACCCCCTTTTTTAAGATAAAGACCTGACCCCATTGCTTTTTGTACCCCCCGTTTGAGCTAATCCAGAGAGAGCACCAATACCTAACGCAGGTAAAACGGTTTTTGCAATCATTGGTAACGCTCTAGCAGCTAACCCGGCCAACATTCCGAGAAAACCTCCCTCTATTTTCATATTATGTTTAAGTTGTTTCACAGACATTTTAATAGTTATACCCTTACCCTCCTCATAGGCTTTAGCTACTTTCTTTGCTTGTGAATTGGTTAATGCTAAAACATCATTACCTTGTAAATCTTCATGACCTAAACGAATACTTACCGGGCAACCAGCTTTAACAGCATATTGAAGTTTTTGCTTTTGTCCTTGTGATATATTTACTTTAACAGTAGTGTAACTTGTCATTTTTATATATATAATTCTTTTTTATTTTATCTCGCTTCTCTAATATGAAACCTAATTGTTAAATTTTCACCTCTAAGATTTAGTAAATTGCCATCTCGGTCTGTAATATTTACCTCTAGGCTATGTATTTCATGAAATGTTAATGGTAAGTATACTAAATTAAGCGGTGACTCAATTATCTTATATCCAGGTGCAACATCTGGGAAAAAAGAGTAAATAGTGTTTTTTGTTGAACCATTAACATAACTTCCAGAAATAATATCTATGTTAACAAGCAAACTATTTATACTAAGAATGTTAACTACATTCTCCGACTCGTAAAATCTTTGTGTATATTTAGCGTGAGTAAATCCTAATACTTTACCTATAGAGTTAGGTTGATTAAAGTCTACTTGATAACCATCTTCTAGAGTAAGAACAGACTTTAAGGTATTGGTGTTTGCAGAAATGTTAATATAATACTCTTCATTAACTTCATCGTAATGACCCTTTTTTCTCATTTCCTGGTGAATGGTATCATTAATGTCAACAAGGTCATAACTTCCTTCAGGTATCTTTATTTTAATCCATGAATTACCATTGTCTGGAGAATAAACGAATATGTTGTTTGTTGCATCAATATTTGGAAAAGAGTAGTAAGTTTCAAGGTTTACTAAAGCTATCTCGTATTTTTTATCCTTTTCCAGCTGAATAGGGGGATTAAATCTTGTTCTAAAACTTGTTTTGTTGTCGCTTACTTGAAATGATGTTTTGTGTTCTGTATTTTTTACAATTTGTTTTAAAAGATCTTCCATTTTTTAAAAAAAGTAAAAATATTATTTAGTTGAGTAAATAATATTTTTTATACTGACTTAGGTATGTAAAAGTTGTCAAAACCGTTTCTATACTTCCCATTATTTTTTTTACTGGTTAAATCGATAATAGCAAAACCAAGCGGTCTTTCCTATGCCCGTTTACAAAATTCCCTAAATTCATCCTTTGGCATATCATCACCTACATGATCACTATAAATATGGTTAATGCATTTTAGGTCTTGTCGGAAAAGACAAATAAAATTAGCGTTTTCTCTAATAGTTTGCCTTGGTAGTCTAAAATAATTCTGTGAGAGGTAAAAGCAGTCAACAGTACTATGTCTTCCCCGAATGTAGTAACACTCACATTTATTCTGTTTTTCTAAAAGTAAATCATCAAAAATCATTAAATTTTTATTTTCTGAGTTTAACTCTCTCGGATCAGTTACATCACTAGCATTTTCAAAAAAGTTACAATTTATATCCGATTTATTTTTAAACGATTTAACCCATTCCTCAACTAAAGCAGTAGGGGATACATTTAATTCTTGTATTTCGTCACGCATGTTAAACAACCTTAAAATACATTCTTTTGGTAGTTTTTCTTCAAAAGCCTTTTTTAGTATTCGGTATTCTGGTTGAAAAAGGCTTTTTCCAAAAACAGTTAAGTAAAAGGTTTAACAGTAAGGTAGTGTTACCAGATCCTGATTTCCCTACAATTATTCCTCTGATACTTTTTCGTAAAAGAGAGTGATTAAATCTCTTTGATACTACTTCATTCCATGATAAGTTTACAAAATCCATTTTATATAACTTTTTTAATTTTTATATATATAAAATATATTGTGTTAAATGTAAAAAAGTTACTGATACAAGTGACATAAACTATACTGTTGCTAAAAATGGAAGAAATATGAAACGGGGGAAATGTATGGTTTGTGGAATAACTAAAACTCAGTTTGTTAAGACGGCAAAGGGTGGATCATTGCTAAATAAAGCTATAAATAATTTACCTTTTGAAATGCATCTCCCTGGGCATAATTTTACAGGACCTGGCACTAAATTAAAGAAAAGACTCAATCCAGATTTAACACCAAAGAAATGGAGTAAACCAATAAACCGCGTTGATAAAGCTGCTTATCATCATGATGTTCGTTATCTTCAGAATAATGACACTGCCACAACGCAGTGTGTGATAAAAATATGTTAACAGAGTTAACAGAGTTAGAAGGGATTTACAATCCTACTATTAGAGAAAAGATGGAAAGGGGGTTGGTAAGTAAACTCATTGGAACGAAGATGAAATTCGGAATGGGAGTTAAAAAAAAAATTCCAGCATGATGAATTTAGCGGAAGAATTACATAAACCTGTAAAAAGAAAATTTAAGAAAAGGAGAGTTATAGTAAACGGTATAGGTAAGATATGAGCTGTGGATTTAGTAGACATGCAAGCATTTACTAAGTTTAATCACGGTGTAAAATACCTTCTCCTACCATTGACATCTTTTCTAAATACGGATGGTTGATACCATTAAAACATAAAACAGGAAAATCAGTTGCTATAGCATTAAAAAGTATTTTTAATGAGAGGAAGTCTGAAAAAATGTGGGTGGATAAGGGTAAAGAGTTTTATAACAAAGATGTAAAAGACTTGGTTGAATTGTATTCTACTGAAAATGAGGAAAAATCTAGTGTTGTTGAGAGATGGATTAGAACGATGAAAGAAAAAATGTGGAAGTATTTTTCTGCTCATTCTACAAACGTTTACATTAATGTGTTACCAGATCTCGTTAAAGAATATAATAACACAAGACATTCTTATATTAAGATGACTCCGGTAAATGCAAGTAAAAAAGAAAATGAAACCAAAGTTTGGAGAAATCTTTACCCCGATGATCTCGAAATAAAAGATATAAAGCCTAAGTTTTCCGTTGGAGATAAAGTAAGGATAACTAAAAAGAAGAAAACTTTTGAGAAAGGTTATACAACAAGATGGACAGAGGAGGTTTTTACAGTTTCTGAAGTAAAACATACATCACCTGTAACATATAAAATTAATGATCTTAATGGAGAAGAAATACAAGGTACCTTTTATGAACCCGAACTACAGAAAACCACTCAGGAGCTGTATAGGATAGAAAAGGTTATTAAAAAAGGAAAAAAGAAATCTCTTGTAAAGTGGAAAGGTTATTCTGATGAATTTAATTCATGGGTTGATAATAAAGACATTAGAAATATTTAACTATAAAAAAATGTTAAATATTTCGATTGAAAACGTAATTTTACCGAATAAACCGTTAAATAATTTTGAATTAGAAGATGCAGCAAAAAGATTAAAGATACCTTATTTTAGAGGAGTCTTTTTACGAGATACATTACCGAGAAAACCAAATAAAAAAGAATGTGGTATATTAAACTATGATAAAAGTGGTGGACCTGGTACGCATTGGGTTGCTTGGTATAAAAACGGTAAAACTAAAATTTATTTTGATAGTTATGGCATACAGCCACCTAATGAAATTCAAGAGTACCTAAAAAGCCCTATACACTATAATACTGATCAATTACAACAAGCTGGGGAGGTATTTTGTGGACATTTATGTTTATACATTCTAAAAGGGTTAAGCTCGGGTAAAAAGTTTCAAACAGTAATAAATAAACTTTTTTAATAATAAAAAATGCCTGTTGATAAATTCGGACGAATGAAAGAAGATAAAATAAGCGGTGATGGTGTGTCACTCGCTTACATAAATAATAATTTTTTACGTAAAGATGGAACAAATATTTTAACCATGTGTATGATTAAAATATTATACCGACCATCTCCCTGCTTAAATCTAAAACTAACCATATCCCTGCTTAAATCTAAACCCGACCATCTCACTGCTTAAATCTAAAACTTACCATCCCCCCGCTTAAATATAAAAATAACCATCTCCCTGCTTAAAACTAAACCCTACCATATCCCTGCTTAAATCTAAAACTAACCATATCCCTGCTTAAAACCAAACCCGACCATCTCCCTGCTTAAATCTAAAACTAACCATATCCCTGCTTACTACATCCAAACGATTCATATTTTTAGCCCGTATAGCTATATGAGCGAAATTACAGCATTTTTTAAATCGTCATATGATATAAAATATAACTTTTATAAGTCTAACTCTACCAAAATAGATATATAAGCGTGTGTTACATCGCGGTTAGTTGATCTTGAAATTAAGTTTATTATGTCACATTGCTTTACCTCCAACGCCCTCGGAAAAACTGTAAAGCTACAAATTTCATCCGCCTTTTTAATAATAAAGTAATCAACCTGCTCCAATCCGTTTACCGCAATATTAACTTTTACCTCCTCTGGTACATTAAGATCCTTTTTAACAATCGTTAAACTACCTCTTATAATTCTACCTGACGTACTCATACAGTAACTCCCTAAACCATGCCTTTTACCTGAATTACCATTACCGAATGAGAACTCATAATTACCGTCTCCAATTGGTCCCTGTTCTTCAGCCCACACGGTTATAATGGGTTTAGGGCCTATGAGAGAAGGAAGGGATACTTTTTTATCCACGTAGGATTTTGTTGCTAAATCTCTCTCTTCTACCGGGGGAGCCGCGTTTTTTATAGAAAAACCTCGAAGATCTATGTCAGCCACCGCCGTGAAACTTCCACTTGGACTTTTTACGATAGCTCCACCATTATCAACGTAATTTTTATTAGCAGCGGCATCACGGGATGTAGGATTAGGTAATCCAGTAATCGGGTTATCATTCATATCTATTCCACCAGCCATTAAAAAAGATCCATCTTGTTTTTTTGTTAAAGCTTTTTCACCTGCAGTAGCTACCTCAACGACGGTATCTACGTAAAACTTATTTACAGCTTGATCATTTTCTAAAGGACTTCCAACATTGTTAATCCTTCGTCCTCCCATAGAAACGTCATCAACTGTCATATACCTACCAGCTCCATAAATGAAAGCTTTATTTGCACTGTCTACATATCTTTTAGTTGCTGCATCTTGGGCATCTGCGGGATCCAAAAGATTAGTTAAACTATATCCTTTCATATCTATATTTGCAATAGCGGAAAAGGTACCATCTCGGTTCTCTACTATTGCTTTACCGCTTCTATCCACGTATTTTTTAGTAGCAGCTTCGTTTGGTTCTGTAGGCTCCTTAACATTTTTATTTCATTGAAACCCATATTTATAAATCCAAGGGCTTGGTATCCACCATTTTCTTTTAATAACCCCCCAGAATTTTCATCAACGTAATGTTTTGTAGCAATGTCTTGAGGATTTACCGGATTACTAACCCTCGTTAATGTATTACCAGCCATATCTATAGAACCAGTAACTACGGTTGTTCCATCTTTACGTAAAAAATTATTATTTATGTAAGCGAGTGACACACTATCACCGCTTTTTTTATCTTCTTTCATTCTTCCGAATTTATCGACCGGCATTTTTTTATATTGCTAAAAAAGTTTATTTAAAACATTTTGAAACTTTTTACCCGAGCTTAACTCTTTAAGAATGTATAAACATAAATGCCCACAAAATACCTCCCCAGCTTGTTGTAATTGATCAGTATTGTATTGTATTGGACTTTTTAGGTGCTCTCGAATTTCATTAGGTGGCTGTATGCCATAACTATCAAAATAAATTTTAGTTTTACCGTTTTTATACCAAGCAACCCAATGCGTACCAGGTCCACCATTTTTATCAAAGTTTAATATACTACATTCTTTTTTATTTGGTTTTCTCGGTAATGTATCTCGTAAAAAGACTCCTCTAAAATAAGGTATCTCTAATCCTTTTACAGCATCTTCTAACTCGAAATTATGAAATGGTTTATTTGGTAAAATTACGTTTTCAATCGAAATATTTAACATTTTTTTATAGTTAAATATTTCTAATGTCTTTATTGTCAACCCATGAATTAAATTCATCGGGGTAACCTTTCCACTTTACAAGAGATTTATTTTTTTCCTTTTTTAATAACCTTTTCTATCCTATACAGCTCCTGAGCGGTTTTCTGTAGTTCGGGTTCATAAAAGGTACCTTGTATTTCTTCTCCATTAAGATCCTTAATTTTATATGTTACAGGTGATGTATGTTTTACTTCAGAAACTGTAAAAACCTCTTCAGTCCATCTTGTTGTATAACCTTTCTCAAAAGTTTTTTTTCTTTTTAGTTATCCTTACTCTGTCTCCAACGGAAAACTTAGGCTTTATATCTTTTATTTCGAGATTATCGGGGTAAAGATTTCTCCAAACTTTGGTTTCATTTTCTTTTTTACTCGCATTTACTGGAGTCATCTTAATAGATGAATGCCTTGAGTTATTATATTCTTTAACGAGATCAGGTAAAACATCAATGTAAACGTTTGTAGAGTTAACAGAAAAATACTTTCACATTTTTTCTTTCATCGTTCTAATCCATCTCTCAACAGCACTAGATTTTTCCTCATTTTCAGGAGAATACAATTCAACCAAGTCTTTGTTATAAAACTCTTTACCCTTATCCACCCACATTTTTTCCGGTTTCCTCTCCTTAAAAATACTTTTTAATGTTATAGCAACAGATTTCCCCGTTTTATCTTTTAATGGCACTAACCATCCGTATTTAGAAAAGATGTCAATGGCAGCGAGAAGGTATTTTACACCGTTATTAAACTTAGAAAATGCTTGCATGTCTACTAAATCCACAGCCCATATCTTATCTATACCATTTACTATAACTCTTCTTTTCTTAAATTTTCTTCTTACAGGTTTATGTATTTATCATGCTGGTATTTTTTTTTTAAACTCCCATTCCGAATTTTATTTTAGTTCCAATGAGTTTACTTACCAACCCCCTTTCCATCTTTTCTCTAATAGTAGGATTGTAAATCCCTTCTAACTCTGTTAACATATTCTTATCGCACAATGCGTTTCTTGTGGCAGTGTCATTATTCTGAAGATAACAAACATGATAAGCAGCTTTATCAACGCGGTTTATTGGTTTACTCCATTTCTTTGGTGTTAAATCTGGATTGAGTCTTTTCTTTAATTTAGTGCCAGGTCCTGTAAAATTGTGACCAGGGAGATGCATTTCAAAAGGTAAATTAATTATAGCTTTATTTAGCAATGATCCTCCTTTTGCCGTCTTAACAAACTGAGTTTTAGTTATTCCAGAAACCATACATTTCCCCCGTTTCATATTTCTTCCATTTTTAGCAACAGTATAGTTTATGTCACTTGTATCAGTAACTTATATTGTAAACTTATCATGGAATGAAGTAGTATCAAAGAGATTTAATCACTCTCTTTTACCAAAAAGTATCAAAGGTTTAATTATAGGTAAATCAGGCTGTGGTAAAACTACCTTACTGTTAAACCTTTTACTTAGACCGGGATGGCTCGACTATAATGATTTAACCGTTTTTGGAAAAAGCCTTTTTCAACCAGAATACCGAATACTAAAAAAGGCTTTTGAAGAAAAACTACCAAAAGAATGTATTTTAAAGTTGTTTAACATGCGTGACGAAATACAAGAATTAAATGTATCCCCTACTGCTTTAATTGAGGAATGGGTTAAATCGTTTAAAAACATATCGGATATAAATTGTAACTTTTTTGAAAATGCGAGTGATGTACATTATCCGAGAGAGTTAAACTCAGAAAATAAAAATTTAATGATTTTTGATGATTTACTTTTAGAAAAATAGAATAAATGTGAGTGTTACTACATTCGGGGAAGACATAGTAACGTAGATTGTTTTTACCTCTCACAGAATTATTTTAGACTACCAAGGCAAACTATTAGAGAAAACGCTAATTTTATTTCTCTTTTCCGACAAGACCTAAAAAACATTAACCATATTTATAGTGATCATGTAGGTGATGATATGCCAAAGGATAAATTTAAGGAATTTTGTAAAAAGGCATGGGAAAGACCGCACGGCTTTGCTATTATCGATTTAACCAGTAAAAAAAATAATGGGAAGTATAGGAACGGTTTTGACAACTTTTACATACCTAAGTCAGTAAAAATAAAAAAAATATTAATTATAAAAAATGACTCTTTATGAAATATTTCAAAACCAAAATAAAGCTATGAATGCAATTGATTATATATTAAATAAACATAAAATAGAAAACCCAAGAGGTGCTATAGATACTTATGAATTTGTATATGTTTTCAGTGCGTTAGGGCGTTTCAGAGAAGAAGTATTAGATTTAATCCATAAGATTGGACTTACTGAGAATGATTATGTTAAGGATGAGCATATTAAAAAATTAAGCCTAGTGTTTGGAAAGATAGCAGCGATTTCTAAAAAAACAGAACAAGACAGAAAGAATTATCTTTTTATGTTAGAAGAAAGTATTCGTACTTTTTTTATAAATATTTTTCCTGGAATATATTATTTACACAGATAAATATTATATTTCATACTTTAAAAATGGAAGATCTTTTAGAACAAATTGTAAAAAATACAGAACATAAAACGTCATTTCAAATTATAGTAAGCGACAACAAATCAAGTTTTAGAACAAGGTTTAATCCCCCTAATCAGCTGGAAAAGGATAAAAGATATGAGATAGCTTTAGTAAACCTTGAAACTTACTACTCTTTTCCAAACATTGATAAAACAAACAACATATTCGTTTATTCTCCAGATAATGGTAATTCATAGATTAAAATAAAAATACCTGAAGGAAGTTATGACATTGTTGACATTAATGATACCATTCACCAAGAAATGAGAAGGTAATGATGTTTTAGCAATTACCAATTCACAAGCAAAGAAAATAGCTAAAGCCTATGAGGAGGGTAAGGGTATAACTATTAAAATGTCTGTGAAACAACTTAAACATAATATGAAAATAGAGGGAGGTTTTCTCGGAATGTTGGCCGGGTTAGCTGCTAGAGCGTTACCAATGATTGCAAAAACCGTTTTACCTGCGTTAGGTATTGGTGCTCTCTCTGGATTAGCTCAAACGGGGGTACAAAAAGCAAGGAGGGAAGATTTATGACGGAAAAGGGCTTTTGCTTAGGCCTAATAGTCCATTTGCTAATATCCCTATTCTAGGAGCTATCTTATAAAAAATATTAATATAAAAAAAATAATACATAATTAAAAATGATATGTATAAATAGATGTGATTTTCAAGATAATGATATAAAAGGAGTAATCTGGTTTCCTTTACAAAATTTGGAATATCCACCTAGAAAAATAACAGAAAATACATGGGAAGTATATTCACAAAGTGAAATAATACTACAACCTGAAGAAAAAGTAAAATTACAACTTGGGCTTGGATGTATTACATTTAATAACCCTGAAAAAATTGCAATTGTACTTAAAGATAATTTATTTTTAAAAGGTCTAACACACAAGGAAGGCTATAGATCAGTTACAAGAGATGATACATTTATATCTATAAAAAATATTTCTCTTAAAAAGATTACTTTCGTAAAATATGAACCTTTATTTATAGTTTCTTGTAATGATGGCTCTCATGATTTTAGAAGTCATGGTTAAGTTATATTGTAATGTTATAAATAATAATAATATTTAAATATTATTTATAACAAGTAAAAATAAAAAATGGATATATACAAATTTGGTATAAAACCTAATACTGCTAATCAACATAAAACTATATTTTGGAAACCTAACTTACACGTTGATTATCCTCCCATCAAGCAAGATCTTTTAAAATGGAAAATTTATTCCGAAGATGACATTAAGATTCCTTCTAAAGATGGAAAAATAATATCGTTAGGATTTGGCTATATAGCTACACAGGGGGTTATATTGGTATCTGTTAGTAATAAATGGAAAGATAGTTTAACCATTTTAAACGGGACACATCTTGGTAATGAGACTAATGATATCTTAGTCTACATTTATAATTGCTCACAAAGACGAATTAAAATACCTGAGGGTGAGTTATTTAGCTATCTAAAATACTTACAATCCTGAGATAAAAAATTATAATTTTAATAAAGAAATGACAGATACAGATCAAAGACATCCTAATAAAGTCTATCCTTCGTTACCTAAAAAAAGTAATACACCTTCAGCCCCGTCTATTGAAATGATGCCATTACATGATAAAGGACATTCCTACCGTTTACAAAAGATATCCGAAGTACAGAAGTTTCTTGAGAACGAAATTCAAAAAAGAGAAGCCTTAGCAAAGAAATATTTTAGAGCCGCGAGAGTTGTTGATAATATTGATACAGCATTAAATGGGCTAACAATGGCTTCAGGTGTTGGGAGAGCCATATTATTGGGTACAGTTGTAGCGGTACCAATAGCATTAGGTTTAGAAATTACAAGTGCAGCAACCGGATTACTCTCAGTGGTAGGTAAGTATGTAGTAAGGAATTAAAAAACAAAAGGAGAAAAACATCAAAAGATTCAGATGATAGCTGATGCTAAGCTTGATACAATTGCTTCACATATACCTAAAGCTTTAGTTGACGATCATATATCAGATGAAGAGTTTAAACTTATCATGGAAGAATAAGAGAAGTATAAGAAAATGAAGGATGAGATAAGAACAAAAACTAAGAAAAAGATATCTACTGAAAATGAAGAAAGTTTAATTGAGAGAGGGAGGCGTGAGCAAAGGGAATCCTTTCGGAGGTTGGTTGACAAAAATCACGGTGGGCCGCTTGGATATTAAAAGACCAAAAATAAAGTTTTCATGCAGCTTTAGTTATGAAACGTGATTAAAAATTATGTTAAAAATTATGTTAAAAATTGTGTATGATTATGTTAAAACTAGGATAAAAAATTATTGTAGTAATTAAAAAATGTCTTTTTTAAAAATCACTGATCCAGCAAAAAGGGACTTAATTGTATCTTGAAACAAAAAAGAATATTCGGGATAATCTACTAGCGGAGAGAACAGATGAACAGCAACTTCAAAAAGATTTTTCAAAGTTTTTTAAACCTATTACAGAAGTGCAAAAAGCTACAACAAAGGAGATTACAGAAGGACTTAGACCTATTAAAGAGGGTATCGAACAGTTGCCACAAGGTATTACGTTTGCAGCCTTTCCTTCTATAGAAGCTAAACATGCTTTAATGCTTGGACCTACAGCGAATAAGTTTTAAAGAAAGTATACTACTAAGAATGAAGCTGATAGAACATTTGGAATACATGATAAAGGTGATAATTTTTTTATTGGTAACAAACTAGTAGATATTAATAATGATAATATTAAAGTTGATGATGTTAACTATAAAGGCACTCCCGGGTTATGGGAGTTACTCGTGTCTAAAGAACCAAATAAAGAAAAATATACAAAATAGTTATCCTAAAGCTAATAAAGGGGAAAAGTGGAATATACTTGGAGATATTTGGAAGACAAGACGATATTATGAAGGAAAGGGTATCGTTGTTATCCTATGTGACCCTAACGCATTAATAGAAAGACTAGATCTGTTATTGGCAAGTAAAGAAGCAGGTAACACAGGTGTAAGAAATGAGTTTGTGAGCTTTTGTGATGAATTAAAAAGACAAGGTGTTTTAAATTCAGACGCTTATAAAAATTTAATGTCTATACTATAAAAATGATTGTTAATAAGAAATACGGATTTAAAAGAAGGTATTCATACGGTGGTACTGGAATCTTTGACAGCATTGCTAACTTTTTAGCGAGGCTTTTTACAAGTAGCGCAGCTAAACAAATAGCATCTTCTGCCCTTGATGTGGGAAAGAGTGTAGCTAAGGAAGGAGCAAAGAAAGAGTGCAGCTGTAGAAGCAGGAAAGAAATTAGTTACAAAAGCTTTAACACTAAAATCAAAGAAAATTTTACAAAAATATAACGCAACACCAAAACCCACAGATACCCTTACAACACAAAATATTAATACATTAATAGATGGAAGTGTCATAGCTATTCAAGACTTAGTTAAAAAATTAAACAGTGGAGCAGGCATTAAGGTAGTATGAAGAAAAAATAAAAATAAGTTAAGAAAATTATATTTATTATTTAAAAAAAGAGAATGTCAAACGTAATATTTGATCGTGAATATTATTCAAAATACAGAAGTAGTACTATTCATATACAAAATGCATCTTTAAACCTAAAAGATTGTGAGATTCTTGAAATTAATAACACAGATTATAAACATCAAAAAGCTGTTATAAAGTTGCCTCCTAGTAAAGTAAACGTAGTGAAAGAGATTGAGGAAAAAGTAAATAAGCATTTAGAAGAGTACAATATAACCCCTGTAACACTTGTGTACGGAAATAGAATTTACCCTAAAAAAAAAAATTACCTCAGAAAATAAACTAAATAAATTAAACTTATAGGTGTGTTTGTTAATAGTGAAGATAAAGCTTTTCCCCAGCTTTGGTTAGAGTTTTAATTAAAAGTGATACAATTATAATTCTTATTTAAAATTATAATTGCAATAATAAAAAAATTAATATTTCAGAAACCGTAAATTCAATTTTAAAAGTTACCGACCCAACTCCAAAATCTGTTGGTATTGATGAGTATCAACACTATGAGTATGAACCGATCACTGGCGCAAATCTCAACAACTCAGGAGGAGATATTAGGATTAGTATTGAAACCCAAGATATTTTTACTCATCATAGTGAGAGTTATTTACTTATAGAAGGTCAATTAGTAAAGAATGCTGATAGTACTCCTTATGTTATAGGCACAGACGATACTAATATTGCTTTAACAAACAACGCCTTAATGTACCTGTTATTAGGTATCAACTTTCTGGTATGGATATTGAATCTTTAACACATCCTGGCCAGGCTACTACAATGCTTGGGTTATTAAAATATCCAGATGATTTTTCTAAATCACAGGGGTTAAACCAATTGTGGTATAAGGATACAACAGTCAATGCAGACGATCAAAATGCAGGATGGGAAATAAGAAGACAGTACATCATTAATAATACTATTGATCCAGTAGGTTAACTTAGTTTTAGGGTTCCTTTAAAGGATATATTTGGTTTTTGTGTGGACTATAATAAAATATTGTATGGAATGAAGCAAACTCTCACATTAACAAGAAATAATGATAATGATGCAATTTTTCGGATCAACGCTGCTCCTGAAGGTAGAATTAGATTAGATAAGATATCTTGGTTTATGCCTCACATGCTACCTGCGGATAATGAGAAGATGGCACTTTATAAAATTATCGAGAAAAAAGAAAAAATACCAGTTGGATATAGAATGCTACAGTGTGACTCTATCGCAGTTCCTCAGACAACATCATTTACCTGGAGACTTTCCGTTAAATCATCTCCTGAGGTACCACGTTTTATCATTGTCGGCTTTCAAACTAATAAAAGTAATAACCAAAGACAAAATGCATCTATATTTAACAATTTAAACGTTAATAATATTTATGTTACGCTAAATACTACCCGATACCCTGCGGTTGACTATAATCTTTCATTTGGTAAACAGCAATTTAGTAGAGCATATGGAGACACTGCGTTATTTAGATCTAAGTTTTTTAACATGGATGAATTAGTATCGAACCCTAACATTTCCCCCTCAGATTATAGAACTCTATATCCTTTGTTTTTGTTTGACGTTTCCAAACAAAGCGAGAGATTAAAATATTCTGTTACTGATATTCAAATTAAGATAAATTTTGGTGTAAGTGTGAATGCGAACACAGAGGCATATGCTGTTATTATTAGTGATAAGTTTATTAACTTTCAGTCTGATGGAAATAAAATGTCTGTAGTGTATTAAGATATTTTTTTCTTATATATAAAAATGATAAAGATTATAGATTTAAAAAAAATTCTTAAAGAAAATAATATAAATTTCTGCTCCTACTATGATAAAAAACGCTTAGTTGACTTGGTGAAAAAACATGGATTGTTACCGGAGGAGTCTCCCAAGTTGCTTCACAAAGAAATAAGCGAGGATCCAAAGTTTGAAAGATTAAAAACTATTAAGCATAATCCTAAGAAAGTCACTTTAGAGGATGTTGAAACTGGTGAAATAATAATATTGCCATCAATTTACAAGGCGGGTAAATTTATTGATCGTTGTCCTCAAACACTTACAAAATGGGACGGAAGAGTTTGGAATAATAAATATAAGATTAACATTCAATAATTTTATTATGTCACTCCATAATAAAATTATTTTTGACATTTAGTTAAGATTTTTTTTTACATATATAAAAATGGAAAATTATAATATATATACCGTACAAGGTTTAAAAAATTTAGCCAAGTCAAGAGGAATCCGAGGATAATCAAGACTTAGAAGAGTTGAATTAATTGGGCGTCTAAGTAATCCTATACCTCATAGTCCTGCTGATCAATTCAGGATGTTCACAGTAAAAGACTTAAAACAAGAAGCTAAAAATCGAGGAATTAGAGGATACTCTACGCTTAGAAGAGCTCAATCGGGGAGGGCCAATTTTAGATTATGATATTAGTAATCTTGGAGCCCCTGTATTAAAACCAACACCTTACACACCAACACCTACACCTTACACACCACCCCCGGTACCAACTCCACCTAAAGCCGCAGCTGAGGAGTTGATGAACTATTTAGATAGTATTGGAGAAATTCAAAAAAAAAAAAATATCACCTAGTTTAGAAGCCTTAAAAGAAAAAATAGATAAGTTATATAAGGATAAAGATAAAATAGAGATTAAAGAAGGGCCATCAGCATTTAAAGGTTTTACCAAACAATATCTTATAAAAGGTAAAGGAGCTTTTACACCTGATGATTTACTTGATTTAGCGAAAGATAAATTAACCAATGTTATGAGAAATAATCGCCGAACAAAAGTTAAACTTATTATGAAATGTATGATGAAACACACTATTGAAAATCATTTAAAAGAGATGAATTTTGATTCTGGTTTTCCATTTATTAATTTAGATGGGGACGATGTGGATGAAATATATGAAGAAATGGGGGAACAGATATTAATTAATATAGCAACTCTAGGAAATGAAACAAGATTATTATAAAGTTCTTTACATAATTGATTTAAGATTACACACAGTATCATATAACCCAATAAAAGGCAATTCTTGGTTCCCAACTCCTCCTAAGATAGCAAATACAAAAAGTGTTATTAATCCAATAAATAAGAATGATGATATGTGTTTTGCTTATTGTATTCTTATAGCTTTGAACCCAACAGATAATAATCCTGAAAAAATTGATAGACTAAGACCATTATTAAACACTATAAATATGGAAGGGATTAATTACCCTGTTTCTCTTCAAGATAGAATTAAATTCGAAACCCTAAACCCATCAATTTTTGGGTATAATTATTTCACTAGTGTTTATCCACTTAGTCTAAGTAAAGAAGTTTATAAAAGAGAACATCATATTAATCTTTTACTTCTTGAGAAGGATGGTAAAAAACATTATTGTTTAATTAAAAATATGAGTAGATTGTTATCTAAACAGATATCTGATCATAATGGTAAAACTTATATTTGTGAAAGATGTTTAAACCAGTTTCAAAAAGAAGAAACTTTAAATAAACATTTAGAGTATTGTGGTGAAAAAGATGCCTGTAGAAAAGACTTACCTGAAAAGGGTACCAAGATATCTTTTTAGAATTTTAATAAACAACAAAGACACCTTTTTACAATTTATGCGGATATGGAGGCTACATTAGAAAAGAAAAACGAAAATAAAGGCAATGGGACAAAATTAATTAATGAGCATAATGTTTCAGGATATTGTTTTTATGTCAAATCACTTTATGAAAATGTTTACCCTTCTAAGATCTTTCAATATTCTGGCAAAAAAGCATCTAAGAAATTCGTAGAGGATTTAGAAAATGTTGTAAAAGAAATAGATAGGATACCAACGAGGGAAATGATTTATAGAGTTGAGCATAAAAGAGAGTTTGATAAAGCAGAAAACTGCTGGATATGTGGGGAGTCATTTACAAAATGTAAAGAAGACATGAAAAAAATAAGAGACCATTGCCATTATACTGGAAAGTTTAGGGGAGCTGCGCGCACAGTGTGTGTAATTTGAAATGTAGAAGACCTACTTTTACACCCATATTCTTTCATAATTTTAGTAAGTATGATGCTCATCTATTTATAAAAGACTTAATGAGTACACCTGGTGAGACGAGTTGTATACCAAAAAACAAGGAAACATATATAAGCGTGTCTAAAAATGTTCCAATAGAATACTGTTAAAGGGATAAAGAAAATTAAAACGCATGAGATTAGATTCCTTGATAGTTTAAAATTTCTAGGTAAAAGTTTAGATGAATTAGCTAGCACTCTAGCTAAGGAAGACAAGACTAATCTTATGAAATATTTTGAGGGGGAAAAGCTTAAATTGGTCTCTCAAAAGGGTATATTCCCATATGAATGGTTTGATAACCTTAGTAAATTAGAGGAAACAAAGTTACCCAAACAAAGAAAATTTTACTCAAAGCTTAAATATAGTGGAATTGGGGAGGAGGATTATCAACATGCATTAAATGTATGGAATACCTTCGAGATGAAAACTTTTAAAGATTATCATGACTTATATAATAAGACTGATGTTTTACTGTTGGTGGATGTCTTTGAAAATTTTAGGAATGTTTGCTTTAATAATTATGGGTTAGACCCATCTTGGTGTTATACAGCGCCGGGATTAGCTTGGGAGGCAATGTTAAAAACTACTAAGGTAGAATTAGAATTATTATCAGACACTGATATGATTTTATTTATTGAAAACGGAATAAGAGGAGGTATCTCAACCATTTTTAAACGATTTGCAAAAGCAAATAATTCATATATGGGTAAAAAATATAACCCAAATGAACCACCTAAATTTATTACTTATTTAGATGCGAATAATCTCTATGGTTGGGCAATGTGTCAAAAACTTCCCATTGGAAATTTTAAATGGATGGATGAAAATAATTTACAAAATTGGCAAAGTTGCCCATGTATGTTAGATGTTGATTTAGAATATGCTAAAGAATGCATAATGATTTCCCATTAGCTCCCGAAAGATTAAAGACCGGTAAAGTTGAAAAACTTATACCTAATTTAGATAATAAAAATAAATATATATTACACCATGAAAATTTAAAGTTATATTTAAGTTTAGGTCTAAAGCTTAAAAAGATTCATGGAGGGTTAACTTTTGATGAGAGTGAATGGTTAAAACCTTATATCGATAAAAATACTAAACTAAGAGCAAAAGCTAAAACCGCATTTGAAAAGGATTTCTTTAAACTTATGAATAATTCTGTATTTGGTAAGACTATGGAAAATATTAGGAATAGAGTAGATATAAGATTAATTAGTACCAAAGAAAAAGCTGAAAAATAAATATGGTGAAAAAGTTAAACTTCTTTTCACTGATACAGATAGCTTAATGTATGAAATAGAAACAGAAGATTTTTATAAGGATATTAGTGGTGATGTTAAAGATTGGTTTGATACAAGTGATTACCCACCTGATCACCCTTCAAGTATTCCCAAGGGATTAAATAAGAAAGTTGTGGGTATGTTTAAAGATGAGACAAGTGGTAAGATTATTGGAGAGTTTGTAGGCCTCAGGTCTAAGCTATACTCTTATAAAATGTGCGATGATGAGGAGGAAAGTAAAAAATGTAATGGAATTAAAAGGCATGTAGTAAAAGCATTTATTTAAACATGATCATTATAAAGAGTGTTTGTTTGAAAATAAAACACAATTAAGGAGAATGGTAGTTATTAGGAGCCATAATCATGAGTTGTATACTGAAGAGGTAAATAAAGTCGCATTCAGTAGTAATGATGATAAACGCTATATCTTTGGGAACAATATCGATACATTAGCTTAGGGACACACTAAGATAAATACGCAGATCTTAGAGAATTTACTACGTATAGGGCAGAATATATATCATATGACGATTTAAAAAATGTTGTAATTTCGCTCATATAGCTATATGGGCTAAGAATATGAATCGTTGGGATGTAGTAATAAGCAGGGATATTGTTAGTTTTAGATTTAAGCAGGGATCTGGTTAGTTTTATATTTAAGCAGGGATATGGTTATTTTTATATTTAAGCAGGGATATGGTCGGGTATAGTTTTAAGCAGGGATATGGTTGGTTTTATATTTAAGCAGGGATATGGTTAGTGTTATATTTAAGCAGGGATATGGTTAGTTTTAGATTTAAGCAGGGATATTGTTAGTTTTAGATTTAAGCAGGGATATGGTTAGTTATATGTTTAAGCAGGGAGATGGTTAGTTTTATATTTAAGCAGGGATATGGTTAGGTTTAAATTTAAGCAGTGATATGGTTAGTTTTAGATTTATGGGAGATGGTCGGTATAATAATTTAATCATACACTTGGTTAAAATGTTAATTTAAGCATACATATGGTTAAAGAACTAGCTCTTTCGTAGATGGTCCAATTTGTGGTTAAAACCCAGCTCTCTATTTATTACTACTTTTAGGCAATGAAGTTCACAGTGTTGATCCAATTCTTTTGAAACTTGCAAAGATTCATCAAGGGATTTGACTATTAAAAGTGAAGAAAATCTAGTAAACCGTTCAGGAAAAGCAGCCATTTGATGACTAAGTATCGTTTACTCAACAAAGTCCACATTATTAGTTTCATTTCTTTGAAATTTGCTAGAGGTACTGAAACCCTATCAAATTTGGCTGGAATCTATGGTGGCATATTTCTGCCACGAGATACGAGATAGATATCGTGATAATTTTAGAAAACTATCGCGATGACTTAAAGTTTCCTGGAAATTTTATAGAGATAGTGAAAAGTTTGCTGAAAAAAAAATCACGATAAACTTAATATTTTAACTCAAAATTTCTCAATCATGCACTAAGCTGACATTCAAGATAAAATTATCGTGATAGTTCTATCCGTTTCTCGATATCTATAAATTCACCATTTTGATGCGCTCGGTAGTTTTGACTTCACAAGATTGTAGGAAGTAGAAAATCGAATTATTAACAGTTGTAGCTTAATTGTTAAATTTTGACAAGACTCGAAATGAGCAGAAGTCTACAAAATCACAAAGACGACTCGAAATGCCTCCTACGAACACCTTTAAAACCATTCAGGGAAAAGGAAAATTTATAAGCTATACGAAAATGTTCCGAAACCGTATCTAATTATAGATACCGTGAATGTCAGTTGTGGGCACGAAAGCAAAAATAATCATGATAACAGTTAGAATTATCGCGATATTTTTATGGTGAAAATTTTCATTATCTAGATAATATTTCCGGTAATTTTATCAGGATAGTTCTCTTAAATTATTGCAAAAGTTATCTCGTACCTCGAGGAGGAATATGCCACCATAGGAATCCAAACATTTAGTTTTGAGAACTTGATTGCGCTTCATTTTTTTTTTTTTTTTCACTGTTTCTTTAATTCACCATGCCTACTTATGCTGTCTTTGTGGGTTCAAGCCCAGTTGCAAGAACACATTTTTGTGTTTTTTTTTTTTTTTTTTCTTTTTGCATCATGAATTCATACATGTATGCTAGCATAAAAGCAAAATCACTGCCAGTAGAGCGATTTCAGGCCCTTAACGGCCTCTAGTTTATCTACGTTTACATAACTGACATGATTTTAACAGCGTTTGTTTACTCTCTGACTGTAGACATGCCTCTTTAAGTTCATACAGACCCCCTGAGTTTTGAAATATCTTAAAAAATACTTTAGCTATTGTACTTAAAATTTGCATAGTTACTAATATTACCATTACCAACTCTGGGTGAAATTTTAAAATTTTTGATAACTTAGTTTGACTTTTTTGCATTCAATGCAATGTTAAAAAGTATGAAAAAACAGAGTGTGACCATAATACAATTAAGCTAATTTTAGGCGAACTGAAAAAATCGTAGCGAAAAAACAATTCAAAACAAAGCATGAAAGATCTTTAAGTCTAAGTGTCAGGTGGTTTATGAACACATTTCTCAACAGAAGTGATAAAAAAACTTGAAGCTTCGCCGAAAATAAAATTTAATAAAATATTGCAGAACAGATACCATATAAGAAAACATTGAACAAATAATTTTAGACTTCAAAGTTTGAATGAACGTGGCGAAAGTGATATTATTTGTACAAAAAACCCAAAAAACAACAACTTCAGGGCCTCATATTTAACTGAATTGAGGTACTGAAGTCATGCACTTGTCCAGTTATGTTTGCTGTTCTGGTCACTGTGCTAAACCGTCGGAGTATGTTAAGCTTCAGAACAAAACTTTAACACAACTGGAAAAGGCAAAATGTTCTTTCTTCCAGAAGAAAAATTCTTATTTTCACTGTGAGAGTTGGTGAGGTTATTTTAAAAGACCTTGAAAAGTTTCTTAAAAATTGATACAGGATTTTTCAAGATATTTCAAAATTCATTGGGTCCCTTTAACTGCAAACTACCTGTAAGTCCAACTTGTTTTTTACATCTGACACCATGTAATGTGAAAGTGTGTTTTCAACATAATTAAATACATAGAGTTCTATTAACCCCTAGGCTGCTAAGCGCGACTCGTACAAATTCAAAGCTGTTGCAGACCACAAATTAAATGTGGCTCAATTGATGATACCTGATTCTAAGAGGGCAGAAAACATTATGGAAAAAGAGAAAATGCTGGTTACCCACATTTTCTCATTTTCCCTCATTGTTTTCAAACGGCTTCTTGCACAGTGTAGTTAAAACTCGTGTGGTAAAAGGTTAATATACACCACATAAAATAACAGTTTAATATAACCGTTTAACGGTAAACAATGATCTAAATAATGAGTGACCGAGGGAATGACAAGGGTTCCCTGTCCAGTGATGGTTAATGTAGCTGGGATTTACTATAGGTTTCCTAAATCTATATTCCTATATTCCTGTATCTATTTTTAGATTCATTCATAATGTTAAAATGTGTAGGAATAAATGATACGAGTGTGATTTGCATCGGTCACTTAATTTACATATAGGCAAATATCTAGTACCTTATCAATGACATATTGTTCAGTCTATTGCTTTGTCATCCTCGTTGACCCAGTTTCGATTCATTCTGTAATCGACCCTGGGTTATTTCACTAGAGTTTTCTCGTTCTCATGAATAATTCATGAAGCATTTTGATTGGTAACCTGAGTTTTTCCTTGAGAAAAATTGAATTATTTTAATCACATATACGACGTCATTTCTATTTTTTACTTGTCGATATCCAATCACTTCACTCGTTGCAAATCATGCTTAGCGATGCTTTAAATATGGCGACGCCCATCAACACCACAATCGAGAAGCGATTATAAGAGATTTTCGGCGTAACACCGAAAGATTGTCAGTTAAAATCTGAAATAAAATAAAATGTGCGACTTGTGTCTTTGCTGAGAAAATGAGAACATGTTTACCAACATTTTCTTCTTTTCCCACAATATTTTCAGATGTGTAAATATTTCCCATGGTAGTGATAACTTAGGATTCAGGAATACTGGCATTTGTCACAAATTATGAGATAACTCCTTACTTCAAGTGGCTTATTAGGCTGTAGATACTGAATGTACTGTGTCGTTTGAAGAAACCAAAAGTATTTCAAATTATACATGTACTTCTAGTGTTTTATTACAATAGTGTGAGTAGTGGGAAACCAAAATCATGATTCTCAGAGAATTTTGCACAACACAGATATATACTTCTCTCCCTCAAAAAATTTCTTGATGAGGAAACGCAACATGCAGCTTGTGAAGACTGTTGTGCAAATTAAAAAAACAAATGGATAAAAGTAATGGTTGCTATGATACAACTGAAAATGTTGTGAAACATTGTGAATTGAGCAGTTACAAGGTTCCATTCTTAACTTTTTGCCAGATTACAAAAGCTTGGACATGTCTAATTTGAAAGCATTTGCAGACGACAAATGAAATGCGAGTGAAATGAGGAGACTTGTTTTTCCTGAGGAAATGAGAAAATGTGACATGTACTTACCGGTGGTTTCTTCTTTTTTCGCAGTGTTTTCAGAAGTATGGATATTCCCCAGGTTAGTGAAAACTTAGGATTCAGGAATACTAGCATTTGTCACAGATAATTAAATGTTTAACTCCATACTTCTAATGGCTTATTGAGCTATACATACTAAATATACTTTGATGGTAGAAGAATCTCAGAGCTTTCATATTCCAATACATGTAAATTCACTTTAGCATTTTTCTTGCAGCCTTGTAACAGTTCACAGCTGATTTGGCCTGTATTAGTCCAAGTTTTCAAGCCCAGTTTCAGTTTTATACTGGCACACTTTATGCAAAATTACAAAACCATCTTCAGTGTCATTCTTCTGTTCACAGGATGCATCACAACAGCATGTTGACAGCTCTTGAAACCATGTTTTGAAGTGTTTGTACTGTCACAATATATACCTGGAAAGAATTAGAGAACCAATTGAATTTCAATTTTCTCTTTTTTACAAAAAGTAACATTTTAATTCTTCAGTTACGTTGCTAAATATGGTTTCATTTTCACATGGTTAGACTATAATGAGAATTTGTTCAGAATATCGCCAACTATCACAGATCCAATCATTTTTGACTAGTGTGTGGTACTACGCTTCCACCTTCACTGAAATAACCCCTTTTTAGGCTCCACATTTCTTTACCTAGGATTCGATTAACAGCTTAGATTTGATTTTAATGCAAAACGATATACTTACTGCTTATAAATATGGTAATATCTGAACACACTTACATCAAAAAATGCAATCAGAATGCGACAACTATCACTAGGGTCTCGACATATTGGGCCGCGATCTTGCAAAAAAAGACCGAAAATAGCCTAGTTCTGAGCCCAAAATTATCTAACCTAGGATTATAAAATTAGTAGATTTGACTTTAAATATAAAAATGAAATACTTACTGTTTATAAATATGCCAATATCTGAACGCATTTATTTCTAAAAATGAATTTAGAAAGTTACAACTACAGTAGGGTATCGACAAATTCACCGCGTTGGTCCGCCATTTTGGATAATTCCGAAAATAGCCCAGTTTTGAGCCCACAATTATCTAACTTAGGAATCCAAAATCCGCACGAAATTGACTTTAATAGGAGATGTACTCCATCTCGTGATTTTTACCAACATGTTGCTATTTGGACGCTACTTTATGTACTTAAAATTTATTTCTATTGCACATCACCAACTCCTCTTTTAGCCGAACATTCGCTTCGAGGCAAACATGGTTAGGCCATGAATTTTAAACGCCAAGATGCGCATATAAAACAAAATCTACGATATAATAATTGATGTTACAGATATTTTTAACATGTAAAGATTCGGAAACTTACCTGTTTCGAAGGACATATGCCAGAACCACGCGAAACGTTGATTAGAAAGTGACCGTCGTATGCCGAAATGTGTGATGGCCGCCGTTTTTTCCTTTGCGGTCTATTCGAAGGAAGTCAGTGAATAACCGGAAGTTATACCGCGTTGCCTATCCCTGTATATATAGGATCCCTGTACAAACTGACCGACTCTCGCAACAGTAAACACGTAGAAATGGGCGACGGAAAGGAAAACACCGTGCAAATATTTAAATTAAATTCGGCACAACTCGACATTTCTGCTATGGTACTGCAACAGTGATAACTGATATGCTAAAAGACCACACATGAAAAAGGTCGGATAGATGCCCTTCCAAAAGCCGAAAACCAACAAGGAATAATGTGAAAGATGGCTTCCTGCTTGCGGATGGGAGGATTTCACGGTTGACAAAATGAGGAAATGGACTTATATTTGTACATTTAGCATTTCATTGGCTGGGCTGGACCTACTGATAAGCATCCTGATCCCATACCAGCTACGTTTACACCGCAAGAGGTAAGATCCTGATGTCTCCTTATTAAAGAAAATACGACATTTTGGCCCCGATGCCATTGTATGTTAAATCTGTGTCATTCCTCTTGTTTGTGTACATGTATAATGTTAACTTCATATTAAGCTATCATATTCATTATTTTTCTCTTCTAGAATGTCCCTAAGCTTGATTTTTGTTTTTGTTTTTTTTTTCTTTGCTTAACCTGTTTTTTACGACCCAGACGAAGAAGCCCTCTGAAAACATTGTGGGAAAAGGAAAAAAATGCTGGTAACCAGCATTTTCTCCTTTTCTCAGAATATTTTCTACTCTTCTTAAGTCAGTTTCAACTTTTGAGTCACGTTTATTTTGTCGTCTGCAAATGCTTTAAATCTGGACAAGTCAAAAATTTTGTCGTTTGGTAAAGGTAAAATCCATAGAGGATTTGAAAGCATTGCAGAAAAATGATAAAATACTAGAAACCAGCATTTTATAGTTTTCGATCCACTTACTTTGTCTTTTATGTGGTTTAACTCATTACTAAACGACAAAATTTTAGGTTTGTCCAATTCGAAAGCATTTGCAGATGAAATATTAAAAGTCACTGAAAATTTGAAACTTGTTTTGTGAAGGGTAGAAAACATTGTGGGAAAAGGACAAACTGCTGGTTACCAGCGTTTTGTCCTTTTCCCACAATGTTTTCTAAAGGCTTCTTTCTCGGGGTCGTCAAAAGTTCGGATTGTGTGTGGTAATGGGTTAAGTGACATAATTTTGTTCCATGAAAATATGTTAAACTATGGAATCAGTCAAACTTTTATAGATCTAGTCTTGTTAAAGAATTGACCCTTCAGCTGCTAAGCATGACTTGCTGACCTTTTGCTGACAGAGTAGATTTAGATTAGACTATGCAAAAAATCATTCTGATCTTGGATATATACTGTCCAACGAGATATTTTTCACCAAAATGGTAGTTTGGGTTTTTACTATCAGCTTGACAGTTTTATTTAACTTCCGTAGAATAATGAGTCAATGAAAGTTGTGTTTTATATTTCAGGTTGATCATTTCTCACGCAAAAGGAAAGCTCCAACAGCATGAGCTGCACTTGTCAGTAAGAGACAGCTTTTTGAAGCAGTGGAAGCCCTTCATTCTTTGCAAGACAGTTTCAACTAGGCAGACTTGAGTGTGGAGTCATCCACAGAATGGTCAGAAGGAAAACAGATTGTAATTGTGAATTGTAGCCCCTATTCCAAATTAAAATCTGTGAAATACTTAGGAAATATAATTCATTAAGATCTAGATCTTCTGAAGATTTTCCATCTATCACTGTGATAGGGCTTACAGCTTAAAAAAATACACAGTGCTGTTCTGCTAAAAAAGTACAGTGTTGTTCTTGCATAACAACAACTTCTATTTGAGAAATAGATGTAATGGTCCTAAAAAAAAACTATGTACACAGTGCCATAAATTTATTGTCTTTTGGTATTGTGCTAGTGTTCTGGGGCAGGGCATTTTGAAGCCAAAGTAATAAAGAAACTTTAATATATCAGCAAACTGCTGCCTTGATACAACAGAATTGTTTTGAAGAGTTACCAAAAACATGATTCAGGGATGCAGAAAACTAATTCAATTAATTATTCATGTTTTCTGCCTCTGTTTCAGAGCATACATGAATGTGATGCATTCATGAATGTGATACATTAAATTTGTGAGAGGGAAAATGTAGGAAACCTAGTTGTTCTCCTTTTCATACAATGTTTTAAATCCTCATAAAACTACAAAATGTTAGACTTGTCCAAATCTAAAGCATTTACAGACAACAAAATAAATGTGACTCAGAAATTGAAATTAGTTTCTTAGAAGACATTGTGGGAGGAGGAAAAATGCTGATCACAAGCATTTTTCCCTTTTTCACTACATTTTATGAAGTCTCTTTGGTAATTAAATCTTGGGATTGTTTGCATGAGTGTTACAGAAAATGCCCTCATAATTTGTGTTACTTTACCAACTCTACGGATGCCTAAAAGATTGAAATGTCATCTTGTGGAAGTTTAATGATATGATATCTTTGAGAGTGCTTATTTAACTCTTTGCCAAACAACAAAGTTTTAGACTTGTCCAAGTTGAAAGCATTTGCAGACGACAAAATAAATGTGACCTGAAAATTGAAATTTGACTTCAGTAGAGTAGAAAACATTGTGGGAAAAGGAGAAAGTGCTGGTAACCAGCATTTTCTCCTATTCCCACGTTTTCAGACGGCTTCTTGCTCTTGGTTGTAAAAACCAGGGATTGTTTGGTAAAGGGTTAAAAAAAGATAAAGTTGGAACAAGAAATACGTGCTTCACAGTTTTATTTTTCATCATCAACTATTTACGTACAACAGTTACGTGTACTGGAGTTTTACCTTGCTAATTCATACAGCAAGTTTACCATAAAGGAACATTCTTGAAAAGTACATTTACAAGTATGGATTATCAACATGAACTTAATCTTTACCAGATAACACAATTTCACACATGTCATAATCTAATGCTTTACCGGATGACAAAGTGTTAGACTAGTCCAAATAGAATTTTGAAGCATTTGCAGACAACAAAATCAATGTTACTGAAAACTGAAATTGGTTTGTGGATAAGTAGAAAACATGGTGGAAACAATAGAAAATTCTGTTTACCAGCATTTTCTACTTTTCTCACCATGTTTTCAAAGGCCTTTTTTCTTCTGGATTGTGTGGTAAATGGTGAAAAACTTTTACGACTTGTATGTGGCTAAAATAATTGATTTTGGCTCTCAGCAGGTGAAAACATTGTGCCAAACGGAGAAAATGCTGGTTCAAAAGCCTTTCTCCTTTGAATGATTAAAACGTAGGATTGTGTGGTCAACATGCATTATTGAATGTACAGTAAGATACATTTTTAAAATAAAATTTTAAGAAAAACTGAAGGACTTGGATATTGCAAGCATTTCTTCCTTTTTTCCATTCTGTAATCTGTTTTTGATATAGTAACAAAAAGACCAATTTTTAGTAAAGGGTTATGATATAGTAGATGATCAATTGAAAACAATGAAGGTAAGGCTTTAAGCAAGCACTTAGAGCCTGCAAATTTTACTAATACTGTAGTTTACAGGAACCAAGGTAATTTGTTACCTTCTTTCAGACATTATTTTATCCCTATTCTGCAACTACATGTACATGTATAAGTTTGTTAAGAAAAGTTGATGCTACAGGTGTAAAGAGTCTCATTGCAAGAACTCAAAGGTTCAAGTCTGTACCACATGAGAAAATTTTAGACTGGTTTACAATGTAAGCATTTGCAGATAACAAACGTGGCTCAATTGATGGAAAGCATGGAAAACATTGTAGAAAAAGGAGGCAACGCTGGTTAATTGCACTGTCTCCTTTTTCACACTGTTTTTAAAGCTTTTAACATCAATGTCATCAACACTCAGAGTTGTTTAGTAAAGTATTAAAGATTTGCAGGCATGAGCCACCTTGGAACCCTCATTTCAAAGTATTCTGGTAAAAGTATGTTATGATGAAATTTCAGCAATTTTGATTTAAGATCATTCCAAAAAGTATAGCCTCAATTCTTTGATGATATTAACCTGTAGGTGTCCACACAAAAAAAGTTACAGTAACTGACATTACAGACAGCCATTTGCATTTGAACTTGATAATAAAATGCATGGTTCTCTTTATGATGCATTGACCCATGCTTTAATTTGTAACCAAGTTGATTTTTCTGTGGTTCTGGATAGTTTTCAATATCCAAAGGATGCAAACTTTGCAAACAATAGGGACACTTGACCTCCAGAATGCTCACTAACTTATCTTCTTCATAAATAAGGCCATCTGGGCTACATTTAAATTCAGGGGAGTTTGGATTTACCCAAAATCCACTCCTTGTTGCATGCTGTCCTGGGCTAAGATATATATTTCACAAAAGTTTGCATCAGCAACCTGTCCATTATCGATTCCATACTTAAGTGATTTAAGTCTTGGTGGCCCCTTTCACCAGTAGAGAATACTGCCCTCTTTTTGTCACAGCACTACATACTTTGGCATTTGATGCCGTGATTCTCAAGTATCTATGTAAATGCCAGTTAACTGAATCGGTTTGATCTTTAGTTCCTATGATTTCCATAGAGACATCACCTGTAGTATGTTCTCTCAATGCAGTTAGGCAGTTTGTGTTTGCCTATGAAGGAATACGGTGTCAACTTCGTTCATGGTATTTTACCCCCATCACTCTTTTAAGCATCGAGTCAGTTCCTTTATTTGGTAATGATAAAATGAAATTGTTAACAAATGCTTGCTGATTCTGAACATTTCAATTTTTTAGGCATCCGTAGAGTTGGTAAAGTAACACAAATTATGAGGGCATTTTCTGTAACACTCATGCAAACAATCCCAAGATTTAATTACCAAAGAGACTTCATAAAATGTAGTGAAAAAGGGAAAAATGCTTGTGATCAGCATTTTTCCTCCTCCCACAATGTCTTCTAAGAAACTAATTTCAATTTCTGAGTCACATTTATTTTGTTGTCTGTAAATGCTTTAGATTTGGACAAGTCTAACATTTTGTAGTTTTATGAGGATTTAAAACATTGTATGAAAAGGAGAACAACTAGGTTTCCTACATTTTCCCTCTCACAAATTTAATGTATCACATTCATGAATGCATCACATTAGTCTTGGATAATGCTGAAGTATCCTGTCCGGTTTCAGTTTTTTTTTTTTACGTAATGTAAAGCATTCCTTAGGGTCACGTTTCGTTTACCCTCCCTTGCTCTACTCACACAGTTTGCTCGTGCAACTAGGTGTATCATAATTAAACTGCATTTTTCTAATACAAACAGGAGAGCAGCAGTGCGATTGCATCTGTTCATTGCAGAATGGCATACCTCACCGGAGACCAGCATGCCGACCAGCAAGCCGACGGCCACCATATTTGTTGACAACCTTGGTTTTTTTTTCCAAGGTTATTTTTAGTAAATGACGAAATGAAATTGTCCTCCCTACTATGTTATTGATGTTTCGATTGGCTATTAGGGTACTTCCCGACCATATGAATATTCATTAGAAACGAGAATTTGCTTGTCAATTTTCCCAGGGGTAATGCATGGAGAGTAAGGTAATGCTTAAACCTGGGTTCCGAGGATGTTGCTTTGTAAGAGGACATGTTCAAATAGGGATGGTACAAATGCAATGGTAATAGTCAAAATTATCATATATAACAGAATATTAAGATTTTTAACAGAAAGAATAATTTCCTGTGAGGCAGTATTTGGCAACTGTGGGGTCTTTTGTTTACATTTAGTTTGGGTTAATCTTTATGCCTATAGACTAGCTTCTCTCGTCTAAAAAACTGTCTATGAAACCAAGTAAAATTAGCAACTACTGTAGCGAATAATTCCTTCTGTTCCAAGCTTGTTCTTCTTGCTGAATAAAATACTCACGTTCCCATAACGTTAAAACAGAAAGAACTTTAAAAAAGAAAGAACTCTAAAAAACTTACAAGATTATGTTTAGTCAATAAATCATCAGTTATGCAAAACATAATTGAACCATGCTCTGTGAAAAAGGGCTTAATGCATCTCTGTAATACATTGGACAACGCAAGACATCACATAATTAGGGAATTATTTAGTCTGACAACCGACTTCATATGGATGTAATCTGGTCCTAATTTACGACTAGCAAAAAGTTTTGACCCATGTTAGCCTGTGCAAACTGCACAGGCTGACATGGGTCAAAACTTTTTGCTAGTCGTAAATTAGATGACATGGGTCGATACTTTTTGCAGATTGGACGCATCGTTTATATAATATGGCTCCCTGCCCGCAATCCTATGATACTGTAATATTTGTGTATTTTAACTCTGATTATATTCAGTTACTTTTTGTGGAACTCTTATTGTGAACTATTGCCATAAAACCCCCATTCCACTGGCGGCGATTCCGCTACCCTTCGAAATTTTGGTCAAAACGCCGTGAATCGTAGGAGAAACAGCAAAAGCGTAGTAGAAACGCCTTGATCGTAGTAGAAGCGAAACAGCAAGAGCGTAGTAGAAACGCCTTGATCGTAGTAGAAGCGTATCGGAAGCTTCATGGTCGTCACTTTAAACCCCCATTCATCCGAACCGAACGAGATTCCGTCACGCTTCAAAATTCTGGTCAAAACGCCGCGAAGCGCTGCAGGCAGGGCGACGGCGCAGTAGAAACACTTTGGTCGTAGTAGAAGCGTATCGAAAGCGTCATGATCGCCACTTCACGGTGCTTGTTTTGACCATTCTTAAAATTTACGTAGCGGGATTGCTATGGGCTCGAAGCGCCACAAAAGTGTAGTAAAAGCGTAGCAAGAAATTCGTGAACACAGCAGTATCGTAGCGGCGGCGCGAGTAATGTAGCGAAAATGCAGTGCATCAAATCAAAAGCAACACCCAACCCTTTCAATCTATTGTTCATAACCGCAAGCTGGAGCACAGCTACTGCAGCAATTCGATCCATTTTAGTTCACCTGAGCACGAGGTACTTAAGGTGAGCTTTTGCGATCGGGCCGTGTCCGTCGTCAGTTGTCCAGGCGTCAACAATTACCTTGTGCGCACTCTAGATGCCACATTTTCAGTCAGTTACTCATGAAACTTGGTCAGAATATTTCTCTTGATGTTGTCTTGGACATGTTTGAAATTAGGTCCTGTCTGGTCAAAGAGAAGGCCACTTGGCCAAATTTGAAAAAAAAAACTTGTTTGCACTCTAGAGGCCAGTTTTTCAGCCATGCTCTCTGATAAGGGGGCGGGGTGGGTTCATGCATCTGCAAAAAGTATAGATTCATATCGGCGAAACCTTTAGCTGTTTGTGAATTTTCTACATATCTAAAGACCATTTTACCTCATGATTCAGTCAGTTGTTTCACAAATGGGTTTTATCGATCCAAAATTATTTTATGATTTGATGCGAAACGGAGATCTGTATTACACCCCCTTCTGCCTTAGTGACGCTCTGGTATGTTAGCCACAGTCTGGCAAAAAGGGGCTTAATGCACCTCGGTGATGCATTATACCACATATTTATCACATAATTATGAGTTCATAATATTCATTTTGCCCAACACAATTCAGGACGTCGGATGATCCCTCCACATGCAGAACACTGACCAATAGCAAAAAGCTTCGACTACCTTTTGAAGATACATTAAGTCCCTTTTTCACAGTGCATCATGGCTCAAATATTTGGGCAAAAGACGAGATGCCAGTTACCATCAGTTTCTCCTTTCCAGGGATGTTTTTGAAAGCCTTCTTCTATAGACTCGTTATCACGGAATTGAAAGTGTTGAAAAAAAAAAAAGAAACATGTAGCCTACACACTTCACCGTAAAGATGCAACAAACACTGACATACGAATATACTTTAAGCAATTGACTTGCCCATAATTAATGAGTGTAAAGCATATGAAGGTGCAAAATTCGAGATTCTAAATATAAAACACAAGCGTAATTTTCATTGTCAACTTGATCAACTGCCTAGAATTACCGATTGCAACATTTTGTGCTGTAGGATCAAGTACCTATTCTACCTATTTGCTCATGCATCTATGAACGATCTTTGTGGTATATTTATATTAAATCTGACTCGCGAATTTACTGGAACACCGTATTTGGCCTCGTCACATGCAACCGATTTTGTAAGGCCAACAATACCTCTCTGAAAAACAAAAGACTCATAACGGTTAAATGCAAAGGGTATTGAACCAGATGAGTCTGCGCAATCCGTACAGACTGGCCCGGGTCGAAACCTTTTGTACGATTGAGTCCGTTTTTATACCGAATGAATCAATATTATCCCACAACTTGCTTTGTAGATAATGCATTACGAAGTTGCATTAAATCTCTTCTCCAAGAGCGCCGTATAGCACTTATACATATTTTGTGCTTGAACGGAGATTCGTGATCCTTCAGGCTGACGAGTGTGACAAGACGAGCTTTTGCTTTAAGTGTAGATCATCTCAATCAAACTGCACCGCACAGCATTGTAATCTTAAGCGTAAACGTTCCGATGTTGTAAGAACAGAACAGAACAGAACAGAACATATACTTTATTAGACAAGTACTTCGTACATAGTCTTGTTTACATACATTGTATATAATAAACAAGGTCTCTCTCTCCCTCTCTCTCTCTCTCTCTCTCTCTCTCTCTCTCTCTCTCTCTCTCTCTCTCTCTCTCTCTCTCACTCACACACACACACACAGAGATACGTCAAGTACTAAACTTCAGCTGGGAATAACATGGAATAACCATGTTTCAAATATAAAAATATAATGGTAATACAGCAAACTGTTATAAAATGTTATTAATCATTGGAATATAAACTATCAAATCTAATAGTTAATGCGGATCTTATAAAAGAGGCAAGTTTAATTAAAGTATCATTGTTGTTGCTTCGCATTAAAGTAACCAATTTATACATGCTAGGTTTGGTATAGAAAAAATCACTAATAAGCTTTTTACGCAATGGCATATATTTTGGACAAATAAGGACAAAATGATATTCATCTTCTACTTCTTCCATGTTGCATAGTTTACATAATCGTTCGTTCCTAGGTATCCTATTTTTGGCAAATCTACCGGTTTGGACATTTAGTGAGTGAGCTGATATTCTGAATTTACAAATATATCCCCGAATGTTCAACCGTAAAGCATCTAGATATTCTTCTTTTGCAAAGGAGGTTTTAATACCTCTATAGACAGTTAAAACTGAACTAGAATCTATTTTTGAGAACCACTCTTGTTGAAAACAATCGATCATTCTTTGTTTCAAAACTTTAAAAATTTTATTAGAATTATGAGTGACAGGGTTATTGAATATTTTGGACATACCATAATCGCCAAATATCTTTTTAACATTATAAACCCAATTTCGTTTTCCCTTTATACAATCTTGAAGAGCCTGTGCATAAATGGTTCTTAAAATGATGTTTTTAGTATCTAAGAGCTTATACCAATACTTAATTATTTTCATGTACCTAGATATATAAAGGGGATAACGACCAAGCTCTCCGTAAACAGCCATAGAGCTAGTACTAGACTTAACCTGCAGTATACGCTTGCAAAATTTTAGATGAATTCGCTCAATTGCTTTAGATTTACTGTAGATATTTGAAAGGGTTCGGACGATGAGACGAACATTTCTACCCTTTCCCATAAGATATTCCGAAGCCGTCAGTCTCAAGTTTTTTTTTATCGGTGAGAGCGCGAAGGGGTCCTATCGAGAATTATATTAGAAAATCTAGTGAAAATGAGGAGTTCGAGCTTACTTCATGTATGTTAACAATCCTGTAATTTATCACTGCACCGCAGACGACGCAAATGCTACTAAATTTTAGGGTACACATACCTTTATGGCTGAATAGTCCGGACATCCGGATTGTCCAAATTCACCACCTACACTTGAAATGTTGACGATAGTTCCTTGCGTCTGCCGTAGATAAGGCAAGACTTCCCTTTATACAATCTTGAAGAGCCTGTGCATAAATGGTTCTTAAAATGATGTACACATATATAATAATCTGCTGTTGGAATGTGCTCTTCAGATATTCTCATCTGAACCTGGTTAGATTGTTTTACAAGTCAGTAAAGAAACATTTTTTCGATGATTGAGAACAGAGTTTGCTTTAAAATTACACGGGGACCTTACAATATACATAAAATAAATAAAATTACATTTATTCCAATATCCCTGAGGGAATCTATGGTATAAACAAAGGAATACAGGAAAAGGTACCAAGCTGTTGTTTGGTTACCTTTAGTCTATATCTGGCATGAAAGATAATTTTAGTTACAGGAATGGCCCAAATTAATTGTATTACTACTACTATCATGTGTAACAATATTTATCACTTTTGCACGCCTAAACTACAATTAGCTATATGTTGTCATTAATTTCGCCACGTGAGTACAAATACTTACATCCATTAGAGTCCCAAATATATACCCAGTAAATGCCACTTGTCACTATAACTTTCCACGTCAAGTTTAGAGAAACGTAAACACGTTTCTTTTTCCGGAGTTTCTGTCATATTCTTACGTTGGATAATACTCAAAACGCAAAGAGAAATTCATTCTTACTATCTTTTTATTTACAAACAATACAATTATCACACAATAAAATGAACAACATTTGGTCTTTTGAAAAATGAATAAAACTATTCAGAAAATGAGTGACACTTTTTGAAAAATTAGTAACTTTTCAGAAAATAAGTAACACTTTTTGAAAAATGACTGACACTTTTAAGGAAATGAGTAACACTTTTTGAAAAATGACTGACACTTTTTGAAATGGACCCTATTGGAATTTACGTGTAAAAGTACAAAAACGTAAAAGGCAACGACACTTTTTGAAAAATGAGTGACACTTTTTGAAAAATGAGTGACACTTTTATGAAGATGAGTGACATTTTTTAAAAAATGAGTGAGACTTTTAAGAAAATGAGTGACACTTTTTTAAAAATAAGTGACACTTTTAAGAAAATGAGTGACACTTTTTTAAAAATGAATGACACTTTCTGAAAAAATGAGTGACACTTTTTGAAAAATGAGTGACACTTTTAAGAAGATGAGTGACAATTTTTTTTTTTTTAATGAGTGACACTTTTAAGAAAATGAGTGACACTTTTTGAAAAATGAGTTACACTTTTTGAAAATTGGTGAACACTTTTTGATATTTGTGTGACACTTTTTGTAAATTGGTGAACACTTTTTAATATTTGTGTGACAAATATATGAAAAATGAGTGACAATAAAGAAATATCTAACAGTTTTATACATAGATATCACAATATTGTTGAAGCAAACTTTACACAGTATAAGGACGACTATCAAAATCCGTATGGTTCTGTATCAAACTGGTCTACTTTTCGTATTTTTGTATTAACCATTTGATAACTTTTCTGTTCTTCTCTATTATACAATTTTTATTTTCTTTTGTCCCTACATATTTTACTAGGATTGGTCACAGTGATATTTGAACTACTTTGAGGGTCTGTGACTATATCTTTCACATCAAAATTAATGAGTTCACTGTTTTTATATTTTAGGGTAAATCCCCTCACTTTACAAGTTTCATTTTATTTTTATTCGTTTTGTAAGCATAATTTTTTGGCCCCCCAGACACAAACTCCACAATGTACTGTCCATTTTGAAGTTCATCCGTCAGTTCACCCAAGTAATCACCTAGAGGAGGATCATACTCATCAGGACGACTCACATATATCACACTGTCCGTATCGTAACACAAGACTCTTCAGTTTGATGCCTCGAGTACACTGTAAAGTTTGAGTCGGGCCCAACATGTAGTGAATGTTGTCAAATATATGTTAGTTTTGTTATCTTCGGGTTGACAATCGTCCTTATACTGTCATTCGACTTGTATCGTATCGTTAGACAATATATGAAAATCAATGGGTTGTTCCAATGGATCGGAAAATAATTGAAAAAACATGTTTGCCTGACTTTCATGAAAAAAATCCGTTTGTCGCATATTAAATCTCTGACCAAACTTTCCCCAAAAGCTATTGAGACACAGTTTGGCCAAAGCTCTAAGCCCTGGGTTCTTTTCAATATTTCCTCGATCCAACAAAACTCCTTCTTTTTCCATATATTGTGCAATGTACTTATTCATATCATCGTAACATTTAATCCAATCGAGAGGACCGCTTGCTTCTTGTTTAAATTTCAAAAATGTATTAATATATTGAGCAAACAGTCCTCCTTCATGGGTTCTATGGTCATATTGAGTGCTTTCTTCCCAGTGATATACTTCATAAATTTTTGTGATTCTATACCCTAATCTGACAGCCGTTTCTATTTCGGGGTGCACCACGTACCAGTCAACTCTCTTTGTTCATTTGTACATTTGCAAAGGGTTTGACTTTCGGTATCCGCGCAGGTCCGACATAAAGAAAATTTTAATTTGCCATTGGACCTGTAAGGAAGGACCGGGTGAAAGAGTCCCCTGGGCGGGAGAATCTTCACCTTGGCAATACCAAAATAATCCTTGATGTCCCCAAAATCTTTGGTAATGACTGTGGGGTGACCTACGGGATACCGACAATACTTGTTTACCCAGGGATACAGACTCGTAAAATCCACATATTTCACTTGCTCCTTTTCTTTTACCTTGTAATAGAGTTGGCTTGCATTGGTGCGACCTCGGGAGAAACTCTCTCTGGGGTCTAAAACTATCCATTATATCTAACTGAGAAATGAATTGCCGAAGTTCAGGGTTTTGGTTTTGTTGTTTTTTGAAGTCGCGATACCAAATACAAATATATTTCATACCTAAATTTTCGAGGTGTGCTTTCTTTTTCAATGTCAGCGCATACAATTCATCCAAAGACTGGTGAGTGAGTGGATGGTACATTTCTTCACGATTGTCAGAGAAACACAAGGGACAACCATGAAATATATATCCGTGATATTCATAGACCGTGTTGGTTTCTCTACAATATCTGTCCAATTTGTAGCGAGTGCCGGGGATCGTTTTCTCCCCTTCATTCAAAACATATTAGATATGGACGTCATCGACTTGCGTCCTCCACTCTAACCATTGAATTAACGCTTTACTGTACTGATCATTGTAACCACTGGGAGGAATCTTTGCTATGGGGGTACTAACATATTCTCTCTCGCACACTTTCTCTCCTTTTAGTTTGGATTCGTGGACCCATTCGTTTTCGTTTTGTATATACCATTTTTCATCGAAGACTTGCGGGTACCCATTCATCATTGTCTTGCAGTTTTACTCGCCATGTTTCTTCCAAAAATTGGTTCTAAAGACATTCATTCAAATGGAAGCTATAGTGACAGAATCGAATGGATCCACGGCTCCAACCCATTTTTTCTCTTCTTTCCCTTTTTTATTGACAACCTCTATCTCTATCCCGGTAGCACTCACTAATAAATGTCTAAATTTCATACAAGCTTGTCTTAAAATATCTACATCACTTCTACAATACTCTAATATTTCTTTTCTAAAATTCAATATTTCATTCTCTCTCTCACTCAACAACGCTACTAACTCGCTTCTTTCTTTCTCACTTTTAAAATCGTAACCATAATCTTTAGCATCAGGGTAGGGTCCAACATAATTTTGATTCTCTCTAGTATTAAAATAATGCGGAAACCACCCTTTTTTCAATTCATGTAAACCAAATGCTTTCGGGAGTGCGGATAATTTCATGGGTAAAAAGTTTAGACTGTCAAGCACCTTCATATGTAAATCTTTCTCCACTGCCATATACATAATTTTTGAACCGTTGTAAATGATTTTGTCTGGTCTTATGGATTGATCGATCAAATATTCCAAAAGAAAATACCCGTCATACCCTTTCATGTTATGGGCAACGACCTTGAAATATTCATGTTGGTCTGTAAAGAGCCACTGTCCAAACTTTTCGGCGGTATCCGCGCCCTCGAATATGACCTCTCTGAATCCGCATTTACCGGGACAAGGACCTTCGTCCTCATTCTCGTGCAGTTCCGTGTTGTCACATTCGTCGCAACGGGTACTGCAACCCTTACATACGGAATCGGGTTTCAGTTCTTTATCAATGCATTTAGGGCATACGGAGTGAGCCACGACAAATTTTGGATGATGGGTCGCTTTACCGCACCATGACGTTTTACAATTCTGACATTTGGAGCAAGATTTACATACCTCGGGTGCTTGACAGTCCTTACAATTTAGTTTAGAATTGGGTACATATCTTTCATCACAAAAGGTAATTTCATCTTGGGAACATTCAAAATAAAAAAAGAAATAAAGTTTGGAATATAATGTTCTTTTGCTGGTGTTGCTCTCAAATAACACTTGTGGTCGTCCATCACATATTTGTGACAGGAGGAACACTGGTATTCTCCACATACATGTTCCTCCTTTTTACGTTTGTCCATTCTAAGCACTTTATAGCATATGGGACACTTCCACTATTTTTTGCATTGTGAAGGGCCTCTAGGTTGTCCTTTCTTTTTCCCTTCAGTATGTAAAGGGATCTTCTTGTGTTCGTCGTAACACTCTGTCGATCTGCAAGTCATGTTACAGTCCTTACACAATATTGGCTCCTCATCGTAATATAAGTTTCTCTTGCAGACAATACACTTTATTTCACATTCATGCCTTTCTTTGTTATTATAATGTTTGAGGCATTTATCGCAGAAATATCTGGCTCTGAAGAACCCCGTGATGCTGGTAATGGTGTGAAAATGGTCGTCATCCACTAAATAAATATAAATGCATGGACTATCATCGCTGCTTGGTGCCGTAGTAAAGAGCCTGGTTCACTAACCCCCATAATTTGCCCAACCTCAGAATCTCACTATTTTTTGAAAATCATAGAAATGATATGTGTATAATCTGAGAATGACATTATTTTGGTGAAAAAGTTGAACTGGACATTGAAATTTAATAAAAAACAAGGCCCTCCGTAACGCAACGAAACAACGTATTTATTGACGTCGGTCATAAACAACACGACGTTACGCGTGTGTAAAAATTCTCCTGATCACACAATGTATCCTTCAGTTTCAGTGACAAAAACTACCTTAACCCTTTACAACACAATGCCGACTTTTCACGACCCTGAAGAAGAAGGCTTTTGAAAATATTGTGAAATAAGGAGAAAATGTTGGTAACCAGGATTGTCTCCTTTTCCTTTAATGTCTTCTACCATATCCAAATACAGAAATCATTATTTCGGGCACATTTATGTTGTTGCCTGCAAATGATTTCAGTTTGGTATAGCCTGAAATTTTGTTGTATGGTAAAGAGTTAAGAATCATGGTTACTTACTCGTCTGCAAAGTCCTTTTATTATAACAATTTCGTCGTTGACCAGTGTTCGTATTCGATTCCCCCGTTTCATTTCGAGCACAATGAGTAGACATCAAATTTTAATCTTTAACAAACAACCTTTGGTTTTCACGACCCTGGGAAAGAAAGCTTTTAAAAAACATTGTGGGAAAAGGAGAAAATGATGGACACAAACATTTTCTGCTTTTGGTTCAATGTTTTTTATCCTTTCCAAAATAATTTTCAGTTTTTGGGTCACATTTACTTTGTTGTCTGCAAATGCTTTTAATTTGGACCAGTCTATAATTATGTCGTTTGGTAAAGAAGTAAACATTAACACATTAACAAAAAGATTTTAGCCATTCCTCTCTGGCAGTAATAGTTTGGTATGTAAAATCGGTGATGACGGATTAGTTAAAAGATTGTTCATAAGCAATAGTTACATAAACTTGTACACTTGCTGGTGTATGAGTTATACGTTCGTGTTACTACTGACACTGAACAGTCTTTGGCAAAAGTAAACATGCAATTCACTGGTCACTATCACTACTGGAATCTGCGATTTGATTGGGAGCGGCGTCTTCAAGATGGACACCCCAGTCACGTACACCAAATTTCTCTCTGTTTTCATACCTTGCCGCAGATAAATACCAAACTATTGCCGCAAGATGAGAGCACATTCCAACAACTCGCGAACCAGCTTTGCATTGGCAATACCACGCCTGTATGATGGATTCATTAAACTGAATCCACATCACATATTTCCTGCTTGATGTGTGACGACTTTGCATTTTGATACAGAGCAAACTTGGTTCGTCGACATGAACGCGAATCTCACAGTTACCCTCCAAGTGCTCTTGAATGTAACTTGTGCTCAACCGCAGTTGATACACACCAAAGGTGAGATCGCGAAGCTGATATTCTGTTAAGCGAGGAAAGGTGTCGATTTCCACTTCATCCACTGGCCGCCATATTTTGATTCTTCTTGCCAGTCCTTTTTCCTCAACCATATCCTTCAGTTCATTTCCTTTTCTGCTCCGTTCTAGCATGCCTTTTGCGAGCTCCTGATCCCCAGTTGTAGAACTAAGGGGTGGAAAATATTTGTTCGAAAGGATATTTGTTCGAACAAAATCACCAATAAATGAAATCTGGCTGTTTGGCAAAACATGGTCGAGGTACTTGAATTTTTTGATTCTCGCATTTGCTGATTCAACAACCCATCGTATCTGCAGTTTGATAAATAGAAAGAAATCATTTCATAAGTAAATGAGCCATGCTCTGGGAAAAGGGGGCTTAATGCATCTGCGAAAAGTATCGACACGGGTCAGCCTGCGCAGTCCGCGCAGACTGACTTGGTGGAAACTTTTTATTAGTAAATTTTTTTATATGTCCAAGAACCATTTTACCTCATGATTAAGTCAGTTATTAAAAAGTGGCTGTTATGGATCCATAAGTAAGTGATGGCTTGCGCGGTATGATGGATTACGGAGATGCATTAAGCCCCCTTTTGCCAGAGTATATTTAATATATCCTTTCTCTCCCAACTTTCAGTTAGTTTAAACTTAGCCTGTACACTTATTTTACATCGATTTTGAGACAAACTCAAAATTTAAACTAATTTCTTTCGATTCTGCTTCTTGGGAACTACACCAGTACTCGCGCTAAGAGTGGTGACCAATGGAAGGTCCAAGATCACTAGTCGCTGCCGGGAATCAAACTCAGGACCTCTTGATTGCAAAGCCGACGCTCTTCTTCCCGACTACAGACACCACATAGCTCTCAGTCAGTTTTATTTCACCATTAATTTATTGATTTTATTATGATGATTATATCAGGAGTCTTAGGTTCGAATGTGGTCTATCCCGAATCCTGATCGCGACGCTGCTATGTGTTGTGAGATTTGTGGGAAAATAAATGTCGCCATGAAAAAAAAAAATAGAACAGTGGTTCATGCGTATTAAGTTCGCTCTTAATTGAGTGTATTCCTTTTAAGCACTAAATCAATTCTTTTATGGAATGTTTTTGTATGGAGTTAGGCCTCTTGTATAGAGCGATTCCATTTTCTTAAATATATTCTAAAAACTATCTGCATTACACTTCGTTAATCTATGATTCAAATCTATTCGTGAATCAATCTGCTTTTCGATCTAGATGTACATGTAAAGATATCTTTTTGTAGACGATTTTCAACGTAAGAAAATTAGCATTTTTTCAGATTTTGCAAATGTATTCCTATTTTTAATCATTACTTTTTTAATCACGCCTTTATTTAAATCGGTTTTATATTTTGTATATTTATATGCAACGATCACAATAAAAGAAATTATTAATTAAATTTTTGGAAGTGCTTGATTTTCTGACTCACAGTTGAGGCCAAAACTTAAGGTTAGCATTAGTCCTTTGTTGTCATTGTTGTTGTTGTTTTTGTTACTGTTGTTAAAATTCAGATACATGTGACTTTTCTTATTATTTGCATGAAGGAATCTTACTTTTGTCACCAGTCGACTTGAATTAGCTTCTTCTGTAGACATCTGTCTATGCCCTTTGGAAAGAATGCTTGGCATTTCAGCCTGGATACCAAGCTCCTCGAGTAATTTGACAGAGTCTCGAAAGCCCAGGTCCACAACAAATACATCGCCATCCTTCAAAAAGCCTCTAATGTCTTCTATATTTGACAGAAGCATGTGGTTCAGTATTGAAGCATCATTGTTTTTGCTGTCTGACAAATACGGTCCAACGATGGTTACGAAATAGCCAGTGGTTGTAACAACTACCATGGGCTTAACTAGTGGACGACCCTTGTGTGTGCAGTATGTTCGCCGTTGGAATTGAAAGTTGTTGGATTTGTTAATGTAAATGTAAGTCCCATCAAGGACGAGGATTACTTGGTCGTCAGCTGTACCAAACAAGGTCTTTGCTAGGTCATGGGTATGGTCTCTGATAACAGATTCCCTAGTTAGGCTATCGATTCCGAGGTAGAGAGGCACAAAACCACGCATAAATGCTTTATTAAAATTAGAACATGAGCGCATTTGAGTACCATAACGAAACATATATCATTTTGTTTGTATCTTAATTGTTAATACAAACATACTTGTTATTTTGTGGTACTCGTTTGCGCTGATAGTTTATTTTTTAATATAATTTGACAAAAATGGTATGATTTTCCTGTTTTTCGGAAAATAGGAGGTATTAAAACGTGAAATTACTCACCCACAAAATCATTAGAAATTAACAAAATAGCATTTTTATACAGTTTAGAAGTTGTTTTGAATAAATATCGATCAATTGATTATATTTCTCATAGTTTAATTTTTTTGCAAATTTTGGGCAAATTATGGGGGTTAGTGAACCAAGCTCTTTGTTACCAAGACGTGCACTCACCACCATCACGCGAACCCCAAGAAGTTCTTCAAACGCCTCCACATCGTTGAGACTGGCCGGTCTATCTGTGGAGACTCCGGCGTACTGGCATAATGCTTCTGCTAATTGTTTCTGTTGTTTTCGGTTGTTGTTTATAAGATCCTTGTAATAGGTCAAGGGTACTTTCTGATGTTCTAAAATCAAATCAAGATTGTTTTTACCCTGTCTGTTTTTCGTCACCTCCTTCCATTCTCCTTGAGTACACCTTTTAAGTTTCGCCCAGCTAACTCCAATTGCACGTGCCATACAGAGTTGATCATCGTTTTCGATAGTGACAATGGACGTTTTCAGTTGTATCGAGTTTCTGCTACCTTTGAGTTTTGTAATTCGTCGACGTGGGCCTCCACTTCCTTTGGGTAAGACTATAGTTCCAATAACGATGATAAAGCTTTCGTTAATTAAAAGCTCTTGGTAACTATTTAACACTTTTTCTATGACCTTCATCACTTTGTTTACATTAAGTTGGTCCCAAGTCTGCAGAGGAACGATGATAGGATCTTGCAGCCCATCGTGGTAAATAACTACACGACCTAAATCATTTCCCGCTAAGTCCCCTCTGGCCTGATTCAACACATCCTCAAACTTGCGATGGAGACCATCTTGAATGTCGCACAAGTCCTGACATTGATGTTTTTCATCAATTTTAATGAAATATGTCCTGTCAACCGCCGCATTTTTTACATATGTCCTCTCTCCTTTTTTATGCATCGAATATTGTAGTCCTGACGGTCCTGGTTGTGGCTCGTTCTCAGATACTGAGGGTTTCATTCCCCGTCATTTACACAGACTCTTGATGTTTCCTCCATTTCTTCATCAAATAAAAGGGCTTTGACGATTCTTTCTATCTCCTCTTCTCTTCTTATGTATTCCAAAGCTAGCTCAAAATCTTCATCGTAAGAACTCCTAGTCTTGGTTTCGTGTACGGGTCTTTCATACACAAGTTCTGGTTGACGTAACTGATAAAACCTGAACCTCACAATCGGGGAATCTTGAATTCCCATGGTGGCTGCAAAGTTCATCAGTTCATCTGCGTTGGTAAAAGAGTTCACCATAATTTCGAATGTTGATGCTACGATATCCGTGTTGATTATTCGAATTCCAAAATCAGAATGACGAGAAACGATCCCGTCCGTCCTTTTATACATAAGGATGAGCCTCGTTTTGATAATGAGGCTAGATTAACCTGATTCGACAAGTCTGAGCGAGTTTAATACATCTTTTGTTCGTACTTTCTGTACAAAACAAACAAATCCAGACAGTATGGCGACATTAACAAAAGACAATATTCAGCCACCTGGTCCTTTGTTAGGGGATTAACTTTGACATTTCTATAGACCATTGTTCTCACATCCTGTACTGTATAAACACACGCCAGACAGCTAGGCGCCTTCGTTACTAAAAATAGCCGGACTTTGAATAGGCCATTATTCCCATATCGGTCTTAATTCAATAAAATGCTAGCCAACGCGGCGACCTTCACAAAAGACTATTGTTCAACCACCTGGCCCTTTGTTAGGGGAACAACTTTCAGTTGATTAGACCATTGTCCGCTTTTCCGTCCTTAAACAAATAAAAACACGACAGCGAGGCGACTTTAACAAAACACTATTGTTCACACACCTGTTCTTTGTCTAGGCATTAAACTCTGACATTTCTACAGACCATTGTTCTCACATCCTGTACTGTGTAAACACACGCCAGACAGCTAGGCGCCTTAGTTACTAAAAATAGCCAGACTTTGAATAGGCCACTGTTCCCATATCGGTCTTAATTCAATAAAATGCTAGCCAACGCGGTGACCTTCACAAAAGACTATTGTTCAACCACTTGGTCCTTTATTAGGCCATTGTCTGTATTTCCGTCCTTAAATCAATAAAAACCAGACCATGTGGCGACATTAACAAAAGACTATTGTTCAGCTACCTGATCCTTTGTTAGGGGATTAACTTTGACAGTTGAATAGGCCATTGTCCGTACTTCCGTCCCAAAGTAAAAAAGAAACAGACAGTGTGGCGACTTTAACCAAGGACTTTAACAAAGGACTATTGTTCTCCCCCACCTGATCCTCTGTTTGGAGATTCAGCGTGTCCGAACATGAATGTTTAAAAAAAGATTTACGCATGCACACTGGTGATAGCATACTTTTATGATCTTGGTCATTTGCCTGAAGGACGTTGAAAGGAAAATATCAACAATAAGGTACCATTTTATTTCTTTATTTACAGAATATTTCTTGAATTGCAAAATCTGCTTCTTCCATTCTATCATTCCCCTCATGATGTTTCATCCATAAAAAAAAAGAAAGAAAAAATAGTTGTCCGTTTTTTCCTCACTATTTTTCATCTAGGACCCAGGACCTGACCCTCCAGGACTACGTCCTAGATCGAGGTAAACAAGTCAGCTCTGTATACATTTTCGAAAAAAGTAGATCATTCAAAATGGCCACACAAACGACCATTACAATTACCGCCAAAAAAAAAAGTAGGTCAATGCTGCTTTGTTGAAAAAGTAGGTCATTCAAAATGGCTGTCGAAATAAAAACAAAAAATACAAAAAAAGTAGGTCATCCAAGATGGTTGACGTTCTAACTATAGTAACATCCTTATATGCAAATGAGTTACTATTTATAGTAATTAGGTCATCCAATATGGCGCCCGTTTCTTTGCAACCAAACCGGCCCCATTACTACTCTTATAGTTTTGGACAAGAAGGTTTCTTGTAAATTTCCAACGTTTTTCAGTTTTGTGGCCGCGGCAATCAGAATTTTTATCGGAATCAAATTCTTTGAGGATTTTTTTTTTTTTTAAAGAGAAACATAGTAGGGTTACTTTCAAGAAGTTTTATAATAGTTGGATGGTTAGTTCAGAGAAGAAGATGTGTGAAAAAGAGTTAAGAAACGTATGTACGGACGCACGCACGCACGGACACTGGGCCACATTAACCTCGGTGGCCTTCGGCCGGAGAAGCTAAATAAAAGTCTTCTCCATCTTACTCCTTTGCTGAAATGTGAATAAGCGCCACAGGATATCGATTTACAGTAGAAACCCTTGTATATTGGTGTCATTAATTGGTCCTCAAATAAGCTCACAGATATCCGCAGAAAAGAAAAAAAAAAAAACGTGCCTACATTTTTACTAATCACAAATCACTAAATTTTCATTTGATACTAACAGTAAGTAGGTAAAAAAACAGCGTATGCAGCTATGTTGCAAAATTTGGTGTTACACATTACTTTCGATACAGTTTAAAATGGTCAACGTCGGTACTTACACTGGTAGCATTAATTCAATGAGTTTTCTAAATGTTTCGCTCGAAATTTCGTCTATTGGGTGCTTGCCTGGATCTAGAAAAGAGAATGAATATGATTTGAAAGCATTGTAATGGTCAACATCTCTACCATCTATAGATATACTTACAATATTTCCGTGATATGAAATGAAGATAAGCCATTTTCGTGCATTAGCTAAAAACATGGGCTTTTGCTGACGGCATAAATAAAGATCAGACTACATAGAACATGTTGGCTGATCTTGAATCCATTCCGTCGTCCTGCTTCACCAGGTATTTAAGAAAAGGAAATCTGTTATCCAAACTGCAAACGTTTTTTCTTAAAGGTTACAGTCACAAAAAAAAAAAATGCAAAGCTGAAGAAACCAACCAACCAGACACGACAATGAATTGCTGTAGTCTTGTAGACAAGAGATTGCAGAATCCAGCATTTTCAAACAAATGAGCCATACTATGTGAAAAGTGGCTTAATGAATCTCCGAGAAGTATCGATCCAAGTCAGCCTGCGAAGTCCGCAAAGACTGACTTGCGCCGAAACTTTTTGCAAATGGTCAGTTTTCTGTATGTCCAAGGTCCAGTCTACCTCAAGATTAAGTCGTTTGTTAAAAAAAAGTGGCTATCACGGAGATGCCTAAAGCCCCCTTTTGCCAGAGCATGGCTCAATTGTTTAAGCCAAAGCTGTAAATGTATATCAAATATTCCCACATAAGGAACTTTACTCTTTCAGCACCAGATCGATAGACTGGAAACTCGCATGCTTTAGACGGCTAAAAAAACAATGCAGAAATGATATGTCACAACAATTTTCAATCTAAAGGCTGCAAAGCTTGACTCTACAAGCTTTTGCGGACAGTATAAGCAACCTGCGTTGTTAACTAAATAGTCAATACGGCCGAACTTCTTGTGTGTAGATGCTATTGCATTCTGCCAAAAGAAATTGTGGATAATTTTTTTTTTTACAAATACAATATAAATTATTTTGTTTGGTCAGCCCAGTCTTGAAACACGAGAGCAAGAAGACAAACTGCTAAAAAATGCAAGTTCTCATTTTGTATGGATGTTCTCTTTTCTTTGTTTTTCGTATGTGCGTGCGTGTGTCAGCATTGAACCTCTGTTTAAAGTGAATATTCAAACGCATGCGTCTATCATTTCATGTACGAATAATGCTCTATGAAAAAGGGGGCTAAATGAAACTGCAAAAAGTATCGATCCATGGACTGCACAGGCTTACATAGGTCGAAGCTTTTTACTTTTTTTTAAATTGTCTGCTTGGCAAAGGTCCATTTTTGCATACCCGTGCAGGTTGATTTTGGTCTACACTGTGCCACAGCCAAAATTTAAATGTTTAAAACTAACTTTATGTATTCATATTGGCAGACAAAACGAGGCCCTGGTCAACGTTTAGTTTCATTGACAATTTCAAAGTCAGCAAGTCTTTGCATTCTTTTTCTTTATATGCAGATAAAACGATCTGAGTCATCTGTAAAAAGGGGGTTTACAGCATCTACAAAAAGTAATGACAAAGTTTAGTCCACGCAGTCCGCACAGGCTGACCAGTGTCGAAACCATCTGCTTTCGGTAATTCTTCTGTAAGTCCGATAGTCGTTCTACCTCATAATTCAGACAAATGGATTTTATGGATCGATGAATATGTGATGACTTGCTTGGTACAATGCATCATGCAGATGCATTAAACCCCCTTTTGCCAAAGCATGGCTCATCTATCGATTAGTGTAAAGGAAGCTAAAACAGAGATAAACTTACTCTAACGTAATAGAGTTACGTAAGTTAGTAGATTCGTTTATTGTAACTCGTTTGCTTATGAGGCTGTTTCTATGCTCTGAATACCCCAGAATGGCCGAAATGCACAAAAAAGTATCATCCTGTTTGCAAAAAGGATACTATAAATAGGATGAAATATTTACGATATTGTGAGATGACGACATATGTTTTTGACTACACAGAGACTCCAATACTGCTCAAGTGATTCGCTTGTTTGTCTTTTTTCATTCCGAGTTTATTTCTCTGCCATACCAGAAAGCTTAACTGGGTCTAAAAAACCTGACGTTTTTAATATTATGACCAATGGTTAAAACACACACACACACACACACACACACACACACACACACACACACACACACACACACACACACACACACACACACACACACACACACACACACACACACACACACACACACACACACACACACACACACACACACACACACACACACAGACACAGAGTAAAACTAGATATTCTCACAAAATGTTGAATGGGTTTTTTTACATCTTGGTCTATTTAATCTATTTAAAATTAACATTTATTCTTATACAATTTTTACTCCGTTAAAGTCCCAATAACGCCCAAAAGAAAACAAAGGGGATGGTGAATACATTTAAATTTAAATCATACTATTAAAAAGTATGGAAATTATTGTGAAGAGGACAATCTTTCTTGTACGGTTGGTCAAAGTGTCAGTCATTTTCAGCAAAATGAATTTGAAAACTAGGCCAGATGCTGCCATCTTTTCTTTACTTTGTACCTGGTTTTTAGATTAATTTTCCACCACTGACTAAACTCACCCTTAGGCTGACCGTACAAAAAAAAAAAAAAATTATGGTCCAGTTTTGTAACCAATTTTATCTTTATTTTATGAAATTATAATCATTCTTGTACCTTCGTGCCAAATGTTGCCCCTGACAGTTGCAAGGTTGCACAGATTACGACGGATAGAAAATGCAATTTGTTCTATCGAGGCTATCCATAGACATTACAACCACAGTTTCCGGTTTAAATCGAAGACAAATCCCTGGCGTCTCTTTATCCCATACGCCTTATATCGATTTTTTATCTACGTTTACACGGCTATCTAGATTTTACACACTGTAAAGTTTTAACAGCGTTTGTTTACTCTCTGGCTGTAAGGGTGCATCTTTAAGCGAGCCTTTGGTGAGCTTCAAAAGCCTCAAAAGCCAACGAATGTCAGATAGGCATACACGTATAATGTGTAATGAAATTTACACCCAAACCAAGTCGTTTCTTTGACAGGATTAAATTAAAAGTGATTAAATTAACGACTTTATCATTTTACCGTTAATTTCACTCAGGAACCTAGGTCAGCAATGTTTTAGAAATGAGGAGTATAATTACAGAGTGCTAACCAAAAACAGCATTATTTCTTATATCACACGTGTGTGAGACAAGAAAATTCGTAATGATTGTATTATATTGAAAACAAGAGGAGTTAATTGATAAAAGGCTATTTATTACTGTAGTATCACCTTTAGCTCTTGCTCATCCGTAACGTCACAGTTTATATAGAACAGCGGCCAATCTTTAGGAAGCTGGCTTCCAGTAGCGCCTGGAATAGAGAGAGAGAGAGAGAGAGAGAGAGAGAGAGAGAGAGAGAGAGAGAGAGAGAGAGAGAGAGGGGCGGACGGACGGGACGGACGGACTAACGGACAAACAGACAGATAGACGCACGCACGCACGCCTGCATAGAAATATGGATAGGTAGGTTGATAGATACATGTAGGTAGGTACGTCGGTTTTCGATCGGTCGGTATGACCATAACTAGCAGAGAATCAAACAGTCAAGATTATTTTGTTTGCATGGTGTTTAACGCTTTTTTTCAACATTATTTCATTCATATCGCTGCAGCCAGTGTAACTATCTATGCTTTCTCTTACCTGTTCTTCGAACTAAATTCTTCCAAAATTCTAGCATAACCATCATCGAAATAATGACCATTGATGAGCGAGGAATGAATCCTGATGCAATGACTACAGACAATTCTCGGAAAGAAATTAACTAAGACAGGTATATGAAACAGCGACTGCCGAGTTTAAAACCTTGTACGTAGATAAGTGATAATTTAAGAATATACCGAAATAGTCAATAATTCAAGTACATTTCTATCTTTTTAAAGTCGAGAGCTACCACAGGTTAAACACAAAAGGTATGTTTCAAGATAGAGCACAGCACAAGCTATGGCGGAGTGGGTGGGGAGCTTGCTACTTACTATCAATGTCCAGAATCGCTACTTTTCCGCCATTCTCCGCTGTAAAGATACGTTTAATTTAGATCCACACTAGGAATAACGCAGCAAATAACTGTAACCACCAAAGGCACTTATTTAAGCTAGAAACTGTCAAGGCAACTCGTAATGTAAGCTATTTTAGTTATCAACAATTTTACAGTTGTGCAGTCAGGTGGCAGGGGACTTGGAAACCTGTTCACGGCTGTGGCGAATCATTTCGCTCCGAACCGAAAGCGATGTGGCGACATGATTCACTACAGCTCTGAACAAGTTTCCAAGTCCCCTGCAACCTGACCGTACAACGAATTTATTGCACTGCAAAGCTTTTCATTCCAACGTGTTTTCAGCAAAATTTCTCTGTATTATTGTGTCCCGAATTGAGTACCCAAATTCAATGAAACCGACGTCACTGAGAACTGACGTCACTGAAACCTTAGTAAAACGTGCAGTTTGGTGCATAACCTTGGTGATCATGTCACTGCGATAGATATTCGACTTAATTTTACTGCAACATGGATTTAGACAACTTCAAGGTAAGTAACTATGCATTTTAATGATTTGTTGGCAAAAGTAAGCGACCAACAGTTGCCTCAAACGATCATTATCTTATCCTTTTAACGTCACAATTTGCCTATCTGACGAAGGGATGGCTCGTTTTAACCCCGTGTATTTGATTTAGAACGACCAAAAGCGATAGTATATGTAACTTTATTATATAGGCCTACCTGAAAAATTTCTGGGTCAGATACATGCGTCGCACGTGGATGAAATATCACACAGGACAGAAAAAAGAAAATCCGTATTTGAAATACTGTACCAAATATGGTATGATGACGTTAAAATGACGTAACTCACGAGAGGTGTATGTATGTATGTATTCATTTGCGATTTGATTTTTCAAAATTTATGTATTATTCATCCGCATTCATAAAAACGAAATTACTGGCTATTGCACCATTATTTGTTTTATTTTGTTTAGCCTACCGTTTTCGAATAAAATGTCAATAATTTGCAATATTTTCTTTTTGAAAAGATGTAGGTATATAATAAAAAGAATATTATGCTGAAGTGACTTTTCTGGTGCTTGTATTTACTTCTCGCTGCTTAAGAAAATGTTGTCATCTCTCTCGTCCTTCGGTCTCGCGCGATACCAGATTTTCTCACGCTGCTTGAAGTAAATACAAGCACCAGGAAAGTCACTATAACATAATTCGAATACCAATACGAATACTTTATTTCAAGTAAATAAAAGCCTCCGGCCCAAAATGCAATATTTGATTTCGACCTTTAAGTTTTGAGTTGTGTTTTGCATTAATCTACTTTGTATAAATTAATAGGCTAAAAATGAAAATACTAGTTATCATAAGTTGACCCAGTGGCCCCGTTCCATAAATTTCAGACTTTTCCGCTCAAGAATACAACTTTTACATCTGGCATTTGGGCACCGTAAAAAAAAAAACATGTAAATGTGTACTTTGTTTTCAGTCCTGAGACAAGACCCCAAGGTCAATATTGTCGAAAGTATCTCAGAAAAGCTTACAGTTAGATGATCAAAGATCATTCTACATGTTTAGTGTAGTCTGATAATGTTCCAAACTGGTCACTTGGGCAACTACATGTAATTATGTTTGAAAGGGGTTAACCCACGAAGTAGGGGATAAGCCCAAATAATTGCAAATTTCTGGTTGTTTTTTTTTTTGTCTGAACTGTCAGGAAAGCGGACAGTGCAGATCAAAGCTCAGACCGCTCTTTTTGTGCCATCTGATTTTGATCTACACTGTCGGCAAAGGTTACTATAGTGGTTAAAAGCGCTCTAGGGGTTATAATGTTCCACTCATAATATGATACACATAGTTTGCAATCTTCCTAATCTTAAATTCATTTTTTGTCCTCAAAAGGTTATAAAAATCGACTATTTCACTATTTCAAGCATACCAGTTATACAGATAATTTGCTCTTTCTTGATCATATTTTTGACACTTAAAGAATACATGATATTCGTCTTCTAAACTTCTAGCATTTGTTTTTTCCAAGCAAAAGGCACACAGTCGATCAGTTTTCGGGATATTGTTATGTCTGCCAGTTTCTATAGCAAATTTATGGTTGGAACATCGAAATCTAGCAAGTGTTTTTATATGACTGTTTGGTATTTCAAAAGACAAGTATTTTTCTGGTTCTAATATGGTTTTAAAGTGTTTGTAGGTATCACATGGAGATGACCCGTGAACATTATTCGACCATTCCTGCTTATAACAATCAAACAATCTTTGCTTAAACTGCATTGTGAAAAGGTTCATATTTCCAAAATCCTGGCTTAACCATACCAGACCAAACCCATAACTATATAATAAACTTTTTACCCCTGTAGCCCAATTTGTTCTTCCCATGTCATCTTGATTTTTAAGCATAATGTAGCATTGTTTTGGATATCTGTATGGGGGCATCATTAGAAGTTTACACCAATATTTGATAGACCTTAAAAAGTAATCACAGCATATGGGAAGCCTGCCACATTCCCCTAAAGCCATGCAGTCATTTACTGAGTTTAAAAGGCAGACTGTCTCAGAAATTGCTGTGTAAATCCATTTTCTTTGCAAAATTGTTCTGATACACAGTCTGTTTCGTCATGGTTTTATAAATAAACCGAAATAAAAAAAACTCAAATAGGAAATAGACGTGGTTTGTTTTTATTTGACGGATTTCAAAAGAGATTTGTTCTTTTGATTTGATTGCAAACGTCCTCTCTCATTATTGTATTTTTTTTTACTAAGCTGAGTAGTCTAAACAAAAGGGAAAAAAGAGAATTTCGTTAAAAAAGAGAAAGTACACCGCGGGAAAAAATCACGCGACTTGGAAACGCGGCAAGAAGGTCACGTGACTGCCATGTACTTCATGAGAGAGAGGTTTCTACGCTGCGGTTATTTTCCTCATTCATTGAATGTCCTACTTGTTTGTTTACATGTACCAAATATATTGAAATTAATAGCCAATAAACTATTTGTAAACATTGATGCTGACCTCTCCTGGCTTCTTTTTTAAAGAAGCCAACTTGTCTTTACAAAACTTAACTTGAACCCTTTCAATGGTTTCAGAATACTCTGTTCCCCAAATTTCGCTACCGTACAACAAGTATCGGTTTCATTGAGTCGAAAATTCTAAAATATTCTTGTGCGGGGAAACGACCAAACTTTGTACGAAAGGATTTAAACGCATTTATTGACTTTTGAGCTTGTGATGCTAACTTTTCCTTCGCTTTTGTCCAAGACAATTTTGGAGTAAATAAAATACCCATGTATTTATAAACAGATGTAACATTTACAGCATTGCCATTGAATAACCAGTGCTCGTTTGCACAAAGAGGTCCGTCATTTCGAAAAACAATTATTTCAGTCTTCCTTTCATTAATTTCATTCCAAACAGAAATCGTAAATACTATTCAACTGGCGCTGTAACTCAATGACAGTGTCCGAACAATTAGCCACGTCGTCTGCAAATAGTATACATAAAATATCAGGGATTTCATCTGTGATAAAAATACCTCTGTGGTTACGTTTCTCTTAAAAAGCGAGACAACTCGTTTATGTAGAGATTGAAATTAAACGTACTTGTTACGTCCCCTCGTTTGCTTCCAACATTACAAGTCAACAATTTTGTGAGTTTATTGTTATCAATGCGGATTCTGGAACTCATGTTAGAATACATGGATACTAATACCTTATATAATTTACCTTTAAAACCAACATTATGTAAGCAATTGAACATTTTTTGATGCGGTATACTATCGAAAGCTTTTTCAAAATCTACATATAATACATAAAATCTTCCGCCTGGTTTTGATATAATTAGATATAATATTAGAGAATATTTTATACATCGTATTCAAAATCGAAATACCTCTAAAGTTGGACGGGTTGTTCATTGATCCCGATTTGTGTATCGGCACAATTATGCTTTCGGACCAACTTTGGGGAAATTCACCAGAGTTCATTATGCTATTGAAAATGTTACAAAGAGTTGGGACTATGATATGTAATGTATTTTTATAAAATTCTGTTCCTATTTCATCTATTCCTGGTGAATTTCTTATTGCCGGGAACATATTCCGTATATATTCATTTATTTTAAAAAGTAATCATTCTTTCCGCTTTAATGACAACCATCAAGGTAAACTAGTAATGATATGGTACAGGCTGCTCAGTATGTTTGTCTTGTATCGGCTCTTATCGATCGGCGCCGCCATTTTGGATGTTGTGTTGGAAGTGTAGTTATGTATACGGGGCTCCCGAAAGGGAAACTGGTTTGACGTGGATTTGCCTTCTTCCACCTTCGTTAAAAGTCGGGATGTATGCTAAAGGGTTAACACGAAGGCTGCTAAGCGTGTCTCGGCTTTCTTTGAAAGACAGCATAGATTAGAATCAGGCTGCACAGTGAGTCAGGTCTGATCTTGGATATACATTGGATATACATTGTTCGATTAGGTTGTTCTTTTTGCTGTCGCAAAAAACTTGCTAATGGCAATATTTGAATGTTTACTATTGACCAGGATTTTCATTTCATTCATATAGTAGTACAAGGATTTACATTAATCGGGGGTCCTGCGTGGCTCAGTGGTAAAAAGCCTCACTGAAAGCACTGGGCCTTTCGTGGGAGTGTCCTTGTGCAGGACATTTGAGAGTACTAGTCTAGTGAAACCCAGGACATGCATGGATATGTGAGCGGTAGCAGTGATATGACTGAAACAAAGTTGAAAGGGGGGTAAGAGACTTAAATTTACGAAAACTATCACTACGATAACTTGCCCAAAACATCCGCACAACCTCGACCAATACCGCTGCAGCCTCCTGTAACTATGGCAACCATGTCTTTAAATCGATAACCTTCGGATTTCTGTGACGTCATACTTGGAAAATTTTGAAACACATTTGCCAAGTCATTTTATCCACGACTGGTCAAATGCTGTCTTAAACCAAATTTCTGTCAGGCCTCTGTTAAAAGCAAATATAGCAGACATCATCTCATTGCTGGAATCAAACTTGCGACTTCGTAAATCTCCCTTAAGCTGTAGGAAGCAGGCAAAGTTGTAAATCTGAGTAGAAATATTTGCCTTCTTGGATGGAGGGTTCCCAGGTGTCATCCATATTTTGGACTGTCGCTTTCCTACGGGTTTGAAGTAGTTTAACTACCTCTCATCTGCTATTAAAAGAGGATCCAACAGAGCCTCGTCTGCTTCAACTCGAGCAAGAAACTCTAGGTATGTGTAAACCTTCTTCTGTTTGTTTTCATCAGATACCAGACATAGACCCTATCTCGCGCAGACTCGTAACATGTTCAGTTTGTCCTGAAGTATTCTGTGTACAGAAGGTCTTGAAATAGTTATTGACTGTGACTGTTAGTCTCCGACCTGCAGAAATGCATCTCTTCACCAAACCACACGACTCTTCGTCTAAAGAAATCGGCCCACCATTTCGTGCTTTCTCCTCTTTCTAGCGTTCACCTGCCCTTAAGTCTCTTTTACTGCCATAGCACTTGTAAGCCAGTGCTCGAGAAATGTTTTTAAACTTTTCAGTACTCCAAATTTGTTCTGTAGTCTAGTCGACTGTCATTCCAAGATCGGCACAAAATTTTACAACCGTTCGCTGCGCCGCGCGATCTTCTGACGTCGTCTTTTCAAATTTCCTATTTTCTACTGATCTTTTTCGTTTGTTTGTATACCTTCTGTTGTTTACTCGATCTTATTCAAATTTTCTGTGCTGACATCAAAGTTTCGGTACAAAACGTCCATGTAATATGAAGCAGAAACAATTAGAGGTTATTACACGGCTGATGAGGGCCGGAGAGTGATATCGGCCCGCCACCTTGATATATGCCCCGAGAGCTTTAAATAGCCCGAGGGCAGATTTCGAGGTGGAGGGCCGATATCACTCTCCGGCCCTCATCAGCCGTGTAATAATCTGTTTATTACATTCATCGATCATTTGCTCGATTGCTTCGTTTTCTTACATGTTTAAACACTTAAAACAGAGAAATTCTTGTCTTTATTCGACACAACTTTTTTTCCGCGGGTAAACGTCACGTTCATGACGTAATCATGCATCATTCATCATCACTATCGAAGCTGCATATACAGTATAAGGACGTTTTAAATAAACATTGTTTTATACTTATTAATAGTTAAAAAGATGCCAGTATGTGTGTTTTATTAGGCCAAATATTCAATTTAGTATGTAACGTGTTATAAATGACAAACAGGAATAAACAGGATAGATGGTTGGTGCTTTGGACTGTGAAACTTAATCAGTCTCGGTTTCCCCGGCTCAACGGATAAAATTCGTAGAAATACTAGCCTACAGACACCACGCCTTGCCCGATAAACTTTCCCAATCTAAGACAACAACAATCTATTCTTTATTCATCGCCCCTTTGCTGGTTTTGCGATTCAATTATTATCAGTAATTCTGAAGAAATGTCCGCTAGCGACTGACGGACTGATTCAGCCATATTTTTTCAAAATGGATGTTTTAAGAACGTAAGTTTACGAGCGAGTGTTCTGTTGCTATAGATTCAGAACAAATATCTTGTCAACGGGCAGGATATCAGATATCAGCCCGTTGCCCCGTCATACATGTATCTGCCACCGCTTGACACTGATATTACACCATTTTCGGTAGAAAATGTTACTATTATTAGTAACAGAAAGTAATAAATAGAGGTTATTACACGGCTGATGAGGGGCGGAGAGTGATATCGGCCCTTCACCTCGAAATCTGCCCTCGAGCTAAAGCCCTCGGAGCAGATCTCAAGGTGGCGGGCCGATATCACTCTCCGGCCCTCATCAGCCGTGTAATAACCTGTTTATTACATTCATGGATCATTTGCTCGATTTTTTCTAACATGTTTTAACAATTAAAACAGAGATATTGTTGTCTTTGTACGACAAAACTTACTTTCCGCGGGTAAACGTCACGTTCATGACGTAATCATGCATCGTTTATCATGACTATCGCAGCTGCATATGAAACATAAGGACTTTCTAAATAAACATTTTCATCATTATTCTTACTTAAAAATATGTCGATATTTGTGTTTTTCTGAACCAATATTAGAATGATACTGATTTTAAATGAGAAACTGGATAAATAGATGGATGGTGCTTTGGATTGGAAATCTTTATCCGGCTCGGTTCCCCCGGCTAAATGGAAAAAACTCGTAGACACCACGACTTTCCCGATAAACTTTCCCAATCCAAGACAACAACAGTCTTTTCTGTATTTATAGTGTCTTTGCTGGTTATGCGATTCATTCATCGTCTGTAGTTCTGAAGATTTGTCCGCTAGCGATTGACGGACTGATTCAGCCATTTTTTTTTTTTCAAAATGGATGTTTTGAGAACGTTGGTTCACGAGCGAGTGTTCTGTTGCTATAGATTTAGAACAAAAATCTTGTCAACGGGCAGGATATCAGATATCAGCCCGTTGCCCCGCCATATCTGCCCTCGCGTGACACTGATATTACACCATTTTCAGTAGAAAATGTTACTATTATTAGTAACAGAATGTAATAATATCAAATATTGAAAATGTTCGTGCATGATTGGAGTTCATACAAAAACGTATTTGGAGAAAATGGCGTGCGCCGGGAAATGACACAGGACTCCTTATCAATTTTGTGAATTTAAAGTAAAAGTAAAGCGAATATTTCATTAGAGACTTAATATAAAGTGCAATAACATCTTCATGGAATAAATGTATGAAAATGAATGTCCTGACGCTTAAAAATTGCTAGTTTATAAAATTTGGGACAATCCCCGGATATGGATTTAACGCCATTTTCAACATTCTTTTTAGTTATCACGGCGACAAGTGCACCTATCTATGTTTTGATGGATCTTCTTTTGGTACTTCGCATATTCTTTCCTCCATAACCATTGTCGAAACAATAATCAGTGTTAAGAGAGGAATGAACCCTGTCGCAATGACTATTATCAATTCTATATACAGGTTTGATAAAAAGTTGGCCGATATCCAAAGGTTCCTGTACCTTGAATTATTTATTCATCGAATATATATGGAATCTGACATGAGTTGGCATTGCGGATGAAATTTTGTTACACGAGTCTACAAAAATATTATTTATCGGGACTTTGGTGAGCTTAATTACATGACCCATGCTCTGTGAAAAGGGGGCCAAATACATCTGCAAAAAGTATAGACCTAGGTCTGGGCCGGGCTTCACGAAAAAACTTAAGTCTTTTATTTTGCACAAATCAGCCAACGAGCTATTTTAAGTTGCTGAGCTAAGGTAGGTTTGTTATTTAAGACGCATTTTACTAATATTAACAAATTTTAGTGTAGTTCTCAAATACTAAGTTTACACAACGTTGCAGACTCTACTCAACAAAATAAACGGACTAACTTCAGATAACAGACTTGAGTTCATTATTTTGCGGAGTTGAGTCTTGAGTTGTGTCAGGTCAGCATTTGGGAACGTTGCTATAGTCTGTTAATGTTAGTGAAATGCGTCTCAAACAACGAACTCAACTTAAGTCGGATTTGAGAAAAATAACGGACTTAAGTTTTTTCGTGAAACCGGGCCCTAGTTTTTATTCGTTTGTTAGTTTTTATTCTCTATTTATATGCTTTTGTTTGTTTTGTTTGTATTGGGGTTTAAGGCCGTTTAAACAGCTTAGGCCATAATTATCACGGCGGTCAGTGCACCTACGCATGTGTTTCTTGGCCTTCTCACAACAGTACTTACACAACTTTCTTTCCTAGTCACTGACTACTTTTCTTAAATGCATCAGAGGTGAGAGGCGAAAAATCGCCGGAGAGAAAGTTTGCTTAAACCGGGTATCAAACTCACAACCATCAGGTCACGAGTCAGATACGTTAATCACCGAGATACCCGGCTGGGCCTATTCATATTCAAAACCCTTGTATTTGTTAGCAACTGCAAACGGATATATGTTTATAAAAGCTGACGAGTGCTGCATCCGCAAAGACATTTGATCTATATCATGAAATTACTCGAATTATAAACTTATTTTGATTATTATTATCACAGAATTAAGAAAAAACAAAAAGGTAAGCTAATACCTTTCCGACAACCTAGTCCAGTGCAGCTGCTGTCTGTGAAGATAAAAGTCTGTCACGTGATTCAATGTTTGTCCAGAGAAATTACACTTTATTATGCGTGATACGTCTTCAACCCTGTACAAAACGACACATTTTAAACGTCTTTATCATGAGAGCATTTGCAGAGTACAAATAATGAATGAATTGAATGAATTTGCCACTCGACCTCTTTCGAAACCTGAAAATACACAGCATTGAAACCCAGAAAGATTTTTATCGAACGGGCTTGACTACTTACGCGGGTTGCATGGATCCAAGATCAGACAGAACTTTCTTAAACTCTGGTCTAGATCTACGCCGTCTGCAAAGGCCCCTTCTTTTGCCCTTGGCTCAGACAGATTTACTATTGCTTTTGCTCTTGGCTCAGACAGATTTACTATTGCTTTTGCTCTTGGCTCAGACAGATTTACTATTGCTTTTGCTCTTGGCTCAGACAGATTTACTATTGCTTTTGCCCTTGGCTCAGACAGATTTACTATTGCTTTTGCCCTTGGCTCAGACAGATTTACTATTGCTTTTGCCCTTGGCTCAGACAGATTTACTTTTGCTTAGGTAAGAAGCATATCACCATTAGATTAGAACCACTTACCAGTGTAAAGCAAAACTTCTATAAGTAGGAAAAGATTGCATAACACAGAAGGAAATTAGGTTTATACGTATAATCCAATTGCATTAACTTCATGCCAAGACCTGTTAGAACCACATTTAATACTAAATGAGTATAACGAAGTTGAAGATTTTTTTTTACAAATATCCGTTTTATTACAAAAAGTGATTCTAACAAAGCCCTGGTAGCGCAGTCGGTAGCGTACAGGACTTGAACCCAAGGGTCAATGGTTCGAATCCCTTGCACGGCCAGTTTCTTTGAAAGTCGTTACCATAGAATTCATTCCTCGTTAGTAGTATTGGTAGGTAGCGTAGGTCGAACCGCCGCGTCCCACGCTACCTACCCTGTAGAGCCCTAAGCTACCTACCCTACAGCGCCCAGGTTGCCTACCCTGAGGGGGAATTTGTCCCTATATCACTGAGTTGGACTTAGTTTTTTCTTCACCTATGGATGATTTCTCTCTAAAAGCCTGAGCACTGAGTTGGACTTAGTTTTTCTTCAGCTATGGATGATTTCTCTCTCTAAAAGGCTGAGCACTGAGTTGGACTTAGACTTTTTTCTGAGTTTTTTTACTATTTGGAGTGTAACTCTTCTGAGAGAAAAGAAGATTGACAATTTGAAGAAAGATAGAACTTTCGTGGTAAATGGTTAGTCCTGAAAAGGACTGTTGGGTTAACCCTGAAAAGAGCTGTGACAATTTGAAGATAGAACTTACGTCTGACAATTTGAAGAAAAGATAGAACTTTCGTCTGACAATTTGAAGAAATGACAATTTGAAGAAAGATAGAACTTTCGTCTGACAAATTTGAAGAAAGATAGATCTTTCATGGTAGATTGGTAGCCCTGAAAAGGGCTGTTAAAGTACCCCTGAAAAGGGGTGATTTGGAGGTTGTGTTTTTAGGCACAACCTCCAACTTTTCTACAGGCTGGACAGCTTCTCGCTGCCCGCCTCTTTAGCCTTTTCAACTGCTGATCATCTAGCTTGAATTGCAGTGAAAACGGTGGCTCATCATCGTCATCCCAACATTCATTTTTTGGCACGATGAACTCCTTCTTGGCTGGTGTCTCTATCTTGGCTGGTGTCTCTTTTTCCATTGTGAAAAATGAAAATGAACAATGTATGGAAAATATCGCCGGCTTTTATAGCTTTACTGGAGGATTGACCTACTTGACTCATGACGTCATTTTCTCCTATGTTTTTCGCCCGTCAGCGTTTCATGCTGTTTTGGCTCTGAATTAACGTTGCCCAATCAGAATTATCGTTGTATTTCTAATGGTAAATGTTTATTGTTGACCAATCCATAGTTTTGTTACATTTTTTCTTGTTCTGATCAGAAAAAACTAGAGTTTGACTATCCTATGACTTTTTTTTGATTTGAAAAGAAAGATGTTTCATTGAAGATGGTTAGCCCTGAAAAGGGCTGTTTTTGTGCAGAATACACATTTTATCCTCCTCTCTTTCTTTCGATTGATTCCATTGTATCTAGCATTTGTAGCAGATGCTCATACCTGATATATCTGAAACGTTCTAACCAGAAGAGCAATGAGAGGAAAAATGTCAATCCAAACATTGTGGGATACTGACTCAGCTTTACGATAGTTAATGGTGAATGAGAAAATTAATCGGGGTTTAGTTTTTATATGTTTATGTGCAATGGACCACTTTTTTAGGTTTTTGATTGTAAGTCTTTTCGAGCTTTGACAATTTTGAAAAAAGATAGAACTTTCGTGCTAAATGGTTAGCCCTGAAAAGGGTTGTTTTTAGAGAAGCAGTCAACTTGAAAATGATTATTCAGTATCAGTATCAGTCGATTCGGTGTCTGACTCAGTCCTTTCAGCGAATTGCTCACGGAAAAGACGGTCTAACTGCTCACTTTTTTAAATAGCATACTGAATATACATTTCAAGCGTACTTTCAATGATCGTTTTCTTCATTCGAAGGTTATAACGGAACGATCTGTTATTCGAAAGTTCCGCCCTCTCGTAACGCTTGTTTACTTCAGCTAAGCGTTGTTGAAGTAAAACGATCTGTCTGTTTGCTCTTCTTAAGCGTCGCTCGGCATCCATCCAAGTGAAACGCCTGTCAGGTGTTGGTCTTGAAGCCATTGTGAAAATGAAATGTATGGAAAATATATCGCAGAGATTTATAGCTTTTCAGACGGATTGACCTACTTGACTCATGACGTCATTTGCTCCTATGTTTTTCCCGCGTCAGCGTTTCATGCTGTTTTGGCTCTGAATTAATGTTGCCCAACCAGAATTATCGTTGTATTTCTAATGGTAAATGTTTATTGTTGACCAATCCATAGTTTTGTTACATTTTTCTTGTTCTGGTCAGAAAAACTAGAGTTTGACTATCCTATAACTTTTTTTGATTGTGAGCCTTCTGACAATTTGAAAAGAAAGATCTTTTCTTGAAGATGGGTAGTCCTGAAAAGGACTGTTGGGTTAACCCTGAAAAAGGGCTGTTTTTTCGTCTCACGTTGTTCTCCACTTCTAATGACAACATCCGAAATTCGCCTGGCAAATGGGGCATACTTCAACTCTTTTTGTAATTGTCATTGCTCCATTATCGAAAGTAATCTTCCTCCCAAATTTGACATCAACCAAAATGACATCAGGCGTTGTCTTTAGAAATAGCTGAACTAATCTTTCGCCGAGATCTTTGTATGGCTGTGTTATACGTTGTAGTTGGCTTTGTTCCTTCTCTCCTACGAAATGAGTGTTTAGTAGCAATATCTGCTGACCGGCATTCAGATAGTCTCGGAGAGCCTCACGCAGTTGATAATTTATCTCCTCCATATTGATACTGATTCCGATTATTGATACTGCTTCTGATCTGCTCGAGAACTGAGAGTAAAAATGGTGAATGTATGGAAATATCACTGGGTTTTATACGTTTACAGGAGGCTTGAAAATTTTTAAAGAGCACGGACCTGACGGAAAGCACATACATTTTTCCCATCCTACGTTTCATGCTAATATAGCAAAAAGTTATGACCCGATGTATGGGAAAAAATGTAGACAGAACAAGTCTTGGGGAAAAACAGAATGAAGAACTCTATTGTTTTTTTGAACTTTTTTATTGAACAGAACTGAACAATGAACATATTTACAATGAACATATTTTACAATGATCTGTAAAAAAGACAAAAAAAATGAAATATTCACAATGAACTGTTAACAAAAAAGAAGATAATTTTTTCACTGTTTGCGGGGATTGAGTCTCTAAAATTTTCTTGTATAGAATTCCGTAGTGTTGATTAAACCACAATGATACATCTCGATCGTTTCGATGGTGTTCCGTTGAGAGGAATTTCTGTTGAAGATATTTCTGTATATTGTATCCTCTAGCAACAGCATCCAATACAAAGATACAGTAAAGTCCGCAAACTTTACCCTGTAGACTCTGAAAAGTTTGTCGATTGTATCTCCACGTTGAAGAATGATTGTCTAAAAAGTTAATGATTTCTGCCTCAAGTGGTGGTAGTCCATACGAATCAAAGTATAGCACATTGTCATTATTATCAAATATCACTGCCACCCAGTGTTCTCCTGGTCTATTTGATTTCTCTGTATTCACAATGTAAGCTTTCACATGTTTGGGTATTTGTCGAGGTAACTGGTCTTTTGCACAGACTTTCGCATGTAGATTTTTTATCCAGGTTCCGTGATCCAATATGTATTGAATTTCAGAAGTATACATCAGTTTTTTCTATTCACTTTTCTTCCCAGGATTGTTTTACTTTGTCACACCAGTATTGTAAGCACGACTCCGTGATTTCAGATAAAATGTTTTGTTTTTATATTTTGCCATAATCTGTAGGCTTCCACATAGTCACTGCCATCGAGTTTCATCTCCATTAGTTCAGGATACCATTTTTCCATGATTTTGTATGGGTTTATTTCCGTTATGGCTCTTTCTATGAACATATCTGTATGTTCTTGTCTGTTCTTGAATAAACACAGATCGTGCTGTATTTGACTTGGGTGATCCACTTGACATCCGTAACACTGGTTGCGAACTTCACTGGCAATAAGATTTTGTAATTCTTCAATCATATGTTTTTCGAAGCTATTGTGAATGTCATTTTTCCGAGTAGAAATGCACTTTGAAGTAGAATATTCCACTTTTTCTGCTTCTTCTCTCAGTGATATAGCAAATCTGAGTCCCAGCATTGTTTTTTACTTCTCTTAGCTCTGAAAAGGGCTGTTTTTCTGATGTAATTTTTCCGAAGTTAGTAATCTGTGATGATTTCTCTCAAACTGTTGATTTCGATCTGATTGTCAAATTCAGCAAAAACAATAACGTTGATCACTGTTGCCAAGGCTTGGGCGAATTGAAGCTCAGTTCGAAGACCCAGTTTTTATAGGATGAAGTTGACCTTCTTCACTGCCTTGATCAGCTGTCAAATCGTACCCCCACAAACAGTATCCACCAGCATAATCTTCTTTGGCAATATCAAATGATTTATTGAGTCCGAAGGCTGAGACAGCCTGATACATTGACAAATATGATTTCAAATACAAGCCATTTTCAAAGTCAGGCTCAAAGAGTCTGTTATGAATACATGATACATCTATTTTTGACAGATTGAAATGTTGGAAGAAAAATGGATTGGTATCATAACCTCCATTATAACTAGCATTTGTTACCATTGCAATGAAAACACGTTTCGGAAGCTGTCCTTGAAACAAATGATCTTCAACTTTAGACTGAAGTCCATTGCCGATGGTAAAAGTCTTTACTTCTACTCTGCGGATAGGAATTTTCATGTTTTGCTAAGAAATAATTCGATTTAGATCATTCGCAACAACAGGCAACAATTCAACATTTCGCATATGCAGACTGACTGTTTCCAGTACAATTTTTGCAGCTGGTGCACCAGTACCTTCCGTAAGACAAAAGTTTGATGAGGTTCTGTTTAATCTAAGTTTGATTTCAACTCCGTTAGGTAAATATTTTTCTTGCTGAAATAGATCAAGATGCAATCGTCCGAAAAGCTCTGCAGTTCTGCTTAGTGTGATTACACCGATTCTTTCTCGTAATCTTTCATTATTCCCATCATGGTTGAGTGCTCCGAATTGACCACTGGTGTCTTCGACCCAAAGTACACTAGCTTTCAAAAACGTAGTCTTGCAGTCGGCATTATATGACAGAAAATTTTCGATATATGCTCTGTAGGGATAGGTGTCTGAATTACTGTTGATTAGTTTATTATTTAGATACAAATCGACACTGCTAAACATACTGTGCATGAAATTGTTTACAGGGGCTACATTTGAACCGGCATCTAAATTGCTACCATCTGCTTTAACGATTTTGAATTTGATATACAAATACGATTGTGACAAATCTGTCCAATGTTCGGTTTGAGGTGGTATGATGAATTCTATCGGTGAATTGTTTGTCAAAGATGATATTGGAAAATGTTCAACCCATTGACTTTCTTGCATCGTTGTCAATGTAGGTGGTACAGAAAGAACATTGAGTTCTGATTTACTGCATTCGCAAGATCCGTTTTGCATCATTTTCAAAAAAGATTTTTTCAAAAGATTTTTTTCTCAATCAAATATATCAAGAGGTCTTGGTCTAGTGTAATGATTTCTTTGTCTTTTATTAATGATCTTGCCTTTGCGAGATCGAGAAGATAAATGACGTGTCTTTTGTGATTTTCGTTTATTTATCCCAGGTATTAACTGTTGCGCTAAATTATGAACAGATTGTTTTCCCCGCGAGACTGCAACTTTTTTGGGGTTTTTACCACATAAAAAGATATCTTCTGCTGCACGTATTCCTTGTTTGATTCCTTCTTTTTTTATAGCATTAAAACCAGATTTGAGCAAGGGTTTAAGCAATGGAGTCACTGTTTTAAGTGCTGATCTAAATAGGGAACCTAATCCATACCCATACTGATGTTTTACGCCACGATAAACTGGTAGCATTTTTTTGTCAATGTATCAGTTAAATATTTTTATTTTTCTGTCTGAAATGTAACTTGACGATTGTCTTACCAGTAATGAAATGAAACGATATGCCAGAATCCCCTGTTATTTGAATGTGAATAGTATCGAAATCAGATTTCGAAACGGGGATATAATGCGGTAATGTAATTTCATGGTTGATATGTTGGGCTTCATAATTATTTTCAACTGATTCGGTTGGTTTGAACGGTAAAACACGAAGTATGGGAGCCAATGTATCACCCACTATAGTGTGTTCAGCAATATCTGAATAAACAAACAGATGGTTGTAGCCAGCATCAATGTTAGGAGTGTATTTAAATGCATTTAAAAATCTTCTACCCGGATAAATCACCTCATGTTGAAATTCTGGCGATCCTCTCAGTTTTAAAAACAGCGATGAACGGAATTTGATTCCGGCTTTTGTAATATTTCTGATTGCAAGTTTCGGACGATTGGATGAGGTTGAATAGCTAAAAGACAGTAGCATTGAATGCTTTTGAAGGATACCCGATAGGTTATTTTGAATCAAATCATCGATCACCTCTATAATATGCTTTGGTGAAGTGTAACTACCCGGTGGAAAAGTAAATAGAATTGACCATTTTTCTTCTTTACCTTTATCGTCTCGCCTTAATACAGATATCTGCATATTATCTCCTTTTTTATCTACCGCTGATATTGCATTGTTTAAACTGGTATCTGTAGTTATAATTTCGAACTTTGCTTCTTGTTCACTTACGTTTAAAAACTGAGAGGGGGTAATAAGTTGAACTAATGCAACTTCCCAATTTTCCCTATCAATATGAACTGCCTTTGGTAAATGAACTTTAAAACAGCACTGTGTGTTGTTCGGATAAAGGTTTATGGAACTATCGCTAGGTAGAGTAACATAAAACGAATTCATTTTTTAATATTTTATTTTTTACTGGCAATGAAATCAAGCCCTGGTTGTTTTTGTTCTGTCTTTGTGAATTTTAACCCCGGAGATGGGAGAATATATCCGAGTGAACTACTTAACAGTATCAACCACAATTCACGATCATGACTTTGAATACTTAAATGTACTATGGAGGTTGCAATAATTGCGTAAATGACTATTATCTGTGAAATATATGTAAACTGATTCTTTGGAACACGATTTCCACAGCAGCTGTAATTTTTAGTACTAACACTATCGACACTTTCTTTCGCGCACTCAATGTTTGACTGTGAATTCATCATAAATGCACTGTCTTTTTATAAGATTTTTTATCTATAAGATTTTTCCCTTCAAAGACACCAAATGGGATTCTGGTATCCAACTTTGAAATTTTTTTGGATAGCCTTTCTAATTGACTTTTATTTCTTTGATTAATTTTTTGCCCTCACGCCTTGTACGTCTATCAAGAACTGAATCAATTTCATAGACTTCATCATCTTTTATTAATTGAAGTTCACATTCATAATAAGTTCCCAAAATTTGTTCACCCTGTAAATCTTTTATTTTATAGGTGATAGGTGAAAATGTCTTGTTAACATGAGTGATTTCAAATATTTCTTGCGTCCAATTTGGTAAATAGCCCTTATCAAATGTACGTTTTGTTTTATTGATCCGAACACGATCTCCAATTTTGAATTTTGGCTTTTTCGGCATTGCGATTGTCGATAATCGAGGATACAGATTTTTCGAAACCTCTGCCTCATTTGATTTTGTTACCATTGCAGGAGATGTTTTAATACTTCTGTGAAAAGTATGATTGTAATTCTGAACTAAAGAATTCAATACGTCAATGTAACGTCTTGTTTTCTTGTACGTAAAGTATTTCCACATTCTCGTTTTTAAAGTTCGTTGAAATCTTTCAACGAGGCTTGCTTTTGTCTCTGGATTTTCGGTGGTGAAAAAATGAATCTGACTCTTTTTCAAGTATTGTTGAAACAGTTTGTTTTTAAATTCCGAACCTTTATCTGTTTGAAGTGACAAAGGTTTTCGTTTTGATTTCTGAACAATAGATTGAAATGCTCGAATCAAAGTTTTTCTCATTTTATTTGGAATAGGGATAACCCATGAAAATCTTGAAAACACGTCAATTACACAAAGTAAATATTTCTTGTTATCATTTTGTTTTGCTAAATGTTGCATGTCGGCTAAATCAGCTTGCCATTGATAATCTATACCACTTACAATAGTTTTTCGTCTTTTGAAACGTCGACGGATTGGTTTGTGTAAGGTATAGGTGGATTCACCTCGTAACCACTCTTGAACATCTTTGTATCTTATTCCTTTCAAAACAGATTTTGCAGCGTGATACAATTGCTTTATTCCAGTAAATGCGACACTACTTTTGGGATCATAAAACAACTTTCTTAACACGTAATCAAGTTTAGGCTTTACCAGGGGTCCCATGACTGAAGCGTTTTACGACTAGGGGTCTTTTTTATAGATTTTGGGGGAGTTAACAACTCTTTAGTATAGAATTGTTTCAGTCTTTCTTTTTCTTCAGGTTTCATGTATGAAGTTTTCATCGTAGATTTTTTAACACTTTTTGCAGGTGATTTCCTTGCACTTTTTTGTACACTTTTTGGCGTGTGAAATAAGTAATCGGATTCACCATGGGATTCTTCATCTTCGTTCAGTGACTTATCATAAGATTTATCATAAGTTTTATGCATCCACCTCCATCTACTTGAGTTGCCAATAACTTCTTGCGGAATATTACTTTCATGTAATGCCTTTGAAAAAGTTTTCCAACCTTTGGGTTCAACACCTTTTCTTTGACGTATTGCATCATTTGATAAGATCGATGATATTGGAACCATAAATGCGTGCCCCTTTATATGACACAACTCCTTGTTCATCCCAAGTTAAATTATTGTTATCTTTTATCATATTCAGAAGTAACTCGGCTTTTCTTTTCATGGTTTTTGGTACACTTTGCAAAATTTGATCATGCAAGGCAACAGATGCTGATTTCTGTACACTATCATCACTTTTTGTCGTTGAAAGTAAATTGTTCAAAGTTGGCCTTGCTTTTTGAAGAGAATTTTGTAACTTAAACAAAGTTTCACCATACTTTTGAATCTTTTCTGATTCTGATAAATTGGTGTTTTGTAAAATATGGTCCATGTTCTGTTGAAGATGTGTTACATCTACAACTTGCGGATTGGGTGGTAAACGAGGCCTTTGAGCTTGTTCGACTTTCCAACGTTTCATATTTTCTAAGGTTTGGTAAGGCACAATAACCATTTTTTTAACAGACATAATTTAAAAATTATAAAATTACAAGGCCTTAAGAGCTCCTCCTATTCCTCCGATAACGGCTTTTCCTAACAATGGTAATAATGCAGGACCAAGCAAATGAAGAAATCCACCTTTTTGATTTAATATTTGTTTTTTATTTTTTTACTGAGACTGATTTCGAAGCTAAACGTCTGAGATGCTGCCTACTTGAATACAATTTCTTCTTCTGAGGTGATGATAAATATACATTACCTTTTAAAACATTATGACAGCATTCCGATATGCATTTTATCACTTCGGGTGACGAATCTTTTACAAGTTTTTTACGTGTTTTTGGTTTAGCCCATAGGGGTCCGTAGTTTGACTCCTGTCACCCATAGACTAAAACAAGGGATTTAACTGTATGCAGCCCGTTACTCGCCCCCGGTTACAAAAAAACAACGTATGTTTTCTACGCCATCAGTTATTCTCCTAATTTTTTCTACAGCTGAGAGCTAAAACATTTTTCTACCAGAAAAACACAACTGTTTGTCAGTGGCTAATGCAGTCTGGCTGATACATTCGCTCGAACTTGTAAACTCGCTCAAAAATCTTCGCCATTGACACGGGTTCGTACATTCGACATTGACGTTCGCGCATATAAACCAATGAAATTTCTCGTTCCAAACAGTGTCACCGTACTGTCACGTGACAAAAAGCTGTACGTAATTTCATTGGTTGAATTCACGGCTGTTAGTACATATCAACCGATGAAATTTCTCGTTCCAAACAATGTCACATGACAGAAGATGGCTACAGCTGTTCGAAATAAGAACGTGGATCACAAATTCAACGAATTCTTAGGCGTTTCGTCGTTATTGAAGATAAAGACTATAGGTCAGTAGTATTTTTAAAGATGTTTAAAGGGTGGGTGCCGCTAATGCTGCGTTTCATTGGATCTAAAGTGCATTTTATATCTTGAAAACTTCATGTTGACTTGATCTCGATTTCGGATTAAATGATAATACAAATTCCATGTCACTAACATTTATAGCTAATGTAATGTTTTTTTTGTAGACAAAATTTGTTGTTAACATTTCTTAAGAAAACTGTGAATAGAGATCTTCGGCTAATGTAGTGGCGGAAGATATAAATGAATCCACGGGAACGGATCTTCCTTTCCCAAGGTAGAGCATCTCATTTTTGTCGTCAAGATTATATCTCCCTGTATCAAGGTTATGTTTCAGCATATCATAAAACATTCGTTTATATTTTTTAAACCCTTTTTTATGTTTGGCTAATGTCTTTGGAGACCACGGGGCGGAGGGGGTTTTTTGAAACGATAATTTTTTGCCTGGTAATATGAATCTTGAATACTTTCTTTCGTAATCCCGCAGTTTTTTTTTCTTATTCTTTCCTCTCTGGATTTCGGATACTGTTGATGTTCTGAAATGTTACTTCCTACAGGCCTTCGTTTTCGAGTAGTAACAAATCTTTCATCAATCGTAATTGGGGTATTCTTCTTTGGTAATGATTTCTTCTTTGGAGATTTTTTCTTTGGTGGAGCACGCTTTCTTGGAGTACGCTTTTTCGGAGATTTCTTCTTTCTTGGAGATTTTTTCTTTTTTGGAGACTTCTTCTTTTGTGGAGCACGCTTTCGTGGAACACGTTTTCGAGTTTGTCTTTCAGCTCCAAATTTTCTGATGGTTTTTGTTCCATCCCATCTCAGCAAACTTCTGATAATAACACCACCTAGAAATCCACCCCCTCCAGGTTTTAAAATGATTTTACGTTTAGTTTCCTCATCTATGGACGGATCTGCTAGCTGTTCAATATCTGCTCTATGTTTTGTCATGTACGTTATGGTTTGTTTTGGTAATTTGATTTTATTTTCGATGATGTTTTGCGCAGCCAATGTAAACCATTTTAATCCTGCTTTTAACACAGCTTCTCTTTCATGTTTATCGCTTTGTTGACTTAAATTTCGCAAAGCAGCTAAAACCGAACTTGGTGTAGCTGGTAAGGCCATGTTTACTCACGGATGGGTATCATAAAAATGATTTATATTAAAAAATGTAATTCTCTTTTAAAGCAAGAACTTTTGCATAAAAAACTTTCTTAAAGAAACTTTTTTTTTAAGCAGAAGAATAAATAACAGGTCCTCTTTCATTACCTTGTGTATACCAACGGTAAAATATATCTGTTCGGAGTCTTAATTCTTTGTTTGGTTGTGAATGAAAATCTACGACTAGATATCCATGGTCCGACAATGTAGCATCTTCATAAGCACGTACCAAATGTAGGGCTTGCATTTGACGAGCTAATGTTTTAATCTGATTCTTATCTCGTTCATTTCGAAATAAAATCATATATCTAGAATTAAGGCTAATGGTTCGACTCGATTTCGATTGCTGAAACATATTTTGCGTGATGTACATCACACTTGCATTACGATGATGACCTTTTCTTGTAAACCAAAGTTTAATTTTTTCCTCATCTTTTTCACCCAACATGTCATCAAAGACGATTAAATGTGGAATGGATACATCACTGACAATTTCGTTTTCGTCGTCAGGTATCCCCTCCACGAATTTTATCAATTCAAATTGTGAATTAAACTTTTCCTGCATAACACTGTAGGCATGTTGCCATTCTTTGTAACACCAAACAACTCTTTCAGGAACGATGTTGAACAAGTCTTCTCGATACTCAATTAATTTATGAACGAACTCTGTTTTTCCACAGCCGCTCGGCCCTGTGATGAAAATATTACAAGGATGCTGGAATAATATGGATTGTATATCCATATTTTTTTACTTTACTCTTTAAAGGCTAATGATAAAATGATAACATCATTGAAAATGAAAGCATTTTTATTGAACAGAACTGAACAATGAAACATTTTTTGCAATACAGCATAAAAAATTTTCTTGACAATGAAAAAATTCACAATGAAACATTTTTTACAATACAGCATAAAAAACGTTTTCTTGACAATGAAAAAATTCACACTGAAATATTTTTTCACAATGAATTATTCACAATGAATTATTTACAATACAGCATATAACAAATTTTTTACAATGCAAATTCGCAAATACCACGAGTTTCACATTTGTCTTCATATTCCGTAATGTCTTTGTGCAATTGCTTATAACCCAAAAACATTGTATATTCACTGTCCATATCGTTGAAATCTCGTAGTCCAATGAATGGAGAAACATGTCTATAACCGTCTTTTGTTGAAAGAGCTGAATATACTACTTCTTCTGTAACATCTCTATCGACTTGTGGATCGAAACGGGTTACTAATAACATTGTCTTTCAAACAGCTATCTGCTAAATAAGTTTTGAGAACGAGATCCATACCCGAATCGTCCACCATCATCGCAATAAAGTTGATTATACCATACACTTTGTAGGACTTTTCTCCTTTTGCAACCCACTTAAGCGATTTTCCGATCCAAATTTTCACACAGAAAAATTTAATGTTAAGCTGTGTTTGTACATCAAGTGTATGCTGTCGAACAAATTCTCCATAAATTTTTTCACGTAGTTCTATTGGTAACGGCAACATGATTGTTACTTTTTGACCAATGGCTAATATTTTTTCCCGACTTACTTTGACTGATCGCCACACAACAATGTGATATAGAATTATTTTCTCAAACTTTTATAACCATAGGGTACAGTGTCAGCACCATTTACAATAACTCCCTTGGTGTATACAGAGCGAAACGTTTTTGTTTGTGGTTCACTGGTAACCGTTCTATCTCTGTGTCTTTTAATTCTACAATCATACTGAATTTTGATTTCTATTGTGCGATCCAAAGCACATTTTGAATATGTATCGAAATTCACCACCTGCTTTGTATTGTAATCCAGAGTAATCCCCTTTACTTTACATTTGCTTATCTCTTCTCCATCTTTTGTTTTCATTTTGTAAGCATAATTCTTAGGTCCAAGCCCTCTGAATTGAGTAATTTTACAAGCAGGCTTTTCATCAGTCCATTTTCCTAACCGACTGTTAATAATGGGAGGGTTCCATAATTCAGGGTCATGAATGCACATACAACTATCTGTATCAAAATACAGAACTCTATCTTTTAACTTTTCAAGAACGCTGTACAATTCCAACCTTGCATAAGCTGTTACGTAAGACCCTACTACCACATTGGCTGTAGCGTGGGTATCAATATGTTCCAACTTTGATTCATAGTTAACCAAGATGAATGCACAGTCCTCGTCAAAGATTTCTACATGCTTTACAACGAAATTGAGATTGGTGACTAATTCAAAATATTTAGACGGATCACTGATGTATTCCGTCTGGGACATTTTTTCACGCTGAGCTAATTTTCCCCAAAGACAGTTCAACATAATCTTCTCCCAGGATTTTTTTGAATACAACTTGGATCAAGACGAACACCTTCCGCCTTCTCATATTCACAAACGAACTGATCTTTTTCTGAGTCTGATCGACACCAATCTGGATAACCACTAGCTTCTTGCTTAATTTTCAAGAAATTGTCCACATAACGTTTAAAGAACTGATCTGACACAGAATTGAAATGCCAAATTTCATACACTTGCAATAATCGATAACCGCAGTCAAGAGCTTTGAATAATTCAAAAGTAACCCAAGTTCCGGCCAAAGCCCTCTCTTCTTCACCATGGATACAAATGCTTGAACTTTCTTCTGCACATTTCATACAGAGTGGAAACATCATTTTGTTGTTACAGTGAACTGGGAGAACGGGGTGAAACAAATCAGTTGGAGGCAAAGCTTTGCATTTGATTAAGCCCTCATATTGTCGAATATTGTTCCTGTCAATATTCTCAGCAGACAAAATTTCTGGCTGACCTACAGGATAGGATTTGTGTTTACAAACATAAGGGTACAGAGAACAGATATCAATGTACTTGATTTCCTTCTTGCTTTTTTCATCAACATCATAGCCAATTTTTATTGCATTACATCTTCCCCCAGACAAACCATCCCTTGGATCGATAGGATCCCAATGTGGATATAACTTTTCAATGAGTTTTTTGTACTCTTTATCCATCATCTTAGCATCAAAATCGTGCTCTCAAATGTACACTACATTATAACCCATTTTTTCCATATTTGCTATACGTTCAAAAGTACGTTCGTACAATTCAGACATGGGTTTCCCATTAATAGGATTGATCTGTTTTCGATCTGTATAGCATAAAGGACAACCATGATACAAATCCCCAAGAAATTCATAAACAGTGTTTGATTGACGGTGAAAACCATCTACACTATATCTCCCGATTTGAACTTCCCCACCATTTTTTGCATGCTGAATATTAATACCTTTTTCCTGAGCTACGCTTTGAACCCAGCGTATCGCTTTCATAGAAAAGCGGCGTCTGGATGAGTCTTTGCTTGAAATGATAGCTATTTGATTTTCTGGCAAATATTTGCTTCGCCAGACCTTGTTACAGGCATCTGCAATGGTAATCGCCTCTAAAAATGGACAAATACCACCCTGTTCGATAAACAGCTTTCTGAATTCAGCACACCCTCGTCTAAGGCTATCAACATCTGACAATTCCATCTCCTTCTGAAAATTGAATTCCTCACCCTTTTGAACTTTGTCATTATACCAAACTATGAATTTTGACCTAGCCTCTTCAGGCATTGAGTCGGGCTTGTAATAAGACATATCCAAGTAAGGCCCAATGTAACTCCAAAATTCATCTGTATTTGCCCAGTGAGGAAAGTAACCTTTTTTCATTTCTTGAAGACCAAATGTGGCTGGAAATTTTGCCAAACCAAAGCTCATGAAATTGAAAGAATCGATCAGACGCACACCATTCACTTCTAACTTCATAATATTGTTTCCATTCATGATCAATTTTGGAAGTTTTAACCCAACATTGACAATATAGTCAAGAATGAACTGCCCGTCATAACCTTTGAAATTATGGGCAATAGCCGTGACTCCTTTATGATATTTTGAAAAGAGCCACTTGCAAAATTGACTCAAAGTTTCTTCGCCTTGAAAAATAACTTCCCTACCCTCTTCAAATTCACTACATGTAGAACAATGAAAATCAAGTGATTTATCGATACATTCATCACATGCTCTGTGTGCAATACAATAATTCGAGATGTGTACCCCCGTGTCTTGTTTGCATTCAAAATCAAAGAAAATGAACTGTGGTTTTTTGACTACAGAAGAACTCGCCTCGTCATCGCTGTCATGGTTCAACTTACTTTGGTAAGGCTGAATATAACATCGATGAGAAAAGTTAACAATTCTCTTACAGATATGACACCTTTTCTTTCCATTGCAAACATGATTTTTCTTTCTGACAAGATATTGCACATCACATTTCGAACAGAGTTTCACTAATTCACAAATGGATTTCTTTTCTTTACCTTGAACAATTCTGTGATTTCCAAAGCATGCAGCGCTAAAAAAATCGTCTACAGCAATAACTGCAAACATATTCTTTGAATTCTGATGGACATTTTCCTTTGCGGTAACAACCTTTGCAGATATTTGAACAAACATGACTTTCCCGCTGAGAGTAACCCACATCACAGAACTCACATTAATATGCACAACAAAAAAAACCTTCGATAGATCTGATGTAGTCATAATGGTTTTGATGAAAGTACAAATGTATGATCTTACTATTGGTTTTCACTTCTGGATGTTCAAATATCTTTCCCGTTTTGGAATGTTGATCGTGAACTTTAATGACATAGCCTTTTTCATACAAGAATGCTTGAATTTTTTTGTATTCGTCAATTCCTACAGGCTGTGTTGGTGAAACTCCAGCTTCATTCAACAATTTCTCAGCTTCAGTCTTTTGAAGAGGGCGGTTTGAACGACGAATACGATTCCATTTCCTATTCCATTCTTCGTTGTTTTCACGTTTATTGTAGCAAATTCCCACAACAACGGCTCTTGCAAAACATAGTTGGTCATGATTGTCAATTTGAATAATGGATTTTTTCTTCTTGGCAAAAACCTTTGAATCTAATTCTGTTACTTTGTATTTCTTTTTTCCGTTACCACATGGAGGTATTGTATGTGTAATGTCAAATGTCATGAATCCATCGTTTAAGACGAAATCTGTATTCGATTGTAAAACTCGTTCAATTTCATTCAGCATAGTTTCATCTTGCAGCTGTTCTGTAGTTAAAAAGGGAATATGGATCCCCATTTCCAACGAAGGATGATTGATGGTAATTCTAATCATGTCCGTCGGGTTAGCATTTAACTTTCGAATGATTTCATGGGTAACATCGTCAAATAATCCAATCAGTCTCTGAGGTGATAATTCTTCAAAATTCTTAAAACTCACCGTCACCACATGTGATTCTGTTCTAAATTTTCTTGACTTCTTATTACCCTTTCTGTTAAATCATATAGACTTTTCATGTCTAAGGTAGAGTTGATACTTTCGTCGTCACTGTCACTTTCTTCTTTCAACGGTCTAGTTTTTTTCTTTTTTGTTGGTGGAAATACCTCATCGTCACTTTCGCTGTCTGAATAGGTTATTATTCTTTTTCTTTTACCCATCGTTTTAGCTCTGAGTGAAAAGACAATAATGCAGGAAGTGAGAAAAACTAACAATTTATATAACCTCTTCGTTGCAACAGTGTATAAATAGAGACGACGGTTGTGAAAATCTAATCATTCTTCTGCTCAATCTCAGACAGTACAGTTGATAAAAGAATATGAGCGAGTTCAAGCTGCAAAATACATCACCGCTTAGAAACAGGGTATATCTGTATGTTAATCCATACACGCACGATTATGAGGTCAGCAATATTCCGTCAAGTATCATGTTAAACATATCGGAAGCTACGTGGGATCATTTTTATCCCACCAACATTTAGAAGAAAAAGATGTTTACCGTACTACCAGATACAGAGTTTTGGATCAAGCGACGATCGACAAACGATATGGGGTGAATGGTGAGAGAACAAATATTTGTTTTACGTGCAACGAAGCAGGACATTGGGCCAAAAAATGTCCAAAAAAAGAAAATCAGACAGGAACATTTGTTTTTGTCTACGTGAATCCATACAGTCATGACATCGAGATTTTACCATCGTTTTACAACGTTGTCGGTCTCCAACATACGAAATTCGTCGGGACACTAAATTCATTCTGCAGTGAAAATACATGGAAAAAAAGTTCACCACAAGCTACATCATCCATTGAAACTCAGACCGTAGACATGCAGTCCGACACAGCGGATATCAGCGATTCAGAAATTTGTAAAATAGCAGATGATTTAGAGACATTACGAAAAAATCTGCACAAACAAAATCTCACAGATTCTTCAAAAAACGAATTTTCTGCAGAACCGGGTTGTTCGTACGGAGAGGAATAACAGCAAAACAACGAAAAGAAGAACTGTTTCTTTTGCAAATCAACAAAACACGAGGATACAATCTGTCCAGATATGGTATTAAAAACCAATAAAAGGGGAAGAAAACGTAAAACCAAATGTGAATCTGACATTCCAAAGAAAAAAAAGAAAACACAAGATTTCAACACCATATTGAATTTAAACAAAAAAAGACTGACTTGATTTTTTTCATTCATTTTGGTCTTTACAGTTCATTCATTTTTGCCTTTACAGTTCATGACTTGATTTTTCATTGTACATAAATTCTTTTGAAAATAAAAACATAAAATAATTATTTTCTTACTTTTGACTTTTTCTAGTTTTAACTTTTTTTACTTTTGACAATTTTGAAAAAAGAAAGATCTTTTCTTGGAGATGGTTAGCCCTGAAAAGGGCTTTTTTTGAAAGATTTCACAATGATGATGAAACTCTATGACTCTTCTACCCGATCCACTGGGGTGATTTCACACCCACAGTGTTCACAGCAAGTCGATGAACCTTCATCATCATCGTAAAATCCTTCATCTGGATCTGGACAGCTATGTTTCTGCCCAAGATACTCAAGGATAGCGAAACATTTCCCACACTCTATATGACACCTACTTGAGCAGTGAGGGCAGACAAGAATTCGAACCATCCTGGAGCAAATATGTTTTTATGTAAAAAGATTGCCGGGTTTTATAGCTTTACAGGAGGATTGACCTACTTGACTCATGACGTCATTTTCTCCTATGTTTTTACCGCGTCGGCGTTTCATGCTGTTTTGACTCTGAATTAACGTTGTCCAATTGAATCGACAGTTATATCGGTGTTTTTTCACCACTCCTAATTCAGTGTCACGCAGTACAATCCTGGTGTTTCCCGCCAGGTCCGCGCTCTTAAATTTTCAATTCTCTGTAAACGTATAAAACCCAGCGTTATTTCCATACACTCATCATTTCTCCGACTCTCAGCTAACGATCACTTCGAAAGCAGAATCAATATTGGGAAGTAGTATCAATATTCGGAAGCAGTTTCAATATGGAGCACAACTTAGATGAATTCAACTTGGACGATTTCCTACCAGTGGAAAACAATGGAGACGTTCTTTCATCAGTTATAAATTCGACAATCATCAATCCGTCGCCGGTGTTAAATTCGACAATCATCAATCCGTCGACGGTGTTGGACAACGTTTATGAAGAGGTGAAACAGTTAAATTCAAAACAAGATTCCGTGATGACTCGGATCTTAGAACAGTTGGAGACTTTAAACAAACATTTGGAGGAGATTAAAACTTTAAACACAAACACCGAACAGCTCAGTAGAAATATCGAGACACTACGCCAACAGAGTCAGCGCATTTCACCAGTTCCTGTGAAGATCCCTGTGGAGTTTGACTTTGATAAAACCAATCTTCACAAGTTAGTGGACTCTATCGTAGCTGTTGTGAAGAAAAATCAGCCAAAGGAAAAACAACCAAGAACAACAAACCCAAGAAAAACAACAAAACGGAAATCAGAGGAAGACGATACCCATCTCCACAAGAAACAGCGAGTTGATCAAAAGAGACCTACACCGATGATGACAGGTCAGGGCAAATACGGGAAAAAACATTGATAATCTCAATGACTTCATAATCCCGAAAAAGCCAAAGAAAAGCTGTCGGTAGAGTAAAACATAACATCCAAAACAAAACAGCCCTTTTCAGGGTTAACCCAACAGTCCTTTTCAGGACTAATCATTTACCACGAAAGTTCTATCTTTCTTCAAATTGTCAATCTTCTTTTCTCTCAGAAGAGTTACACTCCAAAGAGTAAAAAAACTCAGAAAAAAGTCTAAGTCCAACTCAGTGCTCAGCCTTTTAGAGAGAGAAATCATCCATAGCTGAAGAAAAACTAAGTCCAACTCAGTGCTCAGGCTTTTAGAGAGAAATCATCCATAGGTGAAGAAAAAACTAAGTCCAACTCAGTGATATAGGGACAAATTCCCCCTCAGGGTAGGCAACCTGGGCGCTGTAGGGTAGGTAGCCTAGGGCTCTACAGGGTAGGTAGCGTGGGACGGGGCGGTTCGACCGCGTACCTACGCTACCTACCAATACTAATCTCGTTCGCTACTGATAATTTTTTCGTCAATGTGAGAAAGCGGGAAGTGGCCTGGAAAGAATATTGTGCTTAGCACTGATACAAGAAACTTCAGGAAAGCATAGATCGGAGCACTGGCCACCGCTGTGGATCTGAAATAATGTTGAAAACGGCGTTAAACACCCATAGAAATAAACTAAAGTTCACAGGTTCTAACGACCTGGAGGAAGAGGCATATTGAAAATGTTGTTAGATAAGGAAAATATAATTATGACAAGTAGATCTATTTTCTCCTTTTTTTTTCTACAATAGAAGAAAAGTCTCTCAAGGATAAATCCTTTCAAGTTAGCCACATAATTATGAGTTTTCATCTGCAAACGCTTTTGTTGTGAACAACTCCATAATTTTGAAATCGGGTACAGAGATAAAACATGAGCCATACTCTGGGGGTTTAATGCATCTCTATGATGCATGCCACTAAGCAAATCTTTACATGACCATCAATCCATAAAGACCACTTTGTCCAACGACCGATTGAATTATGAGGTAATCATGTCCTTGGACATGCAGAAAATTGACCGATAGCAAAAAGTTTCGGCCTAGGTCAGCCTGCGCGGACTACGCAGGCTGACCTGAGTCGATACTTTTTGCAGATGCACTGAGCCCCCTTTTCACAGAGCATGGCTCATATATCAAGTGGGAACTTTTAAAACAAAGACGGGATCGGACTGAAGAAATATTTATCCTAAAACATCAGGGTTCATATCTAAACACTATAAATTTCAACCTTAGTCTTATTCTAGATTTAAGGAACGACAAAATTTCTGATTGGCTAAACTAAATGATTTAGCCAATCAGATTTAGTATCCAGATGCATTAGCCCTTCGGCTTCTACGTACGACTCTAGGACCTTTTGCTGAAAGTTTAGATCAAGACCAGACTGCACAGAAAGTGCAGTCCGATCTTGGATCTACATTGTCCGATAGGCACATTATATTTCCACGAAAAATAACTTTGAAATAGCAGAATTATGAGTTTGACTATTGGCTTATAACTTGGATTTCACTAATTTAGCTGGTGAAGCCTAAAAACAATAAAAAGAATAAATCCGCCAATTTCAAGCGGTAAACACTTTTTGAATGGCTTGTGACTTGGAAGTAATGTTATTAGCTGGGAGTGGAATTGTGTATCTTTATGCATCTTTATGTAGAATTGATTTTCTTGATCTTTAACCAATGACAGTCTGCTAAGCGCGACTAAATGACCTTTTGCGGACAGCATAGATCAAGATCAGACTGCACAGAACGTGCAGTCTAATCTTGGATCTACACTGTCCGATAAGGTGATATTTTTTCCTCCCAAATAGCAATTGAAATAGCAATATTTGGGTTTTTACTATCGAATTGAAAATTTCATTTAGTTATTTAGCAGGATAATGGTTTAAGTTTAAACATATCTATTTTACATCGATTGAGAAACAAGTTCTAACTTATATTAATCTCTTTTGATTCTGCTACCGGGAAACTACACAAGTACTCGCGCCGAATGTTTGGGCCAATGAACGGTCCCAAATATGACACCTGCTCCCGGGAATCGAACTCGGTACCGCATGGTTGCGAGGCTGACGCTCTATCTCACGACCACGGACACCACGGGTTAAGGGTTAAGCATCCATCTCTCTAGATTCATGCGAGGACAACATTGTGGACAAATTTTGCAAGACCTCGACACACAAACGTGTTACTTGTAAAGTTGATGAGGGCACTTTTACAGCTGTAGGGCTCTGCACAGCTGGGGTTACGATCAGAATTCAGTCTGGGTAAACGACTGTTGCATGGCTCAGTTTAAGGATAGGACACCCTAATGGGATTCTTGTAACATCGCGTTTCATCGCCGAAAAAACGCACGGATTCAGCTAAGACTCGAGTAATCCGTAATCGATCGGCCGATACACGCAGGTTCCCCGCATTGATTGCGGATTGCGCGAGTCTTAGCCGCATCCGTGCAATTTTGGCGATAAAAGGCGATGCTACACGAATCCCATTAGGGTGCCCTATCCTTAAGATGTGCGTTACAGGTATGGGTAACTAAAAACAAAGTGTTTCATTATAATTTCATTTTATTTTTCTACATGTTTTCCTCTAATTCTATAATTTTAAGTGTTTTAAACCTTTAAAAGACGACAAAATATACAACTATTCCAAGTTGAAATCATTTGCAGGAGACACATTGGATATTGCTCAAATGATGGTATTTATCTTTGAAACAGTAGAAAATGTTATGAGAAAAGGCGAAAATGCTGGTTACAAGCATTTGATTTCAAAAATCATTTTTTCATTAACTATCCATCTGATTGGCTGAGATGTTGTGTCTCAGCCAATCAGATAGCTTTTTTTGTTATAAAGCAAAAAATAAAAGGAAATTTAGTTTAGAACCATTATTATAACAACAATTAGACACGTCGTGATTGTAATCTGTAGAATTGTAGATTTTATTAGATCTCATATTATTTATTTGTACACTTCATTTTCAAAACTTTTCTGATGTTCGAAGGTCAAGGCAACTTTACAGTGTGTGTGTGTGTGTGTGTGTGTGTGTGTGTGTGTGTATACATATATATTAGCGGGAAAAAAGTTCCTGTGCATTGCTATTGCGCACATAACTGAATTAGAAAGGGGGATTGTTGTCAATCTATTGAAATTAAGTAAGTATTTAGGCTTGAACAAATTGATAATAAAGCAAATTTGCCACTACCAAAACTTCCGCAAGCACTACAGCCCGTCAAATGACGTGACGTTTAAACATTGAGTACAAACCAGTGTTTTGTGTGGCCGCCCTTTGTTGCAATGCATTCTACGCACTGATTTTGCGTGAATCGCTTCAAGTTTGTCAGTGTAGCCTGTGGAATAGCAGTCCATATGTGAGACAGGTCTTTTTGCAGTTCAAGCACGGTAACCGTTTGGTTGGGAAGGCGTTCCATAGTGTCCTACAAAGGTTCTTTTGGTGAAAAATCTGACGATATAGGCATAGGAAGGATATGAACATTGTTTTGTCTCAAAAAACTCCTGACGCGAGCAACCCGTATACATCAGTTTTAACGCTGGAACTTGATGTTTACGTGCTTTAAAAAACGGCAAAACGAAGGAATGGATGATTACGTCCCAGTACCGTAGCGTATGGTGTCGTTAAGTTACTATAGAAATGCACAGTTGGGGTCTATGAATTACAGCTTTTCCTCCCAAAAGGATCACAAATACCCTGCCAAAAAAACATGCGTTGAACAACACGTTTGTCTAAACATTTTTCACGGGGACGTGCTTTCTCTGTTTCAAGCATGCCAACGGCTCGTCAACGTTCATTTTTGGATAGACATGGCATCTCTCATTTGCATAAAAACCCCACACAATTTTATTTTTCTGATTCTCACAAAGGTACTCAAAGACTACCAGTGATTAGAATGATAAGAATACTGGGAAAATTAGCGACCGGACATGAAATGTACGTTTTCAAAAGCAACGGCTGAGAAACAATCGTGTGGTTCAACGGAAGAACTCACACATGATTTGACAAGTCTATATTTGAGGTCAATTTCATATAATGGTTTGGCTGTTTCTTATGAAATGCACAGGAACTTTTTTCCGCTAATATATATATATTTTCAATTCAGCCATGCTCTGTGAAAAGGGGGCTTAATGCATCTGTAAAAAGTATCGACCCATGTCAGCATGTGCAGTCAGCATGGGCTGACCTGGGTCTAAAATTGTTGCTATTGTTCAATTTTCTGCGTGTTAAAGGACTATTCTACCTCATGATACAGTTCGTTGTTAGACAAAATAAATTTTAAGGATTGATTATTACGTGATGACTTGGTTAGTATCATGTATCACGGAGACACATTAAACCCTCTTTTGCCAGAGTATAGCTACATGTAGGCGTGTTATAAAGCTATCTACATTCTACATAAATAATTGTTGTCGTCGTTATTGTTGCCATTGTTATAGTCAGTACACTTTGATACCGAAGCCAGAACTATAGCCTCCTGTACATTGGATGTCCTCTCCGGTCGTGTAAGTGGCGTCAACCGCAAGGAACAGACATGCCAAGCCAATTTCACGTGGAGAGCCTATCTTCTTCAAGTGCTGGAACAGAAAGAATATACAGAATTCATTTAGTCGCTGCTTTGTTACATGTTTATTTTTTCTCTGTTGGCTTATTAACTTTGGGTTCTGTCGCTGCAATAAAAAAAATAAACATGTACGCCAATTTCACGACGTTTATTTGTATTCGAAATCTTGTAAACTATAATATTCCGCTGGAAAGTTGTCCCTTTGTCGCAAAACATTTATTATTTCATCGACTGCTTAACTTTTAACTAAAGGACACATTTTCAAACTCATCTATAGCGAAAACGTTTGTAGACGACATACTAAACATGCCTTAATAAATATAATTTGTCCTTGAAAGAACAAAAATCTGTTTACATGGAAAAAATGCTGGTTACTACTTTCACTTCAGTATTTTCAGAAACTTTTTTCATAATCATTAAAACACTAGATTGTTTGGTAAAGGGTTCACTGATAAAAGAATGAAAATATATATTTGAGCCACGCTCTGTGAAATGGGGGCTTACTGCATCTCCGTGATTAATGGTAGTATGCAGGCATCACATACTAACAGATCAACATTATCCATTTTTTTTAAACAACCAGCTTAATCATGACACGGACTGGTGCTTGGAAATACAGAAAATTGACCAATAGCGAAAAGTCTCGGCCCAGGTCAGCCTGCGCGGACTGCGCAGGCTGAACCGGATCGACACTTTTCGCAGATACATTAAGCCCTCTTTTCACAGAGGATGGCTCATTTAGTTTTTACAAGCTAAGACTATTAAGTTGCCAAAAATGACTGATTTTATGCGTATCCCATTATGGGAAAAGTCCGACGTCAAACGGCAGTGTTACACACTATACAAACTTTACAAAGTTTAGTAAAATTTGTTCAACAAAAAATAGTAGCCGAGCCCCGGTTGCTCAGTCGGTAATAAACAAAATTGAGAATAGGGGGTCGCTGGTTCGATTCCCGGCTCCGCCAATTTCTTTCCGAGTTCGATGATAGTAACTGCGACGAGATTCATTCATCTCTCCCATCGCTAACCATTGTTTTGACGGTGGTTACGTAGGAAACCAGACAGTGGCTTGGAAAGAATATTGTGGTGAGTACTGGTAAAAGGAACTCCAGGAAAGTATACAGAGGTGCAGTGGTCACCGCCATATAACTGAAATAATGTTGAATAAGGCGTTAAACACCACACAATCAATCGTTAACTAAAAAAGTGTCATTTTCAATTATTTAATCGATTTTCAGGCAGGTAACATTTTCATTTTTTTAATTGTATTCGAAACTCTTTACAAGCTTAGGAAATTTTAGACTGGTCAAAATAGAATGCAATTCGGAAGACAAATAATAAATCATGAAGCGAAAAACAAGATTCTTTTGAAAAGAAGACAACATGCTAGGACCCCCCCCCCCCCATTCAAAAGCGTTTTCCCCAGGATCGTTATAACACGATACGTATAGGATATTGACGGAGTACGAAGTCTTTCCGTATAAGAACGACCTGGGTACGAGCTTCACGTTACACCGAGAGCGCGAAGCGCTGAGGCATTTTGTGAAGCTCGTGCCCAGGTCGTTCTTATACGGAAAGACCGATGTACGAGGTCGATATCCGACTTAAACACAGGCCACCATCAGTATTGAGTAGACGACTTAACCATCATGTCGAAAAGTATGGACCTCGTCAGTAATCATTGATAGATTGATTGAACGGTGTTTCACACCGCTTTCAACATTATTTCAGTCACATCACGGCGACAGCTCACATGTTCATGTATTTCCTTGGACACTCCTACGAAAAAACCATAGATCCAGTGAGGTGCATGGAACCAAAATACACGGGAGCTGGTCTTTCCTGCACGTGGACAGGTTTTCTATCTACAGAAAAACCTGTGCACGTGCAAAGAAAGACCTGCGCTCGTGCATTCTATTGTTAAGACGGGTCGTTCTGAAAAAGACAGACCTGGTCCACACAAAGGAGCCGGTGTGTACTGTTTGTAAAGGTTCACTTATGAATTACTGATGAAAGCTGAAGAGTGTTTATCGAAGCAGACAATGTTAATTTTATTCTATTTCAAGTAGAATATCTTCACTCTCATAATTCTGTTATCATGCCTTTATTAGTGTCAAGTTTTTTAACATACACTTTGAGATTCGAATACACCATGTGCGTACTTAATTGAACACAGCTTAGTCTTTTCCTCAATATTCCACCACACTTCTCCGTTATGTAGATCTTTCCAGTGCTTTAAACACATACTCAGATTTGTACACAGCACTAAGCTTTAAGGATAGGGCACCCTAACGGGATTCTTGTAACATCGCCTTTCATCGCCGAAAAAACGTATGATTCGGCTAAGACTCGGGTAATCCGTAATCGATCGGCAGATACACGCTGGTTCCACGCAAAGATTACGGTTTACCCGAGTCTTAGCCGAATGCGCACGATTTTGGCAATGAAAGGCGATGTTACACGAATCCCATTAGGGTGACCTATCTTTAAATGTCGTTTAATGTGTTGTTCACATCACTGGTTTCGTGCACAGTTAGGTTGTAAAAATTGAACTGGCAGGGCGTGGCTATCCTTTGACATAAGTTGACAAGTTTGTTTTTTATTTTAGTGGCCTCAAACAGCACTTTAACGATCCTTTACTTTATGGAAACATGGAGTGCATACTCTTTTACCGTCTGAAAATATTGTGAAAAAAAGGTGTTTCTATCCATTGTTGTTCAATTTTCGCGGTTTTTATCCTTATATTGCCTTTCATACGGCTACTCCCGATGATTTGCGAATTACCTATTTTTTGCCTAAATGTAAAGTGCAGTGAACTGTAACATAGCACCGCCCTGCCAGGTAAATTCTTACAGCCTATAAAAAGCTTCAATATACATATGGTACCATGTAAATATACATAACTCTGTTTTGTACACAGTACATAGTTTTACTAGACATATAATACCATGTAATTGCGCAGACATATAATACCATGTAATTGCGCATCACTCAGTTTTGTACACAGTGCATTGCTTTAAATCATGGTACTAAGTATTGTACACATCAATCAGATTTGTCTTCGATATGGTACCTTGAATACATAAAATTATTGCATCACTCAATTGGTGTACTGTACCTAGTCTCACGGATGGTAGGTCTAGCCTGTAAATACTCGTCACTCAGTTTTGTAGTTTTTAGCTTTACCATATACTCAACCCGTAGGCTGCTAAGCTGCTAAGCGCCGCTCAACGACTGTTAACGGACAGTGAAGATGAAAATCAGACTGCAGTCTGATCCTGAATCTACAATGTAAGATAAGGAGATATTTTCCCTCATAAAATACCTTTGAAATGGCTACATTTTTGGCTTTTACTATCGGCTTGTAAAGTTTCATTTCAATTATTTAGCAGGTCAATGCTCATTTGTATGTATGGTACTCACAGTTGAATCTATCAATGTCTTTCTTCGGGTCTCACCGCCACTTTGACTTAAAACGAGCTCTAACAGAGGCGTCGCAATGGCACCTGGACTTATTCTGTAAACAAAAGTAAAACCGTTAAAACGGAACGTGCAACGAATAATTCCTTCTGTTCCAATCTTATTCTTCTAACTGCTGAATCAAACAAAAAGTAAACACCCACATTCCCATAATGTTAAAAAAAAAGCAGGGGGCCAGAGGCCCTAAAGCGCTCACCTGAGTAAGGTCATCTAAGATTGATAAAGCTGAAAAGATCCTGGTTGTCATGATGTAAAACACTTGAGTGTAAGTAACCTACTGTTTTACCAACGTGACCTATTTTTCGATTGTCAGAGATCAAATCAAGACAAACATTCGGACAACGTTTCATAAGCATCAGACTGAAAATGCGGCCTTTACACTGCTCAAAAGAGTTTTCTGAGATTTAGTCCAGAAACCTACTTCTTGACCGAAATGATTTAATTTTGAACTTGTCTGATATATCATCAAGACAAACATTCTGACCAAGTTTCATGAATATCAGACTGAAAATGTGGCCTAAAGAGTGCACACACGGTTTTTATGGGACTTGGCCCAGTGACCTACTGTTTGACCTGAGATGACGAAATTGCAAACTTGGCCGAGATATCATCAAGACAATTATTCTGTCCGAGATGACATCATCAAGCCAATTATTGTGACCGAGTTTTATGAGTATTTGGTTGAAAACGTGGCACACAGATTTCTTTACGATTTGGCTCAGTGACCTACTTTTTGACCTGACGTAACCGAGTATGAAACCCGTTGGAGATATCAAGACAAATATTCTGATCAAGTTTTATGATTATCAGATTGAAAGTGTGTCCTCTATGGTGCACACAAGGTTTTTCTAACATTTGGCCCAGTGACCTACTTTTCGACCCGGTGTGACCCAGACATTATAAAGTCCAATATTCCGACGAAGTTTCATGAGTTACAGGCAGAAAGTATGGTTTCTAGAGTGCACGCAAGGTTTTTCTAGGATGTGGCACAGTGACCTGTATTTGACCCGACGTGACCCACTGTGACAGTGAAGATGAAGATCAGACTGCAGTCTGATCTCAAACTTACACTGGCTGCAACGGTTATTTAATATACTCCCTCCCCCCAACCCCGATACTTTACAATTTGGGTATTTTAACTCTGTTTAAAAATATTCAACTGTTCTTTGTGGTACTCTTATTAATTGTTACGGGAGACCCCTCCTTCATGCATGGCTTCATCCCGGTTTAAATACAATACCTAACAATTGCGTTAGAAAGAATTCTCTTTAGCTCAGTGGTTATGGTGTTGACCTTTCGTCCGGGCGTTCTAGGTTCGAATCCTGCCCGGTCCCTGTATTTCTGCCATGCATTTGTTCATTTGTTTCTTTGTTACGGACTTTGTTCATATGACCTACTGCCTAAACGGATATAGATGGATAGGTTTTATTTTTTCCTAATCATGCTGACACCACCTTTGTGACCACAAGGTTAGAGCACCGGCTTGTGACCAGAATGTCGAGGATAAGGGGCTGGTTTTAACCCTTAGGCTGCTAGGCGCGACTCACTGACCTTTTGCGGACAATGTAGATCAGGATCAGACTGTACAGAACGTGCACTGTCCGATAAGGAGATATTATTCCCCGAAACATAACTTTGAAATAGCAATATTTGGGTTTTTACTATTAAATTGAAAATTTCATTTTAGTTATTTAGCAGGATAAGGGTTAAAATAGACGTGCAGATGGTTTTGTAAACAGTCTATCTTAAACCCTTAACAGGTGATAGATTTATAATCTGTTCCCTTTTAAAAGATTTTGCATATGATAAATTATATCAGGTTTTAGTGGTGGAATATGTTTGTACAAAAGAAAAATATATATTTTGGGACAACACAGTGCCAGTTTCCATCAGTTTTTCCTCTTCCAACGATGTTATTGAAACCTTTTTTCTTCAGGGGTGCCTTTCACTAAACTGCGTAGATTTACGCCAATTTTCTGGGATCTAATCAAATCGTTAAATTATGCAGTTCAGTGAAACTTGTTTTCAGACTAAATGCTTGTTTACAAAAACTGCGTACGTAAATTTCATGCGTACGCAGTTTAGTGAAAGCTACCCGATAATCGTAAACATGGAATTGTTTGGTATGGAGTTAAGGTAAATTGACTTAAGATTGGCTGGAAATACCAAACAAACATATCTATATCCTATCCTGAGTGGAACCACAATAACAAGCCAATATAGCTCACAAACCAATGGATATACATGACAGATTATTTTCAGACTGCACAAAGCATACAGTATGATCTTTGATCTATATTGTCCGCTTGTTTGTATCTTCAGTCATCATAAGAAGTGGAGTTAATATATTTGGCGCTGAAATGATAAATATAAAGAGGTGTACCACAAACACTGAGATACGAATATACTTTAAGAAATTGACTTGTCCACAGTGAAGGGGTATAAAGCATATAAGGGTACAAAAATAATGACTTTTATACTAAGACAGAGGCGAATTTATTCCCAACTGGCTTACCGCCTAGAATGACTGACTGAAACATTTCGTGTTATAGAATCGAGTTCGATGCCTACAGAGGTAGTTTAGCAAATACCTATTCTACTTATCTACTCATGCATATACAGTTTTGTGTTAAATTTATTGCAAAATCTGACTTACGAATTTACTCGAACACCATATTTGGCCTCGTCACATGCAACCGATTTTGTAAGGCCCACGATACCTTTCTGAAATTAAATTTCGAGTCATACTCTGTGAAAATTTGCTTTTATGCATCTGTAAAAAAAGTATCGACCCAGGTCAGACTCCGTAGTTCGCACATGCTGACCTGGTTTGGGATTTTTTGCTTTTGGTATATATTCGGCACTTCAAAGGGCCATTCTATCTCATAATTGCGTCGTTTTTTAAACAGAATGGATCTATATTATGCGATGACTTGCTTGCAACGATACATTTCGGCAGTGTATTTCACCCCTTTTCCCAAAGCGTCGGTCAATTGTATTGCACAAATCATATAGGTATTGTGCTAAAATAGGAATCCACTGTCTGCTGAGCTTGGCTACTCGAGCATTTGCAAAAAGTTTAGATCATCAAGATCAGAGTGCACGTCATGTTCACTTTGAACTTGGGTGTACACTGTCCGATGCTGCAAGATTCGTTCAGCGAAAAAAAAAAAAAAAAAAAAAACTTTTAAAACGCAGTATTTAGGTTTTTACTGTTAGCAAGCAAGATTTAATTCAATTTGCATTTACTAAACGACAATTGTTTAGCCTTCAAAGTCAGTAGAATCTGTAGATGACAATTTTAAAGTCTATTCAAAGTAGCCAAAGATAGTAGTAATAGCGTCTCTTTGGATGTAAACAAAGATGACGTAATCGGTGGTAATCTTGACCTACTTTCGGCCATTGAGTTACTATATTTAGTAACTCATTTGCATATAAGGAATTGTTGGTGTGTCATGGGTATTCGCGGCGGATATGGTGAGTCCGCCATTTTGGATGAGGATCGGCCATATTGGATAAGCCATGGTGGATTAGGATCAGTATACAGAGCTGACGTGTATACCTCGTGCTGGTAAGTACTCGCGGGCATTGAGGGTCAGGCCCTTTCTTTACCAGACGATAAATAAGTAAATAATTCACTGCAAAGTGGTCAAAGTATGGATAGGGATCGGCCATGTTGGATCAGTATACAGAGTTGACGTGTATATTTAGTTGAGGGTCAGGCCCTTTCCTTACAAGACAATAAATAAATAAATAAATGTACCTCTCTCCGATGTGCACTCCTCAAGGTCCAACTCTCAAATGAGACATTTAGTCCAGAACAGAGAATGATGCGCATGCGCGAAGCTATATTTAGATATGTGATCATCAACTATATTTAGAGTCATTACATCAGCTATAATAGGGAAGATCCGAACAATGGTCTTTTGTTAATGTCACCATACTGTCTGGTTTTGTTTATTTGGAAGCACGAACAATGGTCTATTCAACTGTCAAAGTTAATCCCTTTTTTCAAGTCATTAACGTGTCTGGCTTCTGTTGACATAGGACCGGAAGATCAGACAATAGCTTATTCAATAGAAGGACCTCGAGTTTATACCCCTAAAACGGATTAAAATTGGACCAATCAGAAGCAGGGATTTTCGACCAATCAGATTACAGGACGCATCGACCAATCAGGGAGTAGATTCAATCCAAGATAGGGTCCAGACGTAAGTATAAGATCATTCTTCAAAATGAAGTTTACCTTATCATACCACGTATTGGAGAAGCATTTGTATCATCCAGAATATTTTCAGCATGCGTCTGTATTTATTAATAAACAGATTATGATGTCAAGTGTTAAATGTTGCATCCAGAACCCCACCGGAAATAAGATCGAAAAAAGAAGACATTATTTTGAAAAACAATTTAATAAGATGATAGGATGGACGGGAAATGGTGCTGATTGCTTGTAAACAAAGGGCGCCATCTTGGATGACCTAGTTATTATTTTTTAGTAACTCATTTGCATATAAGGATGTTTAGACCAGCGGCCATCTCGTATGACCTATTTTTTTTTTTGGCAGAATTTGATGTGTTTTTTGGACAGCCATTTTGGATGACCTAATTTTTATTTTAGACCAGTAGCCATTTTGGATGACCTATTTTCTTTTTTAAACGACCATTTATTTAAATGTGCTTTTTGGCACAATATTGATTTTTCTTTTGGGTATAAATTTGGAGAGTAATAGCTTTAAAAATGAGTCGTATAAGCGAGTACCCAAACAGTATACAGAGCTGACTTGTATACTCTATCTAGTTATGATCGCGGGCATTGAGGGTCAGGCCCTTTTACGAGACGGAGATTTTCCCACTTAGACTCATCTTTAACGCCACACCAAGTCAAAGAGCCAATTCCTAACCTTACTACGACCCTCGGTCAAGTCTATAAGGTTAAGTCGGTCTAACGACACATCCATGCTCTTTGAAGTTTCTCACAAAGAATTACAAAAATTCGGTAGAAAAAAAAACGGTACCTTCGATGTTGTTTCTTCAACGTCTTGAACTCAAATGACAAAAGAGTATTTCCGATATGACTGGCGCGCATGCGTCAATCCACATACGTGTCTGAACACGTTTTATAAGCTATGTCGACACACTGTCTGATTTTTGTTTATTTAGGGACGGAAGTACGGACAATGGCCTATTGAGATTCACTTTCAGTATCTACTTTACATGGTAGGTTAAAGCTTTAGACAAAATGCAGGTGAATATAACATGAAATATAATTTTTCATCTGAACTGGTCAATTAGTAAAAAAAAAAAAAAAAAAAGCCAGTGGACCGATACAGGGCCATCATGACCCTCTTGTTTCTTGTTCTGCATACATTTAAATGACAAAATCACAGCCTCTAAATTTTATGGAAATAATTAAATAATAAAAATATTTACCAAATCTATAACTTCCAAATCCAACCTGCAGAAAGGCATTTAATTCCCCAATACACACTTCAATATAGAAATATAGTGCGCTAATTCCGGTAAATATGGTCTTGAAATCCATTTTGAGAAAAAATTTAAAATAGATCTTTTCTTGTCAGTAGCTAAAGCAAGAATGAACAAGTTTTATCAAGTGCTTACATGAAAAGGAGTCTTTCAGAGCTGTTGCGCCCTATACGTCAATATTGGTGGACTTGGATTAGGCTTAATTTCATTTTGAAAAGAACGTGGGCCAATGTTTTTACAAGATCTTTATAATATCGTAAAAATTCCCCTAAATTGCTGCAACTTATAGATCGATGGTAGGTAGTATTTTGAGGGATCTACCGAAGTTTTAGTTCTCGTTTCTTTCGACGATTCCATCTCAGAAGTTGTCTGGGTCCAGTCTGGGTTCATCATCTGGGGATACACTGTATTCAGGCTACTTTTCTTAAATATTAAAGGCCTTTGAAAACCAAATAAAACTGTTAAACCACGCAACCGTTTTTAGCTTCTAGGACAACTGTTTACACTGCCACTTTTTTTTTATAAACCATCTCAAACGTTAGAACAGATCCTCAGCTATCATTTGAACCCTAGGTTCACGGTTCGATTTTTAACCAGTGTGGAACTAGATCATTAGAGCGGATTTAAACCCTCAAAATTCAATATACTCCGATTCAAATAAAACTGGTACCGTTGGAAAGGTCTGATCACGCTGATTCAGAAAATATATACATATAGGGGTCTAGCTCTATTAGTTCTCGAGATACATCGGTTTAAAGTTTGTCGTATATGATTCGAGTGATCTCCCCCTTATTATCTGCCCCTTAAAGGAATCCAAAATCTTTAAATTGCTCTAGCTCCCTTAATGTTTGACCGATTTCGACAATCTTGGTGTCTAAATAGCATCATTCTTGCTCGTCTTGCAATGGTGAGCGTTTCAGACACCTCGATCCAAGATAGCGGCGGGAAATGACGTCATTGTCCCTATAAAATACTATATCTCATTTAGTTCAAGTCTGATCGGTACCCCATGAGTATCATGGAAAAGGTCTGTTCACGCTGATTCAGAAAATATATACATATAGGGGTCTAGCTCTATTAGTTCTCGAGATATATCGGTTTAAAGTTTGTCGTATATGATTCGAGTGATCTCCCCCTTATTATCTGCCCATTAAAGGAATCCAAAATCTTTAAATTGCTCTAGCTCCCTTATGTCTGGTCAGATTTTGATCATTGTTGTACCGTTGGAAAGGTCTCACCGAGACCTACACGATGAAATCAACCAACCGGAACGAAACTCACTCATGCGTAAAATGCTTCTAACTCCCTTATGCCTTGACCGATTTGAATGAATTTAGGCTCATTAGAAAGGTCTAGAACGCTTTTCATTACCCATTGAACCACAATGACTTATACATAGTGAAAGATATTACTCTTAAGGTTTTCCTACATCTAAATATAGGTATGACATAATTCTTCTAAATAAAGCGGACCAATAAGAATAGAGATCAGTGATGTAATGACTCTAAATATAGTTGATGATCACATATCTAAATATAGCGGACCAATCAAATGAGAGACCAAGGAAATGAACATAGATCAGAATGTGTATAAATAAGAAAAACAGCCCTTATCCTTCAACCTGATTTCAGAATTACAACTGACAACATGTCTATTTTCAGAGGAAACTTGGGTAATGGACGTGTAGTAGAGGTGACAGAATGGAAGGGGGTGAGGTGAGTGGACTTAAGAGAATGGCAAGACGAAAAACCCACCAAGAAAGGTATCAGTTTAACCCTGATGCGTTGGAAAAACTGGGTCGACACTATAGAATACGTGGATCAGGCATTGACAGATAAAACGGACTACAACTGTCACTTGGGAGGCAATGTATATTGTACAATAACTGAAGGCAGCAAATGTGTGGACATGAGACAATATTTGAAACCGAAAGAAAAAGTAGTACCCACAAAAAAGGGGTTGTTTTTATGACCACTAGAATATCAACGCCTCAAAGACCTGATACCTGAGATTGGAAAGACCCTACCCGAACTAGACGCAGTGGTCTCTTGTTACTTACAGTCGGACCATATGAACCAGATAGGGATGCTACAGTGCCCGGAATGTAACCCCAATGACTGTACAAACTGGTAACCAATCAGAGACTGTTACTAAATATAGCGGACCAATCAGAAACTGTTACTAAATATAGACTCTTATCTAAAAGGCAAGAAAAGCACATCAAAAAACAGACTCAAATTTATTTGTATATATTTGTGAAGTTGATCATGTATGACATGAATGTACTGTATATACTAATGTATGTATGTCATGTGATTCTATTGAATTATATGATGAAATAAAATATGAACTGTACTCGATGCTTTATGGTTTGACCCATTGCCCTCAGTCTGGGTTCTAATGATATAAGACCGGATATCAGGACAATACCCCTTTCAACTCCCCAAGGTAATCCCTTTGCAAGTCGTCAGAGTGTCTGACTTAAGCAGGATATCAGAACAATACCCCTTTCAACTCTCCAGAGGTAACAGACGGGACAGAAGACAACGGAGAATTTCTAAAAATAACAACCAATCAGCGACAGGCACTTTATATAAATTGGGCTCTGCTTTCTTCCAGTTGTCAGTTCTGAAAAGTACTTTGAACTATGAACATGGATCTGTTTACGCAGAGTGATTCGGTACAAGTGAACCAGTTTTATGAAGATAGATTAAGAACGTTTCAGGACTGGTCAAAGCAGATAACTCCAGATCGCGTTTCCTTATCGAAAGCCGGCTTTTATTACACTGGAAGTAGCGACAAGGTTACTTGCTTCGCTTGTTCAGTCAACGTTATGTCCTGGGAATCGACGGACGACCCTTGGGTAGAACACGAAAAATGGTCTCCAACGTGTATTTACTTAAAAATGACTGGCTATAAAAGCGAAAACAAGAACTTGGTGCAACATGTAGGTGACTTTAGATTTGAGACAGCGAGCAAGAACAATCAGACAGCGTCAGGATTCACCCCTTCATTTGGACAAAACGGTGGAAATATCCCATCCTTTGGATTTGGGTCAAATAGTAACACTGGAGCCAATTTATTTGTGAGACGATAGACATGTTCGGACTTGTTTTTGTGGCGGTGATGTTGATAAATGACTTTGAGTGGTGGTGGAGATGTAGGCAATTAAGACGAGAAGCCAGAGAGGGTGCTGAGAGACTTATTGATATTTTAAATTTGTATTTAGAGGAAAATAGACGTCCTTTATATTCTGTTGTATTATAGTTATTTTGTTGTAAGAATGCATTATACTTGTATAAATTAATAAAAGATGTCAGACTGGAACACCTATTTGTCCACTCTTTATTTCGACCCAAAGTCCCCTGCTAGTCATTTAGGTCCAGAGAAATTATATCAGTATGTAAAGGCCCAAGGAAAAAACACCATTGGTAGACACAGAATAAGAAAATGGTTACAAGATCAAGAGTCCTATTCCTTAACGAGAGGGGCCAGACGCCGGTTTAAACGGTCCAGAGTTATTGTGAACGGTGTAGACAGTCAATGGGATATAGACATGATGGATATGATGGTCTTGTCCAAATATAATGAAGGGTTCAAGTATGTCATTGTTTGCATAGATATTTTTTCTCGATTTGCACATGCCCAACTGATGCCAAGTAAAAAGGGGATCGATGTCACGTACGCTCTGACACATATATTGTCGGAGGAGAGGAAACCCAACACTGTACGCACTGACAGAGTCATGGAGTTTCGAAGTAAGAAAGTCAATAAATATTTACGCGGTCAAAACATTCACCACCTTTACGCCCTGAACACAGAAACCAAAGCAAACTTTGCAGAAAGATTTATAAAGACCTTTGAGCATAAACTATTTAGATACATGCTTAAAAACAGAACTCGGCACCGTCACTGGAAGACAAGGTACATATTCAACATGCAGGGTAAAAGACCATCCCTGGAACTCGATACAAGTTTGATGGGTACTGCGCAGAAACACACACGGCGTACGAGTACCACGGCTGCGTGTTTCATGGCTGCCCTGTGTGTTTCTCAGATAATAGAGAAGAAAAGAGTCACCCCCTAACCCACCAGTCACTGGATGAATTGTATGCCCTGACTATGAAAAAGAAAGCTTATTTAGAACAATTAGGCATGAAATACGTGTGCATTTGGGACCATGAATTTCAAAAAGAACGACATCAAGATTCAGAATTGAGAGCCTTCATCAAACAGTTAGACATGACAGAGAGATTGGACCCTAGAGAGAGCTTCTTCGGCGGGCGTACCAATGCGAGTCAACTCTATCGTAAAACGGAAGAACAGGAAAGGATCAAGTACGTGGATTTCACGAGCTTGTATTCTTGGGTGAATAAGTATTGTCGGTATCCCGTGGGTCACCCTAAAATCTTGACCAAAGATTTTGGGAATATAAAGGAGTATTTTGGTATTGCTAAAGTCAAGATATTATCCCAAAAGAGGACTGTATCACCCAGTCCTCCCGAACAGATCAAATGGCAAACTGAAATTCCCTTTATATTCCCAAAATCTTTGGTCAAGATTTTAGGGTGACCCACGGGATACTGAGAATCCTGACCCCTGCACCTGTTTGGACGACGAGAGAGTTTTGACTGGTACGTGGTGCACCCCGGAGATACACACAGCTCTTAGACTAGGGTACCAACTTTAAAACATATACGAAATATACCACTGGGAGGAAACCACTGGACAGAGGCTCAATATGCGCCAGTCAGGTCAACCTATTCTTTCAATTATTCTCGGATCCCTTAAAACAACCTCTCAACTTTCACATATTAACAGATAACATGCTACAAATTGAATGGATATACAAACAGGACTGCCTACCTGAAGACAACAACACAAACATATACTTGGCGACCTTTACCATGTGCTGGGCCAGGCTCAAATTGTACAGTGTGCTCGAACAATCAGACAGACGAGTACTGTATTACGATACAGATAGTGTCATTTACCTGAGTAGACCTGGAGAGGTAGACCCACCCTTAGGGGACTACTTGGGCGAATTGTCCGATGAATTAGACAAGGGTGAGCACATTGTAGAGTTTGTGTCTGGCAGTCCAAAAAACTACGCATACAAAACAAACACCAACAAAGAAACGTGTAAAGTCAGAGGATTCACACTGCACTACACCAACTCACAACTCATCAATTTTGAAAGCGTCAAACATATCGTTACAGACACACACGGCACCTCACACATCACTGTCACAAACCCAAGCAAAATATGTAGAGACAAAGGTAAACGAAAATTATACAACAGAGCAGAAGAAAAAAGATATCAAATGGTATACACCAAACGTAGAAGAATAGAGAACTATGACACAGTACCTTACGGATATTAGAATAGGGAGAATGGTGTGAGAATGAATGTGATTGAAATATTGATGTTTCTGGAAGCAAATTTACATGTTACTGTATGTAAAATTCAATGTTACTGGAAGTAAATTTGCATGTTACTGGATGTAAAAATCAATGTTATTGGAAGTAAATTTTGATGTTACTGGAAGTAAAATTCAATGTTATTGGAAGCAAAATTGCATGTTACTGGAACCTATTTTTGCAATTTTACATTGAAATATATAGGGAAAATTGGATTCATTTTTTGATGTTACTGGAAGCAAAATTGCATGTTACTGGATGTAAAAATCAATGTTACTGGAAGTAAATTTGCATGTTACTGGATGTAAAAATCAATGTTATTGGAAGTAAATTTTGATGTTACTGGAAGTAAAATTCAATGTTATTGGAAGCAAAATTGCATGTTACTGGAACCTATTTTTGCAATTTTACATTGAAATATATAGGGAAAATTGGATTCATTTTTTGATGTTACTGGAAGTAAATTTGCATGTTACTGGATGTAAAAATCAATGTTATTGGAAGTAAATAATAACATGTTAACATGTTACTGGAAGTAAAATTCAATGTTATTGGAAGCAAAATTGCATGTTACTGGAAGTAAATTTTGATGTTACTGGAAGCAAATTTGCATGTTACTGGAACGTGTTTTTGCAATTTTACATTGAAATATATAGGGAAAACTGGATTC